>JANAVB010023923.1:0-18754 GCA_029216955.1 Iris pallida | reverse complement strand
GTTCCGCCAGGCACAGGAAGCCGAAGGCCCTCAGAGGCAGCAACAGCATGGTCGAGGAAGGCCGCAACAAGGGGCTCCGCGGGGCCAGGCTCTCACATTGACCTTGGAAGACGCTCTAGCGTCTAGTGACGTGGTGGCAGGTAAAATTCTCGTCACCTCATTTCCCGCTGTAGCATTATTTGATTCAGGCGCTACTCATTCATTCATCTCTGCACAATATGCTACACGGATTGGATTAGAGTTTGAGGCATTGCCGGAGAGGATGGATATACTCACCGGCAATGGGCTCGTAGAAGTTAGCAGAGTGCGCTTTTCATGTCCAGTAGAGGTGTGTGGGCATTTACTGCCCGCATCATTGATTGAATTCCCTATGGGGAATTTTGATGTCGTTCTTGGCATGGACTGGTTGAGAGACAGTCATGCGATAATTGATTGTAGAGGAGGTAGGGTCATATTCAGCGTTCCTGGGATGGAGCAGTTTATCTTTACTCGAACCTTGAAGAATCAGACCGGAGGCGTCATCTCAGCAGCAGTGTCAGAGCCAGGACAGATTCCGAGAGTGGTCGAAGATTTTCTCGACGTCTTCCCTGATGAGCTCCCAGGGATACCCCCAGTCAGAGAGATAGAATTTAGCATTGAGTTGAACCCTGGAACGAGGCCTATTACAGACAGAGTTTACAGAATGTCGCCGTCAGAACAGGATAAGTTGTATCAACATGAGGAAGAGTTGAAGTCTAAGGGATTCATCCGAGACCGTAAATTGCCCTGGGCCGCGCCAGTGATTCTAGTTCCCAAGAAGGATGGGTCGACGAGGATGTGTATCGACTACCGCAAGCTGAACGCAGTAACAGTGAAGAATAAGTACTCACTACCAAGGATTGATGATCTGTTTGACCAGTTGAGCAAGGCCAGCGTCTTTTCCAAGATCGATCTTCGGTCAGGATACTATCAAGTAAGAGTCCGGGAGCAAGACGTACCGAAGACAGCATTCAGATCTAGATATGGGCATTATGAGTTTTTAGTAATGCCCTTTGGACTAACCAACGCCCCCGCAGTATTCATGGATTTAATGAACCGCATCTTTCTGCCGTATTTGGATAAATTTGTGGTGGTGTTCATAGATGACATTCTTGTCTATTCCAGCAGTGAAGAGGAGCATGAGAAACATCTTAGGACTGTCTTGCAGACATTAAGGGAGCATCAACTTTATGCGAAGCTCGACAAGTGTGAATTCTGGTTAGATCACATTTCGTTCCTGGGGCATGTAATTTCTGGGGTAGGTGTGTCAGTGGATCCGAAGAAGATTGAGGCCGTAGAGCATTGGCCAGTCCCGAGAACGGTTGCAGAAGTACGAAGTTTCTTAGGACTAGTTGGTTACTACAGAAGGTTCGTGGCGGACTTTGCCAAGATCTCTGTGCCCTTAACGCGTTTGACGCACAAGGACGTAGAGTTTGTTTGGTCAGCTAGCCGTCAGGCATCATTTGAAGAATTGAAAAAGAGATTGATCTCAGCCCCGATCTTGACGCTTCCAGTAGGAGCGGGAGGCTTTACAGTATATTGTGACGCATCTGGGAAGGGTCTTGGATGTGTATTGATGCAGCACGGAAAGATGATAGCATATGCATCTCGACAGCTTCGAGACCATGAGAAGAATTACCCGACTCACGATTTGAAGTTAGCAGCTGTGGTATTTTCGCTCAAGTTGTGGAGGCATTATTTATACGGAGATCGGGTAGAGATCTATACTGATCATAAGAGTTTGAAATACGTATTCACGCAGCGAGATTTAAACATGAGGCAAAGAAGATGGTTAGAACTGCTGAAGGATTTTGACTTAGATCTTCAGTATCATCTAGGCAAGGCGAATATAGTTGCAGATGCACTGAGTAGGAGAGACAGTGCCTTTATCTTGACCTCGCAGAAGCATATTTTAGAAGACCTTCAGAGTATAGGAATCGAAGTAGTTTTGCCAAGGGATATAGGAAGAATGACCAGTATGCAGATTTAGTCAACCCTAGTAGAGAGGATAAGAGAAGCACAAGCAGGAGATCCACAGATTCAGAAGTTGCGGTCGGAGTGTGAATCAGGCCGTAGGAAGGAGTTAGTGATTCATGAAGATGGTACGCTCAGGTTTAGAAACAGACTCTGTGTACTGAGTGGAGACCTTCGGCAGGAAGTTATGTCCGAAGCTCATAGTTCTATTTATTCCATTCATTCAGGAGGAACGAAGATGTATCGAGATATCAGGCAGTACTTTTGGTGGAATGGCATGAAAAGAGAGATAGCGAGATTTGTATCCAAGTGTCTGGTATGTCAGCAGGTGAAAGCCGAGCAGCAGAGACCAGCAGGGTTGCTACAGCCGCTTTCTATCCCAGAATGGAAATGGGAGCACATCACGATGGATTTTGTGACCGATTTACCTAGATCCCCGGCTGGCAAGAATACAGTCTGGGTAATAGTAGATCGACTCACGAAGGTCGCTCATTTCCTTCCCTTCCGAGTTGGACAGACTACTGAGCAGTTAGCAGAAATATACATGAAGCAGATAGTAAGGCAGCACGGTGTTCCAGTTAGTATAGTATCAGATCGGGATACGCGGTTTACTTCCCATTTTTGGCGGAGCTTACACCAAAGTTTGGGAACCAAGTTAAGATTCAGTACTGCTTATCATCCACAAATCGACGGGCAATCAGAAAGAACCATCCAGACGTTAGAAGATATGCTACGGGCGTGTACCTTGGATTTTGGCGGATCATGGGAGGATCACCTTCATCTAGTGGAGTTCTCCTATAACAACAGCTATCAGGCTAGCATTCAGATGGCCCCGTTCGAAGCATTGTACGGAAGGAAGTGCAGGTCCCCTTTGGCATGGGACGACGTCGAAGAACGGAAGTTGTTGGGACCAGAGATGATCACGCAGACTGTGGAGATAGTTAAGTTGGTCAGAGAGCGCCTTCGAGTTGCACAGGACCGACATCGTCATTGGGCAGATCAGCATCGTAGGCCTCTAGAGTTCAGAGTTGGCGACCAAGTGTTTCTGCGGATTTCGCCTACTCGGGGTATCATCAGATTTGGAACCCGAGGAAAGCTTAGTCCAAGATACGTTGGTCCTTTTAAGATTCTCGCTCGGGTAGGCGATATGGCTTATCGACTTGCCCTTCCGCCTTCATTAACTGGCATACATGATGTGTTTCATGTGTTCCAATTACGTGGGTATGTCCCGGATCCGAGTCATGTCCTCGATCATTCTGAGTTAGTCGTTGGTACTGACCTAACTTACGAGGAATAACCCGTATCTATTTTAGACCGGCGAGAGAAGGTACTCAAGAATCGGACGATAAGCCTTGTCCGTGTTTCTTGGAACCATCACTCTCCGGGAGAGTCAACCTGGGAGCGCGAGGACGAGATCAGATCTCGGTATCCGTATTTGTTTGACTGATAAGGTATATTTTTGTACCTTATTGACACGATTCTATGCTTATCTGTACCTGCTTGTTTTGCGCTTTGTGATGTATGATAATAACTGCTATGATAGTTAACTTGTATATGATTATGCCCTGCTTGCCCTGATTTCACTATCCTGTCTTGGCTGGAATTCCGAGGACGGAATTTTTCTAAGAATGGTAGAGATGTCACTCCCCGATCTTGGAATACGTATTTTAATATGTGAAATCAATAATTTGTATTTACCTTGTATTTATACGATATTTATTATGCAGTATTTCTTCATGCATTTCCCAAAAAATATTCGATAAAATATTATTTCCTAATTTATTTTCTGCATTTGGGCCTACAGTTTTGGCTCATTTAGGGTAACCTATTCTTGGTTCACCAATGGTTCATCATGAACCCATGGGTCCAAGATCTTTATATATAACTCATCTCATTCTCTCTCCTCTCATTTACTTCCTCTCATTTACTTCCTCCACCAACCAAGGCAAGTACCAACTTGCTCAAGAGATGGATCCATAATTTTGTCAATGATTTCTTACAAAACTATTTTCCAAAACATGTTCTTCTCCTCAATCTATACTAGTTTAGAACTTGGAAATTTCTATTTTGAAGCTTTAATTTTTGTAGATCTAGGTTTTAATTATTTTCGGATTTTGCATGGTTTGATCTACTTTAGTTGGGTTTTATGGGTTTTTTGATGCTTCCATGTGGAAGAGCATTCAGTTTCACCCAAGTTGGAACTTTGGAAATCTGGATTTGGAGTTCGGATGGCCAAGTTATGATGCTTTGAAGTTCGGGTTCAGCCATGGTGTTCTTGCTGTTTGGAGAAGACAGTGAACAGTGTGCTCTTGTTTGAGCACGCTTCTTGTAGGAAGCATGTCTCTCCTTGAGCTTGCGTGACTTTTCACGCAGCTCTCTCCTTGAGCTTGCGTGACTTTTCACGCAGCTCTCTCCTTGAGCTTGCGTGACTTATCACGCAGCTCTTTCCTTGAGTCTGCGTGACTTTTCTCGCACGCTCTTCCCTTGAGTCTGCGTGACTTTTCTTGCACGCTGCCTTGAGTGAGCCTGCGTGCGTGACTTTTCACGCACGCTGCCTTGAGTGAGCCTGAGTGAGCCTGCGTGACTTTTCACCCCTTGAGCCTGCGTGACTTTGTATGTACGCTTTTGATATTTTTATCAGATATTATGTGCCCATTTTATATCCTTACGCCTTTTGTCCCGAGCATGATATGAGCACTAATGTGACCCCGGTGAACAAAGCGTTCCTACCTGATACATGTACCTGAATATTCCAGTTCTTGTTCATGCTCGACAAATGACTCGTAACTCCACGTGGCGTATTTGCTATGATGTATTACACTAAGGAGGGTAGAACATGTTGACATACTGATTGACATGGATCCTCTTTGGGGTACTCGTACTAAAGTACGACTTTAGGAGGATAATCATGCAGGCCACAGCATGTGAGTCCAAGATTTTACCTAGGGATTAAATTAGGCAACTAAATGTACTAGATGCATGGGGAGGGCAAAAATCCCGAGATCGTGTTACACCAGCCGCCTTGAGATACTGTCTTGACGCGCCGGTTGGTCTCCACGGATACTGTGTCATCTGCAACGAGTGGATGACTGTATCCGATTAATTTCTGCTATATATTATATGTTTTAGCAAGGTGGCCTTACGAGGGACCTGTGCTCAATCATACCTGTCTACGCGAACCCCTGGGTTGGCTAGCCTTGCTGGAAAGATACGATCTGAGGATTTTATACATAACATGATGCGAGGATAACCTCGTCCCACTAGAAACTCGTAGACTTGATTGGCCGTGAAAACGACTTGCTTGTACCCTATTACCTTTCGTGAATAACTGAGGGAAGCGGACTGTCATGGTACGTGATCCAACCCATGTTCTTGTTTGATTGTTGGGTTGGTTATCGTACTATGACAGGCTGTGGACCGAAGTTATGAACGGAAGACTTATTATGATTGTGAAGTGCTACTTCTGTGAATGACTGAGGAACATGGTCTATCATGGTACATGATCCAACCCATGTTCTTGTTTGATTGTTGGGTTGGTTATTGTACTGCGATAGGCTATCGACCGAAGTCACGATCAGGAGATTTTATTGTTTATACCCTTTAACTTATGTGAAAGTTATAGAGTACGACGTGTCCCGACTCCATGCGGCACCTTTTGTCCTTGTTTGGTTGTAAGGGTGCCATATGGGTTCGAGGATGTGGCGTTACCCTATAATGGTAGCATAAGTATTACTATTATCAATCATTCTATTTAACTGGGTTTTTAATCTTAACTCTTGTGCCCCTTTGGCGGTACTTGCTATTCGGGGCTGACCCCGCTGGTTTTGTTTGGCCAGATCCCGTAGCAGAGCCTGAGGACACGATCTTCCTCCCTGACATCCATGGTGCATACTAGGAGCATGGCGGTTCGGGGACTCGAGTGGGTTTCTTCTCCACCACTCCTGCTTATACTTTTGCGGCGTTTAGCCACCGGCACCTGTTAGCCGGATTACTTGATATTTTGTGTCAGTACATAATTGTAATTAAACAGACTGCAGCTGTGTATAATTTTGTACTTCTGACTCTCCGAGATAGCTAAATTATAAAGCTAGTCTCTCATGATCATTTTGATGAAGTGTTGGGGACGCCTTACTGCTTTATCTTTAATGTTCATTTATTTGCTGATGTGATTTGATTGATTGAGACATAGAACTCTGTGGGACCATAGGAGACTTGATTGTAGCATGTACCCCCTAGTCTCTCGACAGCCACGATCGCCGTATGACGTTACGTACCTCATATGGAGTAGCTGGCCTAGTCCGTCTCCGTATTTCGGTACTGGGGCGTGACATGGAGACAAAGTCATTGTAAAGTACGCATTGTCTAGATCTAGACAACCAACTTCGCATTCTCCTTGCCATGTCATTGTCATGTCAACTTCATGTTTTATTCTACATTTGTATTGGAGAAGAATTTTTGGAAGAAAAGTTTGTCATTGCTATGTGGCAACCATTTTTTCTAAACTCACAATAGGGTTGGAGATGCTCTTAGAGAATAATTTAATTCATATGGGACAAATAGTTGATGGATAAGATTCCCTTCAGAGCCTCGTTTACAATTCGACAAACGAAAAAAATTCATGACGACAAAAGTACGAGTGTTAATTGGAACAATACAAGTAAAATACGTTTTAATATTCGTCAAATAAAAATATTGTGATTAGAAGATTCACACGTTTAAACAGGTCATCCAATTTTGTTAATGAGACAGGTTTCCACCATATTTTTTGTATCAATTTTTTCAATAATTAATATGGAACACGTGTAAAACATCACATGCTTAAGATTTACATGCTAATACTTTCAAAAGTACGCAAGTATCATACGTTTCTGAAAGATAAGAAAAAATTTGCGTATAATGTGAGTTTTATTCGGGTGATTGCTAACAAGGCTTTTTTTTTTTTTTTTTTTGAGATGCTCTAACAAGGCTTCAGAGTCGTGATATGTTAATTATAAAATATTTCATATCCGGCAGAACAACTTCGTCGAAAACATGTATAAGCCTTCACCCAATTGTTAGAGCATGAATTACTAGACATAGATTTAGCATTTAGATTCTGAATTTTATACCAGCTTAAAGTTTAAGTTTTAATATGTCAATTTAAAAATTTTGGAGTGTGAATTTTTATTTTATTTTTTTAATACCCTCCTTTTCACCGGTTGTTGTCCTTCTACTCATATTCAAAGTATAATAGAAAAAATAAAACTAAGAATTGAAATTTAGAGGCCAAAGTTTTTAATCAGACATGTTAGAACTTAAATTCGAAGCTGATATAAAATCTTGAATATAAACGTTAATTAGCTCGATTGATAATAGTCAAATTTGCCACATAACTATACGGTTCAAAAGTTCTAATATTGTGTTTTGACACCTAGCAAAGTATTTGGATCAAAAATCCTGTAGGAACTCATGAGCTCTTAATTTTTAAAATTCGATCGTCAATAACTGTGGATTATATGCATCTCATTTCTTGATTTTTTTTTTCAATGACCTAAATAGTAAAAGTCAAATGTCTGAATGCAAAATGATGATGTGTGCCATAACCATATCGCAAATTCATATTTGAATTTTTGTAGTCGAACTCTATTTGGATGCAGTGCCGGCCCACGAGATTAGGTTGTTATATCCAGAGCTAGTTTTGGTTGCTCCTCGAATCTTATTGTGGATCGATCCTGTAGGTCACCCGTGATCCCGACCTCTTGCGAGGTCATGCTGAATCAGGAGGTTTTACCAAATATAGGAGCGTTGTCCAAATCCAAAGTCTTGTATGATTTACTTCTGGATTGGTACTTTTTTTTTTAAGATGTCCTTTTCTCCGACTTGACAAATGTAAGAATTCGAACTTGTGTCTTCTGCGTCGGAATTCCGTTGTATCACTGTGCCACAATCCACAGACTCTAGACCGGTACTGTTAGGATGGAGTATTTGGATGCTTTCTATAATCTAGGAGAGGACATGTGACAGCTAATTCTTCATCTCAACTAACTTGTTATGATTTGCATTCATTAATCATTCTCCAATCCCAATCCCCATCCACATCAATTTTGATTAAGAAAGGGGCAAAGTTTGTGACAAAAATCTCTACTTTTGGAACCCAATTTCTTTCTTTCTTTCTTTCTACATCCAGTCCGAATCCAAATCCAAATTAAATTGGAGCCGAGCAGAATGTGGGCCCGGTCGCACTGACCCACCCACGTTCGTGAAAGCATCAGTTTATCAGTAGCTCAGGTGATATGTTCACGTCGCATTCTGCAAATTCATGGCGATATCACGTTCACTTGATTGAAAAATAAAATAATGTTTACTGTTAGCTATACTGAAGAGTGAATAGGAACATGACACCGAGAGCAATTTGTCACGAGCAACGGCCGCAAGTAAGTAGCCAACAACTGCCCCCACACTCCATGTGGGTGCACCAACATTCGGAGAGGTCCGAGCCCAGTCAGCACAACTAAAAGCAAAGACATCCATTGGAAGGAAAAATTATTGCATGTTCCGGAGACGGACTCACCACGTGGTAATGATGAATGGTGAGTCCGACCAATACTTTGTTGACACTTAGGTATAATACTTCATATCATACATTTTTTTTATTTTCTAGGTCAAATTTCTTTTAATACTTTTCAAAGAAAAAAAATCTATTTTTTCTAATTATATGCAAGTTAATTTCTATATATTTTATAATTTTTTTGAAATTTTTTATGCCAAATATTATACGGAATCCTTCTTGTGGTTACCGAAAAGAGGTATAAGATCTTGGTAATTTTTTTTAGTTGTTATAATTTTTTTTTTATATGAATGGAATGAAAAGGAAATCAATTTCTTTCCATTGGAAAATTACAATTTCTATTGATTTTTTTTTTTATGTTTGGAAATGCCAAAAAATTTGGAAAAGAAATGGAATACTTCAATGTGGAAAAATATTTCCTTGTTTGGATGAAATCACTTTTCTTCATAATTTTTTTATTATTGAAAATCACTTTTCTTTTCTCCTTGATTTCTATGGCACCCAAAGGTAGTAAAATAATCACTTACATTTCCAAATCCGATGATTCCGGTACCAAACGAGGCCTAAGCCTGAATGTCACTTGAACCATTACAACCTCAAATAGACATAAACATAAACTACAAATTCATATTTATTACTTTTTTCATCAACTACAAAATCAACCTCCAAGGAACTTTCACACACACCTACGAAGACTATGATCAACTCTCATCATCACACATTAGAACAACAACTAACAAAAAAAAACTACAATCCAAACTCTCACTCAACAATTCTAGCTTCTAGTTCAAAAAAGCACCTAGAAGACTAATCAAGAACACCCCCCTGTACAGTTTACCGAGTCAGTAAAATTCGCGACCACAATCAAACAAACAAGGCCCTCCCTGACCCCTCCAGCTGCTGCCACAGCTCCTTCCTCAGCCTATGCGAGAACAGCCTGCACGCGTCCATGCTCAGGTCGACCGCCGCCGCCAGCGCCACGAACGCCGCCGCGTCCTCCGTGCACCCGACCTGCTGCACCCCGACCTCCACCACCGGCCTGCTGCACTTCCCTTCCCCCTCCACCGTCGACGACATGACGAACCCCCTGTAGTTCGCAAACGGCCACAGCCCGAACCCGAAATCCCCGCTCCCCCTCGGGCTGCACCCGGGCGAGTTCCCGATCCTCTGGCCGACCGCATTGCCGCCCGTGAGGTCGATCGCGAACTTCCCGCCCCTGGCGGTGCTCAGCGAGGACTCGGCGAGCGACACGCCCGAGGACGCCGCCATGGTGGCATCCGGCAGCAGGTCGAAACGGTACCCGAGGCTGTCGGCGGAGCCCGCCCCGCGCTCGCGCCAGG
The DNA here is from genome assembly GCA_029216955.1 of Iris pallida. Classification (NCBI taxonomy): domain Eukaryota; kingdom Viridiplantae; phylum Streptophyta; class Magnoliopsida; order Asparagales; family Iridaceae; genus Iris; species Iris pallida. Next base: position 8,875 of record JANAVB010023923.1, on the reverse strand, counting down.
CCTCGAGGCGGGCCCACGGCTTCCAGGTGCCGTCCCCGGGGCGGAGGACGAGCCAGGCGCCCGGGTTGGAGCGGGAGACGCGGTCGGTGCCGGGGGACGCGACGAAAGGGGTCACCATGGAAGCGAGCGCGACCGGGGAGCCGGAGAGGTCGTGGACGGTGACGGACCAGCCCTTGCGCTCCTTGGTCGGGCGCTCCCGGTCCGATCCCAAGGAGGAGAGCCAGCCTCTAGAAATGCTCGATTCCAATGGCAGAGATCTGTTAGAATCAGAACAATAAATCACTATTAATATGCACAGAAAAAGAACAAATCTTGAAATCTCCCATGTCGAAAAGAAGCAAACTTGGGCAAAATTAGTTGTATATTTCACCGTAACTGACCTGGATCTGAGGTGGCGGTCTGCGGAGGAGGAGTTCCGGCAGCTGAACTTGCAGGTGAACACCGGCTGCTTCCGTCCCCCCTGCACCTGGAACACCTGCGGGCTGCACTCGGGCTCCCCGCCGAACTCGAACACGAACCTCGGGTCCGGCTCGGACCGCACCGTCAGGTGCAGGCTGGCCGCGCCGGCCGCCTTCTTCCCGACGGTCGCCCACCCGTTGTGGTGCAGCGCCGGGCGCGCGTCCGCGCCGGCGAGGTCGACGGGCACCGCCACCTTCCCGAGCAGCTTCCCGGAGCTGACGCCGCAGGTGGATCCCCTGCGCCCGGTGTAGATGGCGATCTTGATGCGAGACTTGGACGAGAAGATGGAGGAGGCGGAGAGCTTGAGGAGGTCCGAGGGGCTGAGATGGAAGACTGCGGCTAGGGTTAGGGTTTGGGTGGTGGCGGTGGTGGAGGGTTCGGCGACGACGAGGGGGAGGGAGGAGGTCTGGTAGGGGAGGTTGTTGAGGCGGATCTTGCAGAAGCAGGGGGCGGCGGAGGGGTGGACGCCGACTCCACCGCCGGCTGCGGCGGGGGAGGGGCAGGAGGAGGAGGAGGGGAGCTTGAGAGAGAGGTTGCCGACGAGGACCCGCACGAACGGACACGGGTCCATTGCTGGTGGACACGGACGGACGCAAGAGGAAAAGAGAGGAATGTGGTTTGTTTTTTTAGGGTTAGGGTTTGTGGGATTTTTAAGGGAGGGTGTGGGTTGGGGGAAGGACAGGCTGGCTCTCTGTGGTGTGGATGGGGGATTAGCTTAGCTGGCGATGTGGGTGCGAGACTGAGCTGGGCCACGGCGGGATCCACCACACGTAAGATGGATGAAGCAGCAGCAGCTGGAGCTGGTGATGACGCAGCGAAGCTTTTTTTTTTTTCCTCATTTCATTTCATTTATTTATTTTATTTATTTATTTATTTACCTATTTATCAGAAAATTGTATATTAGGTATCACACTTCTTTTCTTTGAAATTTCACCAGTAACATAAAATTTAGTGAGAAAGGCGTATTTTTTATTTATGTTTATTAATCTCGATTGGAGTTGACGGATAAAAAAATTTAGTGACAAAATTTTTTTCATTGACAAAATTAGATTTTTAGTGACAAACTTTGACTTTTAGGAACAAAGTTAGTGACGGAATTAGACTTTTATACAGACTTTTTTTTTTATATATTATTCATGTTCTCGAAAACACGGTTGGAGAAAAATAAACTAATACGCCAAAAATACTTCCTTAAAAAATTCTCTCTTCTGAAGGCGTATTGGAATGTTGGTAAAATTTATGATTACTTAGTAATAGGGTCTTATATAATATGTAATATTAGAATGTTCTTCAATTATTCGGCATTAGAGTTTGGATTTCCAAAACACTGTTCATTAGTATACGTAAACAGTCTAATATCAGACAATTTGAGGTCCAAATTCTAATATCAACTATTATGTAACACCCTATTACTAAATAACTCTATTACAATTTTCTCTTTATTTATTTGTTGAGGTCCTCTTACTTTCTCAAATTTTACATCCTGGTCCTCGTTGACACATGATGTCATGATGAATTAAATTACGGATACCAAAGAAGCCTATACTAATTTAAGCCAAGTCATGTTTATTTTTCTCCACATTTTCTTTTTGTTTCTCCGAGCAACAAATCTAATGCTGATTGATATGCAATATTTCTCAAAATAGTTAATGTTTTGTTGATACTACAACTTGTGTACTGATAAAACTCATGCTAAATTGCAACAATTTAAAAATATGTCTAATTTTATGTCGGTCACTTTTACTATTCCTCGTCCTCCTTTATGTACCATATTTTGCAAAATAACTTGAGCTTTCTTTGATAAAACATCTGTACCAAGAAAATCTTATCTGATTCGCAACAACTTTAAAAATGAAAGAACAAGTTCAAGCCACTAGCTTTCATTTCTCTTCACTTTTCTTTTTCTGTACAACATAGACAAGTGTATGCTAATTCCTAATGGCATTCAAAGTGGAGACATTTCGTACCATTCTTCAAATTGTTTGAAATTTGTATAAATTATTATTTTTCAAGCAACTTTTTGTATTGTTATATAATTACACATTTCAAATAACACATCAAATCATACTCTAAGCTAACCTTTTTTTTTTCTTTTTCTTTTCTTTTTGTCTTCATTTTTTTCGCTTGTCCTAGTTGGTTACTGTTCACGGGCTAAAACACAAGTTAAGACACGCTTCAAATATTGAGAACCTCTTGGCTTGCTAGCATTTTTAAGTGTGGACAAGAGTCCACTGTATCTCTCAAGTGCTATAAATTTGACTAAAGCAAAAAATATAGTATTTCAAACCACTCATAAATGCTATAAAGACTTTAAAAGATAAAATATTAATATATCCAATTGTTTTTATTTTCCTTCACTAATATTTTTTATTTTTTGTGTTATATAACAAGTGTTCTGCGGTGTATAATAACACATTGATAAATGCATAATTTATATAGATACTTCTGCCAATACATTTATTTATGTATATTTTATAACGGTGAAGACAAGTTTCTTCGATGGATAGATAATATATTGGACACAAAAATTTAACGTTTATAAACTATCCGTTACTAAAAGAATGTTAGCTATCCTATTGATCTACACCCTAGCATACCCATCCTACCAAATGAATGTTAGCTATTTAAACCTACTGCTGAATGTTACATACTATACTGTTTAAAACCTATTGTTGTTAACCCCAAAACAGAATATATATATATATATATATATATATATATATATATATATATATATATATATATATATATATATATATATATAGGGCTTCCCGCCTCGGGCCTCCCGCCCCGGGTCCCGCGCTGGACGCCTCGGTCCGCCCCCCTTGGGCCTTGTGCGGCTCTCCTCGGGCAGCACCCCACCCTCCTTGGGCCTGGCGTGGGTGAGCCCCAAGGCACCGTCGTGCAGTGGGCTGTGGGCTCGTCATGCTGTTCCTCTTTTTTTTTTTTTGGCCCATTTGGGGCAGGCCCAGCCATGGGCCCTTTTGTCGTCTGGTTTGTGGTTGTGTGTGGCCCATTTGGGGCAGGCCCAGCTATGGGCCCTTTGTCGTCTGGTTTGTGGCCCTTGGGGCCGGCCCAGCTAGTGGGCCTTTTGTAGTCAACGTTGGGTCCTTTCGGGACCGACCCAGTTTATGGGTCCTTCAATAAAATTTCCTATTCCCCCAAAAAAAAATTAATATATTATATATATATATATATATATATATATATTATATATATATATATATATATATATATATATATATATATATATATATAAACATTCTTAGGAAGGGGTGTTTCTCAAAGAAACGTCCTTCCTTGAGATGTCCTTAGCGTCTCTAAGGACGTTTTCCTTTAATATATTATTTTTGTTGCTCGCTTTTTTTCGTCCCCAAACGCATTCTTCGATGTCCTTAGCGTTAATAACGTCCGTTAAAAAATATTTTTTAAAATAAAACGTCCTCTGGAAGGACGTTTTATGTTTTATTTAGAATTTTTTGGAAGTTAATATTTTACGAATAATTTTCTAAAGCTTTCAATAAAAATTTCTGCTAAAAAAATAAACATATAAAATGCTCATATATTAATTTATTAACATAGTGTCACATATGGACATAACTTCTCATTTTCTTCATTGAAAGTGCAATACTAATTACTTTTCTACACGTATATCGGAAAGTCTTCCGATTCATGAGAATTTTGAAAGAAAGACACAAATTTTATAATACAAGCATTCTAGATTTACTATTTCTTTATAATTTTCTACACGTATATTGGAAAGTCTTTTGGTTCATGGAACTATTTCGTCATGATTAAGAAGTACAGGCCAAGGATCATACTAAAGTTGTCCAACAACATAGGGGTTAAATTGGCAACACCCGACTAATATCCTATCTATATGCGAACTTCCTCGACTACTCCTTGTACGGAGCGTGCCTTCGAATTAGCTGTCTTTATCTTATTATTTTTTTTTTCTAATGTTAGACTCAACAACGGATCTTCCGTCCGAGATATAGTTATGCATAACACCCGTATCAACCAATGCATGTGTACTCATGTCATTGATCTTCACATCAATGTATATAATCTTCCTACTAAGAGTCTTCGGCATAGCAGATTTGGTCTTAACAGTGTTGAGTAAATGTAATGCTCTCATGTGTGCTGTAACGTCCCAAATATTTCGTCCCGTCCGAGACCAAGTTGCATAACCTTTCCACGGACCAAGGTTATGCAGAAAGCTTCTAGAACATTCCAGAAGATGGCGAAACTCTCCAGAAGACGGTGGATTTCTCTGAAAGGTCCAAGATCATTCTAGATGGCCCAAGATTCTTCTGGATGGCCCGTGAAGTTTTCTTTTATGTTCCTAAAGAATAATCCTGTAATATGCCGTTCCAGTTATGGTAGGAAAAATAATCTCTGGAATATTCCTTCCAGAAGTTTTCATGTAAAGCTCTATGAGCCATTATAAAAGAGGGAGGCCTCATTTGTTTCTCACCACCTAAAACTTGTAAGCATTCTCCAAGCAATAAAAAAATTCTTAGAATCCCATCGTAGGACCGTTGAGCACATCTAGGGGGGTGAATAGAGTGAGTACGAGTGCAGCAAAAAATAATCACCAATTAAAAAATTTAAAAGCAGATAACTATGGTAGTGACTAAAGTGACAGTAAATAAATGTAGAGATCAGAGAATCAAACTCAGTGGACACTGTGATATATACTGGTTTTTCTCTTGGAGGACTAATTCAGTCGCAGGTACTCTTGCTTGCTGTTAATCCACGACTCACAAGCTAATTGAGAGCTTGTAGTCTCTTTACAACACCGTGCTTGGTGACAAGTGCACGTCCGATTTCACAACACCGTTCTTGGCAACGAGCGCACGACCGGCTCCGAAAACAGAAATGTGTTCTGAACTTGAACGACCTCTTTACAACTCTGACAACCAAAGACTATAAATCGAATAGATGTTACTGGCTTTGGCTAAGAGATGTATAGGTGGAGTAGGGGTGAGCAACGGTTCGATTCGGTTCAAACCGAACCGAATTTTCAAAAACCGACTAAACCGAAAACCGATTTTTACAAAACCGAAAACCGAACCGAATTTTTAAAAACCAAAAAAAAAAACCGAACCGAAAAAAACGGTTCGATTTTCGGTTGGTTCGGTTTTGAGGGTCCAAGTGTTGAGTGTATCCAAATTCATAAAAACAAAAACCAAAATTGAACCGAACTTCGGTTATCGAAGTAAACCAAATTATAAAAACAGCAACAAATCAAACCGAAAAAAAGGAGGAGACCTGTAGACAAAAATAACAGCAAGTAAGCAAATTGTATACCAATTTATTTGTCCAGTCACATCACTTATTATAGTGACTGTTCAGTCATATCACCTATGCACCATTATTATGGTGACTGTCCAGTCAATATCACCTTTCCCATTTATTTAGGAGAATACGACCAACACCACCATTATTCTGTTCTAAAAAATCTGTGCTAAAAAAACTGTCCAGTCAATACCACCACCACCACCACCACCATTATCACCTATGCATCATTTACAAAGTTGCTAGAACCCAAAGGAAGGAGAAGAGAAAATGCTACAACCGGAAGGATCATCTCCACAAGAACAATTACAAATATACTACAAACATACAGACTGTACAATTAACAATTACAAATATACAAGCAAAAAATACATGAAAAATAGCATCAAGAAAATAAACGCATGCATGTGCATATACCAAAAAATACATGAAAAATAGCATCAAGAAAATAAACTGCCATGCCATCGAGCCGGAAGCCCTATAGCCGGAAGCCATCGATAATTCGAGATCAAGAAGAAATGGGGGAGGGGAGGGGACTCACTGCCATGTAGCCGGAAGCCCTAAAGCGTCTCCCCTATCACAATGTAGCCGGAAGTCCTAAGCGCCCTCCCATCGCAAGGAAGCCGAAAGCCCTAAGCGCCAGCCCCCCCCCCCCCCCCCCCGTTCGCCAGGAAGTCGGAAGCCCTAGGCGTTGTACCCCGTCGCGAGGAATCCCCAAGCGCCGGCCCCGCGAGGAAGCCCTAAGCGCCGCTGGAGCCTGGAACCAAGAGGAAAAGAAAAAAGAGTTAGGTTTTTTTTTGTATATACGTACATATTTATGGAAGGAGGGGTAAAAGTGTAATTCCACATATATATTTATATATATATATAATCGGTTTTCGGGTCGGGACAACAACCGTTTGCTGAAACTGCGACCCGAACCGAATATTATCGGTTTTTGGTTTTGGAAACCGAAAACCGACCCGTTTAATATATAACCGACCCGAACTGTTATTTTGGGTCGGGTCGGGTCGGTTTCGGTTTGAAAACCGAATATTGCTCACCCCTAAGGTGGAGTGTGAAAGTTTTAAATCAATGAAAACACTATTGGATATAGATAGAGAGAAGAGAAGATGAATTGATGAGCGATTTGAAATGAGAAATTCTCTTCTATTTATAGGTGTTTTCGAGGACCGAACTCGGACAGACTTCGGACAGAGTTCGGATGCAAAGATTTCGCAAACGAACGTTGCATGCAGATTTGGAGGCAACAAACATTTGAATTTGAACTGATCGAACTCGGTCCGAACTCGGACCGAACTCGGCCAGAGTTCTGTCTAAGTTTATCTAGTACTTAGAAGAATGTTTGGTCCAATTCTGTTTGCATAGGATGTGTAATATTTTTGGTATAAGGAATTTTGGTGGATAGGCAGACTTTTTAGATAGGTGGACTGTGGATAACCTGAGCTAGTAATATCCAGCCAATTTTACAATTTGTATCCTAGACACAATAAAGATAAAAATACATAATAAATTGTAAAATGACTGAGACAAATTCCAATACATGAATGCCTCAAAATGATGATTGACATGCTTGCAAATGTTGTAGTACACTTTGGATATTGATTTCACTTGACCTGAAATGTTAGCAGCAGTTTGTATATTCTGTGTCTGCTGCTGAAACTCCAAGAATCGCTGGAAGATGGGTAAACATTTGAGCCGCATCTACTGTCCCTGACGGTAACTGCTGCTGGTACATATCTGGAATGACGGGGGAAGACCTCCGGACAGGTGGAGGTGCACTCCCAAAAGCTGCAGAAGCTCCTATATGAGCAGAAATAGGGGGTGCTGTGGTCCCAGCGTCCAAAATCAGGCGAGGGGCGGTAGGCCTCTCACCAGCGTCTGTTGAGCCAGAGCGATGCGATCGTGTCTCAATCACCATCCTGGAGACAGATCAAACAAGGAATCAATACTGAGATAGAATCGATAATTCAAGGGAGGACAATTATTCAAGGAAGCAATCTTCCACAGGAACTTAGATGGCAGGAATCTAGTTAAGAGTTTTTCCTAATGTGATTGAGTACCTCAAAATAATCCTAATTCTACTGCAGGCTGTAGTGATACTCTAGTTCGAATACCACTACACAAACTCGACCTGCATGGGCCACCACTAAAAATGTGTCACGACCCGCACCCACTGTGAGGGTACGAGAACGTAACAGCGCCCAGCCTACGCCGCAGTGTCGGCGGTAGAACGCTGTTCTAGGTCATGATCTATAACTAACATAAATACGAATACTCTCCATATGGAGGCCAACACAGAGATACAACTCAATCACAATCTAAGGTAGAATGTAGCACGATGAAATAGATAAAAAAATCCTCAACTGAGGTACAACAGAAATGAAATACAAGTCTCAACATCTCTACAATATACAACTCTGAAAATAAGGACAACAACTAAATATGAAAAGGAAACAATCTAGACTATCTAAACTATGCAATGGTATCATCCTCAGCAGCTGCCTAAACCTCCCCAGGGGTCCAGGTCGCGAGTGTCATCTAGGCAAGCTCCAAGTAAGGGGTGCAGGGTTCCTCATCATTCTCTGTAAAATTTTCAACAGGTCCAGTCAGGACGGAGCGAGCACAGTACCTCAACAGTTCATAGCAGGTTAGAAAATATAATCATGCAGTAAAGTATATAGATACTGAAGAATGCAGTATGTAAACAGAGAGAGAGAACTGTAATAGAAATATCTACTATAAGTAAAGAGCTACCAGTGACTAGAGTGATTTAGAGCACAAAGTCGACATGTGAACGGCTTGATTTGTACATGGCTATACTAAAGAGGCGTACATGGCTATTCTACTTTGGAATTGTTCACATGGCTATTTATACTCTCCCGTACCCCCAATTAATACACAAGGATCCAAACCAGGTTATGTTATAATTCTATGTAACAGCCCCCGAACGGTGGTAAGCCCCCAAGGGTGATGCCCCAAAGGGTGATAAGCCCGAAGGGTGGTATGCCCCCAAAGGGTGATAAGACCCCGAAGGGTGATGCCCCCAAAGGGTGATAAGCCCCCAAAGGGTGAGGGTGATGCCCCCAAAGGGTGATAAGCCCCCAAAGGGTGA
>JANAVB010023922.1:0-64149 GCA_029216955.1 Iris pallida | reverse complement strand
AAGAACAGACTACTTGTCGCCTACACCACAGTTACTCGATATCTCAAAACACAGCTTCATAAGCTGCTCTATATGCACAGAAGTCTCGTCGTCATTCGAAGCCAAGTCCACTCGTCACCTGAAAGCACAGAGGTTCTGTCGTCTCCAGAAGCACGATATACTCATCGTCCCAAAAGTACAACAGTACTTAGTCCTCACCAGAGGCGTAGAAAGCATGGGTCCACCCCAATTGGTTTATTTAAATCGCCTCTTGCAGAGAAGATTAGGATTAAATCATGATTGATATCATATCAGATTGATTTAAATCTTAGACGAGGATCAATTAGACTCCAAATCTAGGATGAAATCCCAAGATTTACTCGACTGTATCCGAGCAAGCAAATCAGCACGCGCCACGTGTCACCTCATTCGATTATATTTATAACCACAAGAGATCTCATTTTAGAAGAATCTCAATGTTCGCCACGTGTCAGCACTGTACAAGCCCGTACCGTGCAATGATGGCAGATTCTTTCATATCTCAGGAACCCTAATGCACATCGCATATGTACTAGGTTCTCTATAAATAGAAAGAGTTCTTCTTCCACCAAAGCATCGAAAGACAGAAGGAACATTGACAATCGATAATCTTCAAAGGATCAATAATCTCTATCCACGAAGGGTCGACCACCCTCATCCACCGATCAACCAAAGAACCAACCAACCAACCATCTTCAAGGGATCTTCTCATCCAGACAGCCTCTTGATCGGTGACCCCAGCATCCTATCAAAGGTGCCAGATAGCCATAACAAGGTTGATTCATCGTTAAATCGTCAACGGAGTAAAGGAGCCACTGCAGCCTCGATCTCCACCGTCCCACTTTCCCATAAACCTCTTCTCCATGTACTTCGAATATCTTGTTTAGGACTTTCTTCTTTGTACACAGATACCTTATACGTTCAATAAAGCAAAAAGTTTGTTCAACCTTTCGTTATGTCGAACAAAATAGCGACAGCTGGGGAATACCTTCTCTTCCAACGAGAAGGCGGTGATGCAATCTGATGACAACTTGCTGGAAGCTTCTCAAGACATGCTGGTCGTACACTTCGACCAGCAGGCTTTTGACAATCTCCTCTCTGGTGAAAAGTTAAAGACTTTAAGCGGTTCGTACAAACGAAGAAGACTCGACGTGTCTGGAGGCCTAAGGCGGCTGCAGCCAGCAGCACGATGGTGGGAACTGCGTCTCAGGACCCCCTCAACGTCAAAGCCACAGAGAAGATTTTGGCTGCTATAGCCTTATCTCCTCGCCCGATTCTAATCCTGGAAAAGCATGGCGAGGAATATGATAGTTCCATGGTTGATCTGAAGACGGAACGATGCCAAAGGAAGCGCACACCGGTCCAACCCCTCACGATGGGAGTATTGCCGGTAAGGAGATCTGTCTTCGACAGAAATGCTTTCCCTTCTGGTAAACCTTCGACGGATTCTTAATACTGCTCGCCCGCTGGGGGTAGTAGGAAGAGATCCCAGGTGGCTCGCGCTTCATACAACAATCGTGCGACACCAACGGCAGACCAGAGGCCCGTGTCGACAGTTACACGTACAGCCTACAGAAAGCTATACAAGACTGGCTCTCGTGCTCCGATGCCTCATCCAGTCGAATTATCCTTCCACTGGGGTACTCTTGTATGTAAGCCAAGCCAGGGGGTACGTCCCACGAAGAGGGAACCACCCGAGCAGCGTTCCCGCAGAAGCGACAAGAGGCTTCCTCGCCAGACCTGCTCTAACTATACTTACATGCAGCTTCCCTGCATATATAATGGGAGTGCTATGACAGAAGATCCAACCCTCTCCCAAGCAAAAAAAATCTATGGCTCAAGACGTGCCTAAATCAAGGCACTCTTATACCCAGATTACCATCAACTGCTGTTGTCAGCAGACGGCTGCGCCATCGTCGAGCAGGCGTTCCGTCTTCTAGAGACTCTACTCCACGCCGACCCCACGCCAGAGGCTTAACAGGGGGTCGGTGAGCCATAGAGAAGACTAACCCCGCATCGTCACATGCTACGCGGTGCAAGGTTCCAGAGCTTTTAAGAAGCCCTTCCAGAATCCTTCCATATCAGTTGCTAAACCGAAGAGGAGGTCAGGGAGCAGTAAAGCTAAGGTACCCATTACGGGTGTGTTCCAAGGCACTCGCACCAGATCTGTATTGGGTACCTTATCAAAAACTTGGGGTAGCCAGTCTCCTACCATGCACGACAACCTTGTGTTCCAATCTGAGGAGGCGTAATACGACACATATGTCTCCATTGGTGCAGCCAGTCACCAGACTAGGGGTAGAAACCATACTGAGTCCGAAGAAGATCACAATCTTACGGTATATCCTCAGAACAGCGAGGCTCAGGCATCTGGGCCAGAAAGTGAAGGATCCACGGCTCCTTCGAGTCACCCTCACACTCGGTCTGTGTTCATAGCCGATGGCAATGAGGAAGACAACAATGAAGCTCTCAGACGTATTAAAGTCCTCGAGACGAAGTTAGATATGCTGATGGACACCATAAAGACCCTGTCCTCGGTCATAATCGACCTCAAGTGTAGCATGGCCCCTGCTGCCTCTACACCTGTACGTGATCCGCCAACCAATAACGAATCCAGCAGGCTACCTACTGCCAATCAGGCAGGACCATCCTCGTCTACTCCATCGGCTACGGGCTCCGTAATGTCGGCCGAAATATAGAAGGCTATCAACGAGCTGTATGCTCATCATGATGCCAAAGAGAAGCAAGCAACACTCCGAAAGATGGGAATCCGGTAGCCATACCATGCCGAGTGGGACAACATCGTCTATCCTTCCAAATATAATCCGCAGATGCTTACACCTTATGAAGGGAAGGGGTCTCCCCGACAATACTTGAGGTACTTTGCCTCAGTAATGGGGCACCTGCCAAAGGATGACGCCCTCCTATCTAACATATTCATATGAGCCCTGTAGGGGGTAGCCTATGGGTGGTTCTACAGTCTTTCGGACGATTGTATCTCGTCATTTGAAGACATGAAGACTCGATTCGTGGACCGATTCTTTGAAGGAGGCATGAATATGACCATGTCGACCCTCATAAAAATTATCCAGAGGGAGAAAGAGCCTATCCGTGCATACATTGAGCTCTTCCGCCTGGCATCCCTCAGATTACCACCCAGCATGCCCGAGCCCATGCTTATGGACTCCTGCCATAAGAACATGCTGCCCGCTATAAAATTATGGCACAGTGCTCCCAGCATGGAGTGGACGCCTTTCATTACAGAGGCGGACGCCGCACAAAGGAAAGCCCAGGATGCGCAACTCCTGGGGCTACACTTTCCTTCGTCCGAAGATAAGGAAAGATGCTCGTCTAGCAACAACCCTAAAGATGGAAAAGGCAAGCAAGCCATGACCGTCAACATCTCCAAAGGTTCAGCAGCTGTGAACCGCAAGTCTGCGGAAGCGTAGAGGCTGAGGGAGACTTACTCCTTCAATGACGAGGATATGCTGGAGCTCTTCGAGATGCTTACGAAGAGTGGCAAACTGTCCATCCCGGCACCCAGGCATCCTAATGAGGTGGGAAAGGTGGACCATCCTAAGTTCTGCCATTATCACCGGTACGTCCATTACTCAATACAAGACTGCTATGTATTGAAGGTGTTGACCCAAACTGGATCACAGTCAACCAAATATTGACACATTGACAATATGATACTTGTCATAATTCAATATGACACATCAAGATAGAACTCAGAGCAAGACGGACGTCGTCTCTCTCCTGCAGTGTACTCGTTTTCAGAGTCTATACTATTTTATATTTATTGAGTCTAGCAAAATGTAAACTGAGTAGCACTAGGTATTCTTGGCTTAAACCTTATCCTCAAACAAATCCAAAGCTCCACCAAAAGCCAAACTAGCCCACAAAGGCCCAACTGAACTTTCTGTCAGCATGGAGACAGAGTTCGGGCCGAACTCTGCCTCCACACAGAGTTCGGGCCAAACTCTGTCCCCTGATTTCTAGGACCCTAATTTTCAGGATTTGCTGTATGCTAGTTGTCCAACGGCCAAAAATTTGAATTCATGACACGTAATTCTGGCCGAATTCTGCCTATCCCAACTAGTATAAATAGGCCTTGAATTCTCTCATTTTTATTCATCCAATTATCTCTTCTTCTCATCTCTATAAGCCTCATACAATCCTTAACCTTCTCATCTACTAGCCACAAGCTTCCTAAGCCTAAAAGTGCTCAGTACTATTCAGTTAGAAGTTTGTGCAAGAGTCAAGAAAGTTGCTTGGAAAATTCCAAGCATCGCCACAGCGATCTTTGTAAGAAGTTGATGTGTTCTTCTGAAAAAAAGGCACGGGGTGTAACTACTATTTCAGAAATAGTGGATTTAATTCTGAGCTAGAGTTCTCAGGCCTGGACTAGTCCTCCACGAGGGAAACCAGGTTAAAATGACTGTGTTTGCGTATGCTCTCTTGATCTCTTTATTTTCGCATTTACTACTCTGATTATTTACTGTTGGTGAAAAGAGTTAATTTTTTATTTGGTCATTATTGTTATAAACTCTATTCACCCCCCTCTCGAGTTGCCTATCTGTACTTCAAAAGGGGCAAATTCAGCGCCTCATCAATGCCAACGTTATATCGTTGGATTACGAAGAGAAGACCGTCATGGCCAACATGGTTACTCTCCAGTTCGGGAGTTTTCCAGCCACAGGTGCAAGATAGCGTCATCCCTATTCCAAAGGCGATGATGGAAGTAGTCAACCTTCCGCCAGCACGGGACAACGTTCAAGGGCTCATCCCGTTCTCCATGCCTTAAGGCGAAGTCACGTGGATACATCCTGACTTGGTTCCCGACATGATGACATCTACGACCCTTTCTGCCAAAGAAAAGAAAAGCAAGGCATGTCACATATTCTCGACGTCGATCGACGATGCTTTGGTGACCACCCGCTCGACGCAGAGGCAAGAGGAGAGCCAAGCTCCAGGCCAGGAGGAGTCTCCACCAAATACTTCCCCTGCCCCAGATATATCAGGAGCAGGTCCACCTCAAATCCCTAAGGCACAAGAGACGGGTCCATCCCGGGCCCCTACCATGGACAAGCAAAAATAGACGGATGTTCGTTTCGACAAACCTCTCAGAAAGGATATTGCAATAGGGCCTATCAAGCCCTACAATTTCGATATTCTAGTACAGTTGGCTAATACTCCGGCTAGATTATCACTTTTTGAGCTCCTCTGCCTCTCTAAGAAGACCCGAGATGCGCTTAGTGAAGCTTAACAGAACGTCGAGTCCTTCCTCACCCACCTTCGCCACCGAAGGTGGATCCCGCAGCTTGCCCACATTGCCACAGCGTGGTCGAAGTGATTCCCAGTATCACTTCATCCAGCAAGACATGCTGCTAAAGAATAATCGACACAACCGCCCCTATACTATACAGGGTATGTCGGTGCCATTAAGGTTGATCGCATCCACATCGACCCAGGTTCTTCTCTGAGCATTATCCCAAGAGGCTTGCTTCAAACTTTAGGGATTCTGATGCATCTGTTGACAGCCTCGAACACAGCAATCAGACGATGGAAGATGGTTAGGAGCCTAAATGAATAAGATTACCCTGGAGGTCTCCAAAGCCGACCATGAAGGCGCAGGAGCATCCGACCACAATTTCCTTGATGGTCAAGCTGAAAGGGAGGCGTCCTCCTTCTCCTCCGGCGGTAGCTATAGTCCTCACTGATGAAGAGCTAGAAGATTACGTCTACGCCAACACAGAGGCCTACTCTTTCGACGACGTAATCCCTCGGGACAAAATATCCTACTTTATTAACAGAAAGTTGTCATCGAACTACTCTGGTGCATACTGGAACACCAAATATTTTCTACAAAATTCTCTGTGTAAACTACAGACACAAGTGACAACTGCCAACCATGTGAGCCGAGTTGTCCCTGTCCAGGGTGCCTACTTCATAGTTCCAGCCAAGAAAAAAGAAGAGGAACCCATCATATTCGGTCGATTGGAGTATCCATGGCGAATAACTCCTGAAGACCCAGACCTCGACAACGGCAAAATACAGTTCTACCGCTATACGGCATAGGCCAAAAACCTTATCCAGAAGATGGGCTACGACCTGAATAGCAACAAGGGGCTCAATTATGGCAAAGGCTGGCGTCTTCTCTTATGGATTTGTGCTCCAAAGGGAAAAGCTGAAAACTACTACCAACATACTCGTTGAGGGCTGGGATACGTTACACCTACGACTACCTCAGAAGATTGAGAAGAAGAAGTCATGAGGCACTCACACTCTTCTGACTCCTCAACTTGGGACTCCGATACCAGCACGGGTTAAGTCTTTAAGAAGATATTGTCTGCTAACATGATCACTAATCAGTTAACCGTCGAAGACAATCAGCACATGCGGTTACAAGAGTTAGAAGCACTGGATGAAAAGCGCTTGCTCGTGCAGCAAAGGATTGAGCTTTACCAAGCTCGCTTCTCTGGGGCCTTCAATAAAAGGGTCCGAGAAAGATCCTACCAGGTAGGCGACCTCGTCTTGGCATTATGGAGACCGATGGTGATGACCCACAAGGCGGCTGGGAAGTTCGAGCCTAAATGGGAAGGACTGTTCGTCATAGAAACGATATACTCCAATGGTGCTTATTGGCTAGCTAAGCCTAATGGTGACTTGCTAATGATGTCCATCAATCGCAAGTTCCTAAGGAAGTATTACGTCTGAAGACAGAACCAGCATAGGTACCCACATCCCCAAAAAAGGGTGCCCATGAGTTCTGGTAAGGGGATCTCTCTTCCTCCCTCCTATATATTCTTTCAAGTAGATGAAGTACTTTACATCCATATTACCTCTAGATTGCTCCTCTACGCGTGGAAGACGCGACTACCATGTCCATAATACCTCTGAGTAGTCGTTCTTCTCGCATCAGTTCTATGATTATCCCGATGGTCTAGATAATAGTTCATGTCCATATTACCTCTGGATTGTTATTCTATACCCCGACAAAGAGCAAGCCTACCACGTCCATATTACCTCTGGTCAGGCAAATCAATTATGAAGATTCCTTTTTTATTCTGAAGACAAAAGCAAAGGGAACAAGAAAGCTTCTACATATAAAAACATGTGGCTACAAAGACCTATTACAGACTCTTCGTAGTTACATACACAAAGCAAAAAAGCTGAAATTATGGTACAAGGTCTCAATAGCGCGGGCGAGGTGGTGACAGCGCCAATCACTTCCTGGTCAAAAGGAAGCCACCGCCCGAAGCTGCTACTGGCCCGAACAAGGGATTAAGACCAGCACAGGGACTCCCCTATCTCCCCAGCGGGCTGGAGAGAGCAACCACAGCAGCAGGCCATGACATTCCTCAGTCAGCATGGCAACCAATACGAATTCAGGAAGCAAGGGTTCGAAACACCATTGACACCCACGACATCCAGGACAGGGGCGTCTCGAGATCTAGTAGTAGTTCTACTACAGCTTCTTTGGATGAAAAGATTTGCTACCGACGGCCGCCTCAAGCAAACTCCAGGGTCGTCAGAAGCCGAGCATCAGGCAAGCAAGGCCATTATTGAAGGAGCTGAGTCTTCTCTTGAAGGCGACAGTCCTTTATATAGGCTGTTCGCATGTTCCAAGCATGAGCCAGACATCGTTCAGAAGAAAGTTTACAAGTTAAGCTAAAGATCCACTCCAAGTCAGATGACAATACTGCGAATGATCGAAGGAACGTGACTCTGAACCTCTTTTACTAAAGAGGTTCACGATCTCTGTAAAGACGCAAGAGGCTCCAATATCAAGAAGCCATCAGAAGCCCATGCTCTGAAATAATGACTCAGGACAATTAATGCTAAGAGTTAGGCATGATACCAGCCATCACCCAGCTCGTACAGTCCTGACACGTGTTCATGCTTCTGTTCAAAGTATCCCGAGCTTGACTCAAGTTCGGGATACTTTGAAGGAGGTCTTGTAGAAGCATGAAAAATTTCAGCTGAAGACATCCCTTCGCCAAAGCGCAGAAGATGTGAAAGACTGAGGCTCAGTGCTAAAAAGATAAAACAGAAGATATGGAGAGAAGTCCCTTTATTGTCATGTCTTCTAAAGTCTAGTACAGACACATCAGGACTATACATAAGGGACTAATTCTATTCTTCTATAAAGGATCTAGTACAGATTCGACAGAGCCTAGAGGGATCTATAAGGGATACAGTTTTCGTCGAAGCACAGCCTTCCTTCTTCTCGATACGCATGCTGGAAGATTGATCTCCATCGAAGCGTATTCTAACTTTCTTGTGGGTGCATCCTCTCAGAAGCATATCAGTTACTCAGAACTTTAAAGAAGCTAGAGCCTTCAAGCTAGAGGCGCAGCTAATTGCCTGCGCCAACCTCATAAACAAGATGGTGGTAGGCCCCCCTCCCCTTCTTTTACTTCAGAAGCCAGTGTCTTCACTCCAGAGGTGCAGCTACCTGCCTGCGCCAATCTCAAACGTGCAAGGGTGTCATACCCTTCTTTACACAGCCAACACCTTCACTGTTCAAAGGCACATCTACTTACCTGCATCTGCATGAGGCGAAGGATGGTGATATGCTCACACCATCTCCATTCCCATGGTGCAGTTGTCTGCTCCGGTTCAGAAGCTTAAGTCAATTCTCTACAAGAGACTAGGGAACTCCTATTACAACCAATGCAAGTCAGCCTGTCGCTCCAAAAGCATAGTAACCTCACCAACCTGAAGCACAAGCCTACTTGTCGCCTACAGCACAGTGACTCCGATATCCTGAAACACAGCTTCATAAGTTGCTCTATATGCACAGAAGTCTCATCGTCATTCGAAGCCAAGTCCACTCGTCACCTGAAAGCACAGAGGTTCCATCGTCTCTAGAAGCACGGTCTACTCGTCGCCCCAGAAGCATAGCAGTACTTAGTCCTCACCAGAGGCACAGGAAGCATGGGTCCACCCCAATTTATTTGTTTAAACCGCCTCTTGCAGAGAAGATTGGGATTAAATCATGATTGATATCATATCAGATTGATATAAATCTTAGACGATGATCAATTAGACTCCAAATCTAGGATGAAATCCCAAGATTTACTCGGCTGTATCCGAGCAAATAAATTGGCACACGCCACGTGTCATCTCCTTCGGTTATATTTAAAACCACCAGAGATCTTATTTGAGGGGAATCTCGATGTTCGCCACGTGTCAGCGCCGCAGAAGCTTGCACCGTACAATGATGACAGATTCTTTCATATCTTCAGGAGCCCTAATGCACATCGCATATGTGCTCGGTTCTCTATAAATAGAAGGAGTTATTCTTCCACCAAAGCATCGAAAGATAGAGGGAACATTGACAATCGACAATCTTCAAAGGACCAGCAATCTCTATCCACGAAGAGTCGACCACCCTCATCCATCGATCAACCAAAGAACCAACCAACCAACCATCTTCAAGGGATCTTCTCATCCAGACAACCTCTTAATCAGTGACCCCAGAGTCCCATTAAAGGTGCCAGAGACCCATAGCAAGGTTGATTCATCGTCAGATCATCAACGGAGTAAAGGAGCCGCTGCAGCGCTCGATCTCCACCGTCCCACTTTCTCAGAAATCTCTTCTTCCTGTACTTAGAATATCATGTTTAGCACTTCCTTCTTTGTATACAAATACCTTATACATTCAATAAAGCAAAAAATTCGTTCAACCTTTTGTTATGTCGAACAACGTATATCGGCTAACGGATATAATCTAGAGAGGGAAACCCAATTTAATGGAACCACCTAAATGGTACTATACTATATAATAAACTAGGTCATACCAGAGTATATAGATAATAATGTCATCTAATCTCATCCACAAAATAAACTAAGTAAAAGGAAAATATATACAGAACAAATACCACAGAGTATAGAACATAAACTGAACATAGTCTGATGGAAACATACCCACAATACGACACTAAAGTAAATGAATAAAATAATTAAAAAGAAGATAACTGGACATTAGAATTGTTAGGGTTATATACTAAAAGCATCACTTTTGTACTAACTAAAATTTTCTATTATTTTTGAATGAGAATCATATGGGCAAATGTTGGCATTTTATATTTGTTATATGTTAATGTAAGTGTCTAATATTCTACATTACAGATAATATGCACAAAATATCATATTATCAGTCCCTTGTAGAATATATAAATGGTTCACAACCTAGATGGATTTGGACAAACCATGTGTAAGGTTGTAGTGTAATCTGACATTAGTCTATCTTGACTATAGGTTTATACTAGTGCACTTTCTGTGTATTGAATATGACCACTTGAAGTTATTCTCTTTGTACTGACTACATAAGAGAATAAATACATCAGTTATTGTGGATGCTTGTGCTTTTAATCCAGATAAAATAATAGACATGTATATGTAGTGTGCATTACTTTGATTCATAAAAGAGTGAGATTCATAATGAGTCAACAACCTCTATGAATAGGGTAATGACATTATGTGTAATGGGCTATTGATTAAAAAAATAATCCATGTCCCGATGTATCAGGTCTATAACGTCCCCGGCCTTAAGGAACTCATAAGGATTGTCATATAAAGCCTACAGGTGGTTTATATCCGATATTACAAATAAAGTTTAGTGGTACTACTTAAGGATAAAAGATATCGATCAATGTAGTTGTCAGTAACTTATTTCTATTGATAGACATTCGATATCTTAACATGGGAAGACAAACAAGCATATAATAAGAAGGAGCCAATAAATGTAATTTACGATTAGGAAGACAGTGCAACAATAGCTCTTTTATAGACCGGACTATTGTTAACAGGCCTGGGTTGTGTGTTCGGTCTAACACGGGATACCTAGACCCGTTAGGAGACCTAAACCTAATTTCTTCTTACGCTCCATGACGTAGCCTATATATATCCTCTATTTTTTGGCTGTTATATGTATCCTAAGAAGTACATATTTCTCTAATTTGTTTATCATAAAAGGAGAGAAATAGAGGACAACAAAGGAGAAGAAAATATTGGGAGACCGTCGCCCACACAACGTCTAACTCGAGGAAGGAATACGATAGAAGATCTTGAGGTTGTTGATCGATCAAGATTGCTGGAAACTGTCATCAACTCCTTGCCGCTTTAGGTATAATTCGTGAACCCTAGTTTCCTCCATTGAAGGGTTAGGTCACGAGATTAAACATGTTCACGCTTCAACAATCGATATGCACACCAATTTGTTATCCTGGAATTTTCCCTATTGAAAGGTTCACATTGATACATGTAAAGATAACTTGGCCGCATGGCCATGGTTATGTCGCATAGATCAATACGCGATCTAGGATTACAATTCCATCAAGAACTATTAAGTTGACTAGGAACATCTGTCCAAAGCAAGCCTTCCAAGATTAGGGAATTCTACTGGAAATACCTCGACCTCCTCTGTTAATACAAAACTAGTCTTGTAACGCTCCAGTCCCAAAATACGTAGGACTAGGAACGTAGACATGCCAGCTGTATTCATACGAAGTATACTCCAATATATGGAAGCCTCATATAAATACATAAGCTATAAAATACAGTAGAACCATAACTAATCTTATCTACACAGAATAAATGAATAAAAGATATCATATAATGAGAATAAATTTGCCTTGATACAATATGTTGGGCGGAGACAAATCCACTACCAACAAAATAAGGAAAAGTACATGAAAAAAGAAATAATTTTGGCGAGTGAAGCAAAGACAATCCAAGTGCAATCATCCTCGTAGAGAAGCAATGATCACGGCTAGAGCTAGAACACCTGCGAAAGACAATAGCGCACACCTGGGGAGATAACCAGGTCCTCAGAGGGACGTAACAAGATACATAATATCATGCCATATAAACTGAATAAATATTGCTCAAATAAATAAGTAAGTCGAATTATAACATGTTCCAATACGCACCTACTGAATGAGCGTACCATCCCCCCAACCAAACAAGGACAGGAGATGGTAAACTAGTTCACGGTAACGTATCTTCCTATGCTATGAATCCAATATAGTATTCGGACCCCAACAAGGTTCAATACCTTCTCATCGAAGTAGTAAGTCACACCTACAACCAAACAAGGACAAGATGTGACGAACTAATTCGCGACAAGTTATTGTTCCAAGCTACGGTCAGATACAAGTACCCAAACCAAAAGTACTCGTACCTAACGGATAGGGTAGCCTACCGTTCTAAGTGAAATATAGTTAAGAACAATCCTTCCTACGCATGGGCCCTGGCTAAATAGGATCGGCGTAGTCCCTCCCTTGGGCACCAGAGGCCTCATCAGTAAGAGCATGACATTCCGCAGAATCGTTAGTGGCCGTCAGTAATCATGGTTCATCAACCCCGTATCTCCAGCGGAGAGTCCGGGTCACAAGGAAAGTGCATCGAAGCCCATACGCTAAGGAATTGTCCTCCCCGCCCAATGCCTACTCTGTTGTATCCACAACAGTAAACCTTTATAACCGCTAAGTCAAACTAGCATGCAACCTCTATTAGCGGTTATTCCTATCGCACGGCTTGTACGTACCGGTGGCCAGCCAATCACGCACTTCTGTGTCCTATATGCGACACACAACTTCGTGTTACAACGTGTCAAGGCCAATAAATGTAACACACATGGTGGTCCCTTAAATCTAGGTTTAATTTGTAAGAAAATAATACACAGCAGAAAATATAAATGAACTGTAAGTTCTAACAGTTATGCCATGTATTACAGTTTATTTTGCATAAAAAAATAAATAATGCATGAAATATGAGCTAAAATAAATAAACAGCGAATGGTAAGGTATCTTGCCTGGTAGAGCGCCTGGTGTGCTGCGATAATCATGGTGGCATGAACTGCGACTTTGGTGTAACAACTACACAAGGGGACCTTTGTTGATGGCACGGACAGTTCCATTAGGTCTAGAAGGGTCAATTTAGTTAGGGTGGACATAAGGTAGGCTTGAATTGGCAAATGGAATTGGAATAATGGGCTTAGTCACGGGCTGGATGAAAATCGAAGGAAGTTGGAATAATATATACGATAACATAGTTATAAAAATATATTCTATTAGTCAAAATAGATATAGGCTAGATACTTAATGCAGAAGTCTGACAGAGCGATATTTTATTAGATAAATATTCTAAAAAAAACATATTTTAGGATATCCCACCTTTTGTAGAAATACTTTTTAGTATTCAAAAATAGATGTTAATATTGAATAACATACATAGGGTTCAAAATCCAATTTTTTGAAAATAATATAGGACAAGGCCTAGCACAATATTTTTATTACAACATAATATGAAAATATGAATATATTTATTTAAAACTAACAATAATGCTTACAAATAAATTAACCCCTAAAATATTCGTCAATACTACTAAAATATATTTTTTAAGGTATAATAACTATTATACTTTTGTAAAAAAAATACGTGCATACATATATATCTATAGTTTGTTCCAAAATTCATTTCAAGTGAAATAATACTAAGATATTCAAATTACATCTATTATCTCTTATAACATAGAACAAGACAATACTAATAAAATAACAATAATAATAATAATAATAATAATAATAATAATAATAATAATATATTAATATTACTAATAAATACAGTAATCATAACTTAAAGTATTTATACTAAAAATAATAATAATAAAATAATAATTATAAAAGAAACGAAACGACAGCTGTTGCCTGTGCATTTCATTTCCTTGGGGGAAGAGGAAAAATACTGGGAGAGAGAGAGAGAGCGACGAGAGGGATCGAGAGTGGCGAACGGTCGACGGAGGGTGGAGATGAGGGCGGAGGACGAGAACGGGAGAGGGAAGAGAGGCTGGGCTCGCGGCGCACGCGATGGGGCGCTTCCGCGGAGGCGACGGCTAAGGTCGGGTTCACCGGAGGGCGGCGGTCAGCGGAGGCTAGGGGTTTCTGACCGGGGAGAGGCGACGACTGCAGAGCGGGAGGCCGGCGTCGAGATGGATCGAGGAGGGGGTCGGAGTGTTCTCCTCCAGGCCGTGCGGCGCCGGAGTCGAGGGATCCGTGGCGGGGCACTGACGGTGAGGGAAGAGCGGGGTTTCGGAGAACGGAGCGGTGGCTAGGGGCGGCGGCAGAGGCGCTGGGCGACGATCGGGCGGAGCGGATATGCGGCGGGGGTCAACGGGTCAGGTCAGCGAAGGAATAGGCTCGCTCGGCCGGAGCCAAGCGTGGGTGGTGGACGGCGGTTTGTCGGCGGAGGTGAGGGGTATGGTTTTATCTTCGGGTTTTTTGGTTGGTTTTTGGTGATGACCGGTGCTGGTGGTGGCGCCTCGGCGAGGTCGGCCGGGGTGGCCAGGCGGGGTTGTGAAGCGGGGAACAGGTGGTTGTAGGGGTACGGGATGGTCGCAGTGGTGGTAGTTTAGGCTGGTGTGGTGGTGGTTTTGGGTTGGAGGTCGGCTGTTTGGCCGATGGTGGCGGGGTGATCTGTGGGGACGGTCGAGGCCGGTGGCGGAGATGGTGGTGGCAGCGGGTGGCTGGTCCGGGTGGAGTTTAGAGCTAGGATTAGGGCTAGGGTTTACTGTTGCATGTCGGGGGTATGTCCGACACAACAGAGAGGCTCGGGAGAGGTGTCCTGCGAGACACGAAATTGTTTTAACGTCCGGGGTTGTCGGACGCAGGAAATTAATATACTTGTACAAGGGATAAATAGTAGATGGGGTAGGGGACACGGACACGATGCACCAACTTGGGTTGTGGAGAATTTGTGGATGAATAATATGGAGGAGTACCTGCCTATTTATAGGCTGTGGGAATTCCCACTTAGATAAGAATTAGGAGTAGCTTAAAACCCAAAATAGATAATTCACAAATTTAATTTAAATCAAACCAAATCTAAATGCAAATCTAATTTAAATCAATTTAAATTTTAGTTTAAAATCGAATAGGATAAATCCAATTCGAAATATAGATATCAATTTACTATTTTAAACATATCCATAAATCAAATCAAGATTTAAATTGGTACAATAATTTCAAAATATGTTTTCTAAAAATGCTATAATAATAATTTCAAAAATACACTATTATTTAAAATAACTAATAAATAATTACTAAATATATATGTATGTTCAAATAATATTTACATAAATGTACTTTCTAATATACCATTTTATAGGAAAAATACTTTATCATTATAACAGTATAAATGAAAGGCTTTTCATAATTAAAACAATAAACTTGAAAATGATAGCTAGAAATAATTATTACCTATATTATTTTGAAACCATAAAAATAGAAAAAATGTTTTTATAAAAATATGTACGCTCGTACATATTCGCACTCGTCGAGCAATTTCGAAAAATAAAATTTTCGTACAGGTGTACTATACGACTACGTGACGTACAATACAAAAATTTCAAATCTGTATAAATAATAAATAATAAAGATATCATAGAAATTTAGGGGTTTTACAAGTCTCCAGGCCCGAATCGTAAATAGTCAGATAAAGGTGCTCATCAGAATCTGGAAGAAAAGTCAGGTCCTCAGAGGGACATAAGAAGATACAAAAGTACATATCATAGAGTAATGCTAAAATAAATATAAAGGTGTTCTAACCATCTATGTGAATGCACTTGAAGACAACCTTGGCACGTATGGGTAGGTAAGGGAAGGTATCTGACCATAAGCTATACGCAGATGTCAAAACTATATGCCAAGCATATAGTCCCAAACCGGGTAACATAAAATGCCCAATACCGGGTAACTGGAATGCCCAACCCGGGTAACAAGAGCTCATAATCCCCGAAGCTTCCCCTTGGAACTATGGAAGTCAAATGTTTGTCCCATATGCCTACTAATTGTCTTTTGCCACCCAATAAGAATAAAAAAGTTGTGTCCACAACCTAGACATCCCATATCTCAACTATGTCTCCAGTAACTAGTACTAAGCCTACTATGCATACATCGACACACGAGCTACTCGCACTGGTAGCTAATCAAGTATGTAAGCTCGTACCAGAACATGAATTACCTCTGTGTGTGTGTGTGTCATAAAGTGATACGTATCAAGGCCAAGGATTTATAAAGGTCTACAATTAAGGTACATCCACTAGAATCTAGGTCAAAACACAAGAAAAATATATCGATGCCTTCGTCGATTGCAGCCGAGTCATTCTTGGACACACACCTTATACTATAACTATAACATATGTATATAACAGTAACAAAACTACAAACAACAAACAAGGCAAGGTATACTTGCCTGAAATTGTAAAGTGTGAATCCAACGGTCCTGCTTCTGTCTCAAACATGGCAACCAACTTGTCCTGGGTTCTTCTTTATTTAGTAATACGATTCACTATCTAATCTAGAGTTGTTACAAATTGTAAAACCCCTAAATTTCCACTATTTTTTTTTATTTATTTAAATTTTGGTACTGATTTAAGTTTTTGTATTGTACGTCGAGTAGTCGTATTTTACGTTGCGCACGAAATATTATTTTTCGTAATTGCTCGACGAATGCGAATATGTGCGAGCATACATATTTTTAGGAAAAACATTTTTCGTATGTTTTTATAATTTCAAAATATATATTAGACAAAAATATGTTTTGTAAATAAAAGTCCTTATAATATTATCTAATCTTAATTATAGTTTTCACCAAAATAATGTATAACTAATAAAACTAAGTTTACAAATAATTTCCTAGGTTATGTGATATTTTTACTAATAAAAATATAGCTAGAAAAATCTACTTTAATGAACTTAGATTTTTCCTAAAAAAAAAAAAAAACGTATTCTTGAGTTTCATATATTGGTATAAAATATTTTCTAATAAATTGGTCTTCAAAACAATAAGGGCATAATTTCTAAAACTAGTATAAATATTCAGCACTC
Source organism: Iris pallida (assembly GCA_029216955.1). NCBI lineage: Eukaryota > Viridiplantae > Streptophyta > Magnoliopsida > Asparagales > Iridaceae > Iris > Iris pallida. The sequence goes on along the minus strand of JANAVB010023922.1, from coordinate 47,233 downwards.
CTAAATTCCTCCTATTTTTATCGTCAATCATGACTAATCACATGTTCCTATTCTCTCTCGATTTTGGACCATTGCGTCGACCATGGCTAGTGGATTATTGGGACTTGTCAGAGAACACCGCACCATACCATGCGACATACCAGGCAAGACACCTTGCCTTTACTGTTTAAATTTTCTGCTCAATATCATGCATGTTTTAGTTGTTGTTTTTTTTTATTTTATATGTAAGTGCAAATTATTATATTTTATGCAATTGGCTTAGAGTTAAGAGACTACCGTCAAATTTAGTATGTCTCATTGACTTGTCACGATTGAACACGAGTTGTGTGTGAGAGTTGTGAGTATCATATAGTGGTCACTTGCGTGTTGGCTGATCACCCGTGCGCATGCGTAGGAATAACTGTCAATAGAGGCATGTTAGAAGACTTGACAGTTATCTATTATAAACTCGTGTTGTGGAAACGACATGTGTTTGTGTGTCATGGTTACGACACACGTATAGTATCATTGGGGGGAGGGGACAGCTACTAGCGTAGGGGCTACTTTTTACACACATTTTGGGAGATAGTGTCTCGGATGAGCGTTACGTGTTACCCGGCCGATAGTGTCTCGGATGAGCGCTACTTGTTGGCCACTCTTTATTACATGCTTGAGACAGCCCCTGCGTAGAACGTTGTCCTCTAAATTGAAATCCACATAGAATGGTTAGGAACCTTTACCCATGCATACTTTTCTATTGAGCTTTATTTATTCAGTTTATCAGCATGATATTATGTGTCTTGTTACGTCCCTCTGAGGACCTGGTTTTTCTCCAGGTGTGTTTCGTGACTTCTTGCAGGTGCTCTAGCTAAGGCCATTCCTTCCATCGTGTTGACTGCTTTTGGACTTGTCATTGCTTCGCTCAACCAATCACTTTCTTTGTATATTTCTCCTCTATTTAAATTAGTTGGTAGTGGACTTTGTCTCCGCCCAACGATTGTTTCATGAATATTCAAGTTGATTTCTATATTATTATTCCTTTCATTGTGGATGAGATATAAGTTGTCTTGGATTACTACATTTACAGCTTATGTATACATACGAGGTACATGTATTTCGTATGTATACAGCTGGCATGTCTACGTACTTGGTCCTACGTATTTTGGGACTGGGGCGTTACATGTTTTTGTGATGGCCCATGCAGGTCAAGTTTGCCGTTTCGGTTACATGACTGTACCGAACGGGCCTACAATATAGGATTAGAGTCTAGAATCTCATCCACCTACTTGACATCCTTTCTTGACTTCAAATTTCGACCTCTCGTTCGACCTCCTTGAATTGCATCTTGCTTGACTCCTTCTACCGTAAATTTCTTAGTTTCGTGTTAGTAAGATGACTACACTAGTATATGCCCATAGGTTAAACACATGGCTAGATAGATTGCATTGACAATTAATATCTATTGAGGTTATATTTTAGTATAAAGACATTTATTTTTCCTAGAGATATGATCATAAGGATTAGTTAATTCGAAGTTGGGTAGTAGCATATTACCGCCATCAAAGGATAGTTGAAATTTTACTTTAAATTTACAAGGTGGTATACACGAGAGGATAGCTAGATCGAGAAAGCAGATTTTTATGTATTTCGAAATTGTGAAATAGTTATGATCTAAGTTTTATATTGTGACACTTGATTTACGGTTAACTTAAGTTGGGATTGTAATATGATGGAGTTTATCTCGAGATTATTTAAAAAGTTTAAATTATGATTTTCTAGACGACTAGAGAGATAAAAGTTTAGAAGGAAAATAACTTGAGGTTTTAAAAATTTGCGCGTACGGGTTATAAGTTTATTTAAATTTTGAAGAGATGATGAAATTTTTTTTTTTTAATAATTGGAGGATATGAAAGCGACTTTGAAGGAAAAATTTAAAATTTTAATTTGTGACATACGATCTATGATTTAAGAAGTTATTTAGATTTTAAGTTTAAAAGCATTGATTATGGATATTTAAATTTCGGTAAAAAAAAAGAGGATTTAATTTGGGTTACACGATTTGCGAATAATGGAATAGGCCAAGAGTTTATCTCGAGGTACATTTGAGAATTGGAAATTTTAAAAGTGATAGCTTATTATGAAAATTTAGTTGTGCAGCAGGATTTTTGGAAGTTATTTAAAGGAAATAAAATTTTAAGTTATGATTAAATACTTGGAGTATCTTCAGATTTTATTTCGAAACTGTGGAGGAACTGGAAATTTAAAATTTGATCATATATGGGTAGAGGACCAAGAAGCAAACAGGTCACCCTAATGGGATACAAGTATTCCTCATTTGCCATGATAGTTGTATGTACTCGAGTGTAGTTAAGTCATCTGCCAGTCTATGTGAAGATGTCCCAATTTGACTCACTCGACACTCATTCAAACCTAGATTTATCGTGACTTTCTCATACTCCATCTAAGTGGCTATCATATCTCTAGAAACTGTATTCTAACTTATTTTACCTTGATTACTCGAATATGAATTTTCTTATTTTCGTGCTTTAACTTGATCAATTATTTTGTGCGTTAATCATTATCTCATGAATTCTCACTTTCTATTTTAATTCTTTTGTGTCCTTTACCGTGACTTGGATATTTGAAGCACAACACTAGACTTTTCCTTTCCACAACTTTCATATGTAAGACCTAGACGAGTCCACCTTCATGTAGGTATATCACGTGCCACTAAAACACGTCTCCTTGCACTCTAATTTCATATTGCGACTTTCGGGTCAAAATGACTGGACTCTAATCCCTACCGTGAAACCATTATACCTTGAACTATAGATGAGACTCGACCTCGACTCCATTTCTTTCGACCGATATACGATTTTGTTCTACTAAATTCCTTACATACTTAAATCTTGATTGTTGGACCTATCACCCCATTAGTTTAATTCTTGTAAGTTGAGTAGAATATCTCATGACCCAACCAACAATTGTTGACCACATTGATAGGTTCACTTGGACCATAGAATTCAGTAGACCCTAACTTATCTAGTCAACCAAGCCGATTCCATAGGCCCAAATTTTGGGAGGAACTTAGATTTTATAAGCTCTTGGACTAATTGATTTCTTCCATCATTATCCTTTACTTACCATTTTATCTACCAATGATGCTAAAATAGCTTAGTTTTGCAAGCGTATTCTTTATCAAGCTTGATCATGACATATGTTTAATGTGGGCGCCCACTAACACATTGTCTAATCAGAACCGGTGCATGATGGTCTGATCAACCTATTGCACTTTGGTTCGCTTTTGTTTTCATATATCAATCTACGTGGATGGATGTAGTTGAACTTTCTCCTTAGAATTTTATCCACGACTGCCTTGAAATTTTTTGAAATTATTCGGTCGTCCTTGAACCACGTTTTCGTATTCGATAATATCGTCTTTTAAACTCTCTATTGTTTTCGCCTTCACCCATTTTTACAATAACGAAGACGGTATATTAGAACTTCCTCCAACTGTCCAATCACCATGACCATTACCACCCAATGTAACTATATCTTTGTCTTGAACTACTCGACCTTTCCCTCGACCCTAGATCTAAAATCTTGACCTTCTAATCACTCGAATTTAAGGGTGATTGCAATCGTCTCTTAATCATACCCTTAACCTAGACGACGACCATATGAACTTCTTTAAACCCTCTTATCTTCCCTATCTTCTCAACCCTACCTATTCCTAAATTTCGAGGACGAAATTCTTTTAAGTTGGGTAGGATGTAAAACCCCTAAATTTCTACTATTTTTTTTTATTTATTTAAATTTTGGTACTGATTTAAGTTTTTGTATTGTACGTCGAGTAGTCGTATTTTACGTTGCGCATGAAATATTATTTTTTGTAATTGCTCGACGAATGCGAATATGTGCGTGCATACATATTTTTAGGAAAAACAATTTTCGTATATTTTTATAATTTTAAAATATATATTAGACAAAAATATGTTTTGTAAATAAAAGTCCTTATAATATTATCTAATCTTAATTATAGTTTTCACCAAAATAATGTATAACTAATAAAACTAAGTTTACAAATAATTTCCTAGGTTATGTGATATTTTTACTAATAAAAATATAGCTAGAAAAATCTACTTTAATGAACTTAGATTTTTCCTAAAAAAAAAAAAAAACGTATTCTTGAGTTTCATATATTGGTATAAAATATTTTCTAATAAATTGGTCTTCAAAACAATAAGGGCATAATTTCTAAAACTAGTATAAATATTCAGCACTCCTAAATTCCTCCTATTTTTATCGTCGATCATGACTAATCACATGTTCCTATTCTCTCACGATTTTGGACCATTGCGTCGACCATAGCTAGTGGATTATTGGGACTTGTCAGAGAACACCGCACCATACCATACGACATACCAGGCAAGACACCTTGCCTTTACTATTTAAATTTCCTGCTCAATATCATGCATGTTTTAGTTGTTGTTTTTTTTATTTTATATGTAAGTGCAAATTATTATATTTTATGCAATTGGCTTAGAGTTAAGAGACTATCGTCAAATTTAGTATGTCTCATTGACTTGTCACGATTGAACACGAGTTGTGTGTGAGAGTTGTGAGTATCATGTAGTGGTCACTTGCGTGTTGGCTGATCACCCGTGCGCATGCGTAGGAATAACTGTCAATAGAGGCATGTTAGAAGACTTGACAGTTATCTATTATAAACTCGTGTTGTGGAAACGACATGTGTTTGTGTGTCATGGTTACGACACACGTATAGTATCATTGGGGGGAGGGGACAGCTACTAGCGTAGGGGCTACTTTTTACACACATTTTGGGAGATAGTGTCTCGGATGAGCGCTACGTGTTACCCGGCCGATAGTGTCTCGGATGAGCGCTACTTGTTGGCCACTCTTTATTACATGCTTGAGACAGCCCCTGCGTAGAACGTTGTCCTCTAAATTGAAATCCACATAGAATGGTTAGGAACCTTTACCCATGCATACTTTTCTATTGAGCTTTATTTATTCAGTTTATCGGCATGATATTATGTGTCTTGTTACGTCCCTCTGAGGACCTGGTTTTTCCCCAGGTGTGTTTCGTGACTTCTTGCAGGTGCTCTAGCTAAGGCCATTCCTTCCATCGTGTTGACTGCTTTTGGACTTGTCATTGCTTCGCTCAACCAATCACTTTCTTTGTATATTTCTCCTCTATTTAAATTATTTGGTAGTGGACTTTGTCTCCGCCCAACAATTGTTTCATAAATATTCAAGTTGATTTCTATATTATTATTCCTTTCATTGTGGATGAGATATTAGTTGTCTTGGATTACTACATTTACAGCTTATGTATACATACGAGGTACATGTATTTCGTATGTATACAGCTGACATGTCTACGTACTTGGTCCTACGTATTTTGGGACTGGGGCGTTACACAAATTAACAATAACATTACTGATATAAACAGAAATTAGATTATGAAAATTAGTGGTTCGTCTTGAACTAGTTCGGACTAATGGTTAATCATAACTACGAATTATACATTAATAGAATGCCCTTCATGCGACATCCCTATAGCTTACCAACTTATTAGTCAAACATTTTAACACTATAAGGGTTACTATAATCCCACAACATTAAGTTCACAATTGCAAAGGTGCGACATACCTACTACGGATGAGAAATCCAACTCCAGACAAACCTGCTTGTCGAACCTATGTGCCAACTACGATTTTTCTAGGACATACCCTACATGATAAAGATAGGTTTTCTAGAAAGGATTTGAGTGCTAAGCACATGCCTAAATTTTTTTGCAGGTTTGCCTAATATAGTATTATAAAATCTTATGCTAAACATGGTTTGAACCTATTTTGTCAATTCTGAATTCAACGTTCTGGTACCCTAAAACATAGTTTAAATCCTATAAAATTAAAGGAATAACATAGGGAAGTAATATGGCTTGATATGTATTTGTGTTAGGGTCAGGATCATCTAGGTTTTAGGCCAAGAATACGAAATATAAAATGATGCATGCAATCATAGCACGCCAGTTCTAAATTCAGCATGCAATGTGACATAATGTGACAATAATATTAATAATTTCTTAATTACCACTTATTACAAATTTAGGACATTGAAGGCGACTTACATGGGTCTCATTTCATATAGGTTTCATGTACAAAACAAATATTAAAGGGGTGCAAAACAACATGCAAATAATATAGGACATATCCTGAATTCAAAGTAAAAATGCACATTTGTCCACTTAAAACAATGTTTTCCATATTATTCATAGGGTTTCTACCAAGGGGAATGATTTATCATATTTTCCCTAAGTTTGTAATAATATAATATAGGACCGTTGAGCACCTTTAGAGGAGAATGAATAGAGTGTTGTGTGAGTGCAACAAAAATAATCACAATTTAAAAAAAATTAACAGTTAAAATCTACGGCAAGAATAAAGAGACAATAATATAAATACAGTAAGAGATAGAAGATCAAACTCAGTGAACACCGTGATATATACTTGTTTCCCTCTGAGAGGACTAATCCAGTCATGAGTACTATTGCCTGCTGTTAGCCCACTATTCATAAGCTAAATGAGAGCTTGTCATATCTTTACAACACCGTGCTTGGTGACAAGTGCATGAACGACTTCACAATACTGTGCTTGGTGACGAGCGCACGACCGACTCCGAAAACTGAGATGTTTTCTGAACTTATAACCTTTTTACAACTCTGTAGACCAAAGACTCTAAATCAAACACAATATTACTGGCTTTGGCTAAGAGATGTACAGGTAGAATGTGAAAGCTTTAGATCACTGAAAAAACACTTTGAATGATAGATAGAGAGAAGAGTGAATGAGTGATTAGAATTAAAAAAATCCTTCTCTATTTATAGGTGTTTTTTCTGACCGAACTCGGACAGAGTTTAGGCAGAGTTCGGATGCTAAGATCTCACAAACGAACATTTTATGTAGATTTAGAGGCAACTGATATTCAAACTTGAGTTGACCGAACTCGGTCAGAACTCGGACCGAACTCGGTCAGAGTTCTGACCGAGTTCTGTCACTTAAGAACTCAATTTAAATGGCCAAATTGCATAGGTATTTAGGGCTTTTTGGTTATATAGAGTTTTGATATATAGATAGGCCTTTTGGAAGGGTGGACTGGAGTTAACCTAAGCCAGTAATATTCGATCGATTTTACATTTCATATCCTAGACTCAATAAAAATAAAAATACAGAAAAAATGTAAAAAATAACTCGATATGGATTTTATAACAATTAGCTTTTGGATGATGACTTGAATGCTAGTTGTAGATACAGTACATCCTTTGATATTGTTTACTGACCTGAAATGTTACTAGCAGTTCATATATTTTGCGTATCGAGTTAAGTCATCGTTGATTATCAAAATTAGGTGTGACCACTTAGGAAATGGGCCAGCAATCTCTCCCATTTTGATAATTGACAAACTTGAGTCTATACCAAAATATAGCTAAAAAAATATAACTTGAAATAATATACCTGACTTGTTCTTTCGATTGATCGTTTCAAAATCGAAATTTGTTTTGATTTGGTTTTGGTATTGCTCTTCTCCCCCTTTGTCATGTACAAAAATGAGTAGCTAAAAATGATAACTGATCAACTCAACTAATAAACTGATCAACTAGAACGGATGAAAGTACATCATAAGTCCATAAAAGTCATAACTAGAAGAGTTTACGATTGCTAAAAATGAAAATAATAGAAAAACAACGTCTAGCTATGAAAGTTTGGACTGATACAAAATACAGCTACATAGATCATCATCACTAGCAAATAAAACTCAAAACACTAAACTGAATGCTCGTCTCAAATATGAGCATCATCATCATCAGCTGGAGCAGGTCGCTGAGGGTCGAAATAGGCGGTGGTCAGAACAAAGTGTCTAAAAGTAGTTGGGTCGTCGAACCTCTGTCCATCGAATGCAGGATGATGGATCATCAGAACGAGAGTAGTGGGGTGCTGTACTAGACTCCATTATAGATCAAAAATGCTGTTCCTTAATACCTAAGCCTGATAGGTATGTCGAAACTCAACATCTACATAACTTTGATGACATTGCCCGGAGAGGATGACAAAGTCATCGAAGCGCTGATAGAACTGGGGATCGAAGCCTGGAGCAGGAACGACAGGAGTAGAGCATCTGGATCGGCCTGGGCCTCAACTAGAGCTGCACTGGAAGGTGGTGGAGGCAGAGGATACTTCTTAGATCTAGTCAGCTCAGAAGATGATGACAAAATATGACAGATAGAAAGGTTGATATAAAATCTCCTGAACATAGCTGCCAGATGCATGGTGTATAAAAGGTTACGCCCCACCCGTCTGCAACTGATCATCCAAGCTATAAAGGTTTTGGGGACAGAAAATGGAACACCGAAATAAAGATGATACATCGCGTACATATCATAAAATGTGATCTCGTCAGAAGATCCCGTCTTGGGAAGCAATATAGAGAAAAATAAAGCGATGTAACTCATAAAAGTTTTGGTTGAGGTATTTTGCAAATATCCTACCACTGCGAGGGACAGGGTTAGGATGACACATTGAGACTTTGAGAGAATCGAGGGTCATGTCTTCGGGAAACTGGACTCTATAAATATCAACTAACGCCTCGTCGACATCAGGCATGTAAAAATACTCACTGACGTCAGTTGGGTTAAACTCGATTACTTTTCCAGCGACACAAGAGTAGATACTATCGTCAGGTTTCACTTGCATGTTGTAATAGAACATTCTAACGGCGTTATCATAGATATTGTCAGTAGTAGAAAAGAAGTCCCGAAAACTGAGTCCATCGAAAGTGTTTGCGTATTCAGAGAAATTAGTAAAGTTGACATCTCTCCCGGGATATATTTCTCGAAGGAAAAAAAGAGTCAAACCAAGAGTTTGAGAATTCCATAGTTGGAAAGAGTGAATCGTCAAAGTCCTCTTTGTTGGAGGGTCGAGCAGGAGTAAATGCGTTCACAGGTTCATACTCCGAGGTTGAAGATGAACCCACTATGGAGGAAACTTTCTTCCCTTATGGACTTGCTTAGGAGCCGTAGATGAAAAGAGAAAGAAAAAGTGATACCTCAAAGGAGTGGAGAATGTATGGAGGAAGTCACCCTTCGAGCTTTGAAGATCTAAGGAGGAAGAAGGATGAGAGCTCCAAGTAGTAGAAGACTAGGGTTTTGGTGGTTAGATGAAGAAAAAAAGAGGAGTAAAGGGGGTATAAATAGGATTAGGGCTGACAACAGCTGTTCTGGAAAATTGAACATCGCCGACCGAACTCGGTCCGAGTTCTGCCAGAGTTCGGCCACTTGTATTCCCAGTTCATTTATGCATAATGAATGATAAATAATCTTGATAACTTTTAAACTTCTTCATTTAATAATGTTCATTACTTTGGATTAGCTGTAGGGGCCGGATCCCAGCTAGCGGTAGTCAGAAGACTAGTACACCGCGTCGCTTTAGGCTATTTACGCCTGTATGACAGAAGGACCCTTTCGGCTTGTACCAAAATAACTTTAATTAATAAATATCAAAGTTTAATTTATATAAGGTTTTATTAAACAAAATACATCATGATCCGAAAATTCAAGTATGCCTAGCTTACGACGCAGATAGTTAAAACGGTCTTCAGCCAGTGGTTTTGTGAAAATATCTGCTTGTTGATGATCTGTGTCAATAAACTCTAAGAAAATATCCCTATGTTATTGGTGATCACATAGAAGGTGATGACCAATCTCTTTGTGTTTTGTGCGCGAGTGACAAACATGGTCTTAGTTAAGTTAATCGTGCTAGCTAGTATTATCACAGAATATAGGAATTTTCGTATAGTGCAGATTGTAGTCTTTTATGGTTTGCTGTATCCACAAAATTTGAGTACAACAGCATCCTGCGGCGATATACTCTGCCTCATTCGTTGATAGTACTATAGAAATTTGCTTCTTACTAAACCAAGAGACTAAAGCTTTTCCTAGAAAATAACACGTATCGCTGGTACTTTTATGGTCTACTTTGTATCCGGGCAAATTAGCATCTGAATAACCAATTAGGCCAAAAGATGTGGTTTTGGGATACCACAAGCCAACTGTAGAAGTTCCCTTAAGGTATCGAAAGATACGCTTAACGATGCATAAGTGTGATTCCTTAGGATTAGTTTGATATCTTGCACAGATACAAACGCTAAATATGATATCAGGATGACTAGCAGTTAATATAATAAACTACCAACCATACCTTGATACTTACGCTAGTCGACTGGTTTGCCACTTTCATCAATGTCAAGCCGGGTTGATGTAGCCATTGGAGTTCCTATAGGCATTACGTTGTTGAAGTTGTACTTCTTCAGTAAATCCTTCGTATACTTAGCTTGGTTGATGAATGTTCCCTGTGAGTGTTGTTTGATCTGAAGTCCTAGGAAGTAGTTCAGTTCTCCCATCATACTCATCTCAAACTTACTCTGTATACACTTAGCAAATTCTTGACAAAGATTTTGATTAGTATAACCGGATATTATGTCATCAACGTAAATTTACACAAGAAAAATATCATCATATGAAGATTTGATAAATAAAGTGGTATCAACTCTTCTTTTTGAAAAACTATTTTCAAGTAGAAAGACACTTAGGCGTTCATACCAAGCGATTCTGCACGTATTTCGTATGTATCTTACAAGGGGATTTTAAAAAAACCTACGAATTAACTTGGGTTACAGGGTGGAAGATTGATTTTCTTTTTATAATCTGATCCTTCCTTCGGGCGCCTAACGGTCATCTCACTTCGCTCGCCAGTCCATAAAGTGCTTTTCTAAGTTTGAAGACGTGATCGGGTTTTTAAAAATCTTCAAAACATGGGGGTTGTTTCACAAAAACTTATTCTTTCAAAAATACATTTAAAAATACACCTTTCACGTCTATTTGAAATAATTTAAAATTATGAAAACATGCAAATGCACAAAACATGCGGATAGCTTCTAGTTTAGCAACATGAGCATATATCTCGTCATAATCAATCCTTTTTTTGATTATAACCTTGTACAACTAGACGTGCTTTGTTGCATACAACTTGCCCATCCTTAATTTATTTCAAAACACCCATTTGGTACAAATTTTGGATTGACCAATAGGTTCAAGAACAAGTTCCTAAACTTGGTTTCTCTCAAATTGGTTAAGTTCCTCTTGCATTGTATTAATCCAAAATTCATCATTAAAAGCATATGCTACTATCTTAGGTTCTACTTGCGATATAAAAGCTACATTAGCTGCTATATCAGTATTTTTATTAGAAGAATGTGTACTTACACATTTTGATACATCACCTGTAATGAGCATCTCTGGATGATCTGGTAAGAATTTCCAAGATTTGAATCTCTCTGTTAGAGCTTCCACAGGGCTCTCTCTGGTAGCAGTATCTTTAGATGATTTGGTTTTAACCTGTGCATCTTCATCATTACTTTTGCCAGATCTATGACTATTGAGCTTATTAAAAGTAACATTAATAGATTCTTCAACAATCTTAGATCTTTTATTAAAAACTATATATTCCTTACTCTTAGCAGCATATCCGAGAAATATTCCTTCATCTGCTTTAGAGTCGAACTTTTCCAAGTTGTCTTTGGTGTTCAGGATAAAACAACGACATCCAAAAACTTTGAAATAAGAAATATTTGGAATCCTTCCAAACAAAAGCTCATATGGTGTTTTCTTCGATATAGGTCGAATTAACACCCTATTTAAAATATGACAGGCTGTACTAACGGCTTCTGCCTAAAAATATTTAGGAAGATTATGCTGATTCAGCGTGACTCTAGCCATCTCGCTTAGAGTACGATTCTTTCACTCCATAACACCAATTTGTTGGGGAGTTCTAGGATAAAACAACTCGTGGTAATATCTACTATCATCATAAAACCTTATAAAATCAACATTTACAAATTTGCCACCATGATCACTTCGGATACGAGTAATCATGAAGCTTTTTTCATTTTGTACCTTTTTACAAGATATCTGAAATTCAAAAATTGCATCACTTTTATTTGACAAAAAGTAAACCCATATAAAACGAGAGAAATTATCCACAATAACAAAGGCGTAGAGTTTACCGCCAAGACTAGCGACTCTACTAGGACCAAATAAATTTATATGAATTAACTGCAAGGGTCTAGAGGTACTTACAACGTTGATGGATTCAAAAGTAGACCTACTTGCCTTGTTCTTTTCACAGTCAGCACATACCATGTCTCTCTTGAATGTGATCTCGGGGAGTCCTTTTACCAACTTTTTGGTGCATAGTCGTGAGATAGTGTCCATATTGGCATGTCCTAGCCTCATGTGCCATAGCCAACTTTTATCTTGATTTGCTACTAGGCACCTTCCTGCATTGTTAGCAAGAAAACATAAATATTGTCTTCTCTAAGCCCTTCATATACGGGATTACCAGATGACATTTCATATATAGTACATTTGTCTTTTACAAAGTTGATGCCATAACCATTATCTGCCAAATGACTTATGCTCAGTAGGTTATGTTTCAATTCTGTAACTAGACAAACGTCTTTTACTACAGGGTAAGGAGACATACCAACAGTGCCATTTCCAATTATGTCACCTCTTAAGTTGTTTTCGAAGGAGACATATGTCACTCCCCGATCCTGGAATACGTATTTCAATACGTAAACCGATAAATTGTATTTACCTTGTATTTATACTATATTTATTATGCTGTATTTCTTCATGCATTTTCCAAAATATTATTTCGTAAGTTATTTTCTGCATTTGGGCCTACAGTCTTGGCTCATTTGGGTAACCTATTCTTGGTTTACCAAAGGTTCATCATGAACCCTTGGGTTCAAGATCTTTATATATAACTCATCTCATTCTCTCTCCTCTCATTATTTTCTCTCATTTATTTCCTCCACCAACCAAGACAAGTACCAACTTGCTCAAGAGATGGATCCATAAATTTTTGTCAATGTTTCTTACAAAATTACTTGTCAAAATATGTTCTTCTCCTCAACCTATACTAGTTTAGAACTTGGAAATTTTTATTTTGAAGCTTTAATTTTTGTAGATCTAAGTATTAATCATTTTCAGATTTCCTTGGTTTTGATCTATTTTCGTTGGGGTTTTGTGGGTTTTGATGCTTCCATGTGGAAGAGAATTCAATTTTACCCAAGTTAGAACTTTGAAAACCTAGATTTGGTTTTGATTTGGTCAAATTATGAGAATTGGAAGTTTTTGGTGTTCTTGAGGATGCTCTCGGCCTGGAGGAGAAGACCCTTCAGCCTGCGCTCTTTAGCGCAAGGTTGAACTGCGCAGCTCGTCTCTTGACGAATTGCACAACCCCTCGGCCAGCGCATTGCGCTGAGCTGAACTGTGCTGGCGCTCCTTAGCTCCAGCGCCATTCGACCCAGCGCAAGTCAATCCGTGCGCGCTTGACTTCAGCGCAATCCATTCCCTGCACAACCTGACCCTGCGCGATCTGATCCTGCGCAGTCTAATCCTGCGCAGTCTGACCCTGCGCAATCTGACCCTGCGCAACCTGACCCTGCGTGATCTGATCCTGCACAGTCTAACCCTGCGCAGTCTGACCTGCGTAACCTTACCCTGCGTGATCTGATCCTGCGCAGTCTAACCCTGCGCAATCTGACCCTGCGCAACCTGACCCTGCACGATCTGATCCTGCGCAGTCTAACCCTGCGCAGTCTGACCCTACGCAACCTGATCCTGCGCGATCTGATCCTGCGCAGTCTAACCCTGCGCAGTCTAATCCTGCGCAGTCTGACCCTGCACAACCTGACCCTGTGCGACCTGACCCTGCGCGATCTGACCCTGCGCACTCTGACCTGGGCTCCCCTATATTTTATATTATATATATTGCTTATATATATGTAAATGTTTGTGTATGCTATATATCCTTACGCCTTTTGTCCTGAGCATGATATGAGCACTAATGTAACCCCGGTGAACAAAGTGTTCCTACCTGATACATGTACCTGAATGTCCCAGTTCTTGTTCATGCTCGACAAATGACTCGTAACTCCACGTGGCGTATTTGCAATGATGCATTACACTAAGGAGGGTAGAACATGTTGACATACTGATTGACATGGATCCTCTTTGGGGTACTCGTACTTGAGTACGACTTTTAGGAGGATAATCATGCAGGCCATAGCATGTGAGTCCAAGATTTCACCTAGGGTTAAATTAGGCAACTAAATATACTAGATGCATGGAGAGGGCAAAATCCCGAGATCGTGTTACACCAGCCGCCTTGAGATATTGTCTCGACGTGCCGGCTGGTCTCCACGGATACGGTGTCATCTGCAACGAGTGGATGAATGTATCCGATTAATTCCTGCTATATATTATATGTTTTGGCAAGGTGGCCTTACGAGGGACCTGTGCTCAATCATACCTGTCTACGCGAACCCCTGGGTTGGCTAGCCTTGCTGGAAAGATACGATCTGAGGATTTCTAAATAACATGATGCGAGGATAACCTCGTCCCACTAGAAACTCGTAGACTTGATTGGCCGTGAAAACGACTTGCTTGTATCCTATTACCTTCTGTGAATAACTGAGGGAAGCGGACTGTCATGGTACGTGATCCAACCCATGTTCTTGTTTGATTGTTGGGTTGGTTATCGTACTATGATAGGCTGTGGACCGAAGTTATGAACGGAAGACTTATTCTGGTTGTGAAGTGCTACTTCTGTGAATGACTGAGGAACATGGTCTATCATGGTACATGATCCGACCCATGTTCTTGTTTGATTGTTGGGTTGGTTATTGTGCTGCGATAGGCTATCGACCGAAGTCACGATCAGGAGATTTTATTGTTTATACCTTTTAACTTATGTGAAAGTTATAGAGTACGACACGTCCCGACTCCATGCGACACCTTTTGTCCTTGTTTAGTTGTAAGGGTGCCATATGGGTTCGAGGATGTTGCGCTACCCTATAATAGTAGCATAAGTATTACTATTATCAATCATTCTATTAACTGGGTTTTTAATCTTAACTCTTGTGCCCCTTTGGCGGTACTTGCTATTCGGGGCTGACCCCGCTGGTTTTGTTTGGCCAGATCTCGTAGCAGAGCCGGAGGACACGATCTTCCTTCCTGACATCCATGGTGCATACTAGGAGCATGGCGGTTCGGGGACTCGAGTGGGTTTCTTCTCCACCACTCCTGCCTTTACTTTGTACGGCGTTTAGCCACCGGCACCTGTTAGCCGGATTACTTGATATTTTGTGTCAGTATAGAATTGTAAAGAAACAGACTGCAGCTGTGTATAATTTTGTACTCCTGACTCTCTTAGATAGCTAAATTATAAAGCTAGTCTCTCATGATCATTTTGATGAAGCGTCGGGGACGCCTTACTGCTTTATCTTTAATGTTCATTTAATTGCTGATGTGACTTGATTGATTGAGATATAGAACTCTGTGTGGCCATAGGAGACTTGATTGTAGCATGTACCCCCTAGTCTCTCGACAGCCACGATCGCCGTATGACGTTACGTACCTCATATGGAGTAGCTGGCCTAGTCCGTCTCCGTATTTCGGTACTGGGGCGTGACAAGGTTTTAGTGGTGGCCCATGCAGGTCTATTTTTCAGACTTGTAGGGTATTGCAAATTATTAGGAGTCTTAATCAAAACTTGTTTCCCTTAAAATTCTGTTTCGAATTCTCTGTCCTTGGCTTGATCTCTAACATGACTTGCATCCTCGAAATCTTCCTCGTTCGGACTTGATAATCTTATATCTTTCTCTATAGGGGTGCTTCATTCTCAGTAGCGGATGAGGCCCATGAGGAAGAGCAGTGAGAGCATGGCTCGACTGGGCACCAACAGGGGAGAGAACCTTCCCCAGGGCAGGCACGAGCAGAAATGGAACCAGAGGTAGTGCAGCCACAGGTTATTGAAACTCCTGCAGCACCAGCAGCGACGGTAGCACCAGATGTCGTAGCACTCCTGGAGATCATCCGGGGGATTCTTATCACTCACCAACAGCAACAGACTCAGCAGCAGGAGCAGAACGTGTTGCTGAACCAAGGGATTAAGTTAGCTCTTGAGAGGAGCGCCGGGGTTGACTCGGGAGCATCAGGAAGGTTCCGTCGCTTGAACCCGAGGTATTTTGATGGCACGGAGGATGCCATCACTGTGGATGCATGGATTCAAGACATCGAAGCCATTCTTGTGGCAGCCAAGATTCCAGATGATGAGAAGGTTGATCAGGTCAAATTAGTACTTCAGGATCTTGCCCGCGACTGGTGGGCATCAGAAGAAGTTGGTATAAGACGTCCTGTTCGTTGGACCACCTTCAGTGAAAGATTCAAGGCCAAGTATTTTGGCGTAGTAGCTCGATATGAGCTCCAGCAGAAGTTTATTAGTCTCAATCAAGCAGGCAAGACCGTAGATGGGTATGCAGCAGAGTTTTACAGATTGTGCCGTTTCGTACCAGCAATTGTGGCAACGGAGCCAGAGAAAGCTATGAGGTTCCAGCAGGGACTTCACTTGGAACTACTGCAGCTTGTGGAGGGACACGACTACCAGACATTTGACGCTGTTTTGACGGCCGCTCGGAGGTACGAGCTTACCCAGCAGAGGTTGGCATCGAGGACAGGAGGTCAGAAGAGATCTCATTCCCAGGTTGGAGGAGGAGCAATGCAGCGAACATCGGCACCAGCACCTGGTGTACGTATTCATGATGTAGGAGCACCACGAAGGACGGCCGTGTCAACTAATACAGCGCCAGTTCGGCATCAGCAGCCGAGGAACCAACAGCAGCGTCAGGAAGCACCCCAGGGCTGTACATTCTGTGGGAAGGCAGGGCACACGAGGGAGGTGTGTCGGTCAACGAATGGCTTATGCTTGAGGTGTGGTAGTTCAGACTACCATATCTCCACTTGTCCTGTGATGCAGAGGCCAGGAGGGCCAGCTCAGCAGTTTCCAGCATTGCCAGCTCCGGTAGCAACCCCGAGTGGAGGGCTAGTATTAGCAGTAAGGCCCCTAGCCCAGTGTCTACCAACGCAGGCTCAGATGTTCCGCCAGGCACAGGAATGTTGGCCCAATGATTACATTGTGTTTTTGAATATGGCTAATCAGTTAAATTTAACATAATGATGTCACTAATATTCATATACTCACTATCATGTTGCTACTTAAACTTAGCTTTGTCCTAATTGTCCTATATTATATTGCTATGCTTGTATCGTACTGCAATATATTCTGTTGGCCTAACATGATATCATGTTGTTACTTATACTTAGCAATGTCCTAATTGTCCCATATTATATTGCTATGCTTGTATCGTACTGCAACATATTCTGCTGGCCTAACATGTATTTGTAGACATGCAGTAAGCATGATCAAACATGATCAAACAGGACATAGGCAATGAAGAATTAATGATGGAGCAAAGACGGCGTCATACAAAGAGATTTCTCCGAACCGCCTAGCGACCTATCCGGGGCCTCGCATCGGGGGTTCCGCTGCCCGGTCAGCGGACAGGGGTCGAGGGGGCAGCGCCCCCCATCGGGGGTTCGGGGGCGAAGCCCCCGAAAGGTATTCAGATTTTCAGATCTGTATATCTTTGGACGACTGCTGTCAGGGAAAAAGACGTCTTCAGGGCTGCTCAAATATCAGAAGAAAGGCATCATCAAAGGGCTCTTGGTTTTTCTATTTGTTCTAAGTCTGTAATCTTCAATTTATTGAGTCTAGGAGAATGTGTACGTTGAGTCGCACTGAGTCATCTCAACCCTTAGACATATCTCTCCAAGCTCTACCATACAAACAGACCAATTCCTGAACCAAGCCCATGCTCCACAAAGCCCAAAAGCCAATGGACCAATTCTGTCTCCTGGAGACAGAGTTCGGGCCGAACTCTGCCTCCACACAGAGTTCGGGCCGAACTCTGTCCCCTGATTTTCAGGAGCTGATTTTTAGGGCCTGCTTGCTACAAGCTGTCCAAAAATTTGAATTATCTATACCGAATTCTGGCCGAATTCTGCTTGTCTCGAACCCTATAAATAGGCCTTGGTTTCTCTCATTTGAAACCATCCACTCTTCTATTCTTCTTCTCTTACATAGCCTATATAGTCAAGAGCCTTACTCTTCCAATCTACTAGCCACAAAACTTCCTAAGTCCCAAGGTGCTCAAGTGCGATTCAGCTAGAAGTTTTTGTGCAAGAGTTGAAAAGAAAAGTCACTTGGACAATTCCAAGTCGCTTGGAAAAATCCAAGCAAATCGCCACTGCGATCCTCTGTAAGAAGTTGACGTGCTCTTCTGAAGAAAAGGCACGGGTTGTAAACTACTATTTCACAAATAGTGGATTTGAATCCTGAGCTAGAGTTCTCAGGCCTGGACTAGTCCTCCACGAGGGAAACCAGGTTAAAACTGCTGTGTCTGCGAATGCTCTTCTGATCTTTATTCCTTCCGCATTTATTTCTGATTTATTTACTATCTTGATAGTTGTTTTTGTGGAGGTGATATAGAGTTAATTTTTATTTGGTGATTATTGACACAAACTCTATTCACCCCCCTCTAGAGTTGCCTACACGTGTTTTCAATTGGTATCAGAGCAAGGTCTCTATTGTTAGGCTTAACATCCTTAGAGTAGATCCTTGTTTATTTGTGTATGGCATCATATTCTTCCTCCTCCGATGAAGAGGGTTTTTCTTCTAGTAGCATAGACAATCATGTTTCTTCTAAATGCAATAAGTGCTCTAAGTGGAAAGCCATGGCTAACCATTCCTTTAAGTGTGCTAAGGCTTTTCATTCTACAAATGAAGAACTTGTAGAAAAGGTTATTCATTTAGAAGAAGCTAATGAGTTTTTGAGAAATGAAATCAATGATTTATTATCTAGACTTGACTCTCAAAACTCATCTTGTGTTTCTTTAAAGAGTTTGAATGATTCTTTAATTTTGAAAATCAAATCTCTTTCCTCATCAATAGAAGATCTTAAGAAGCAAGCACATGAGCTAAATCATTTGCATGATTCTTCTATTGACTCTTTAAAGAAACAAAATGATGATTTTATTTCTAGAATTGCTTTATTTGAAAAAGAGAATTATGCTTTAAATGCTAAATTTGATTCTCTTACTTGTTTGCATAATGATTTGCTATTAGAACATGATATTCTTAAGACCAAATCCATGCATACTCACTCTAGAGATATTCATCATTCTAGTATGTCACATGCTCATAATCATGCTCATTCTGATACATGTGCACACACTAGTATTAGGTGCTTCTATTGCTCTCGCATTGGACACATGAGTGTAACTTGTCCTATTCGTAGGAGTTTTTCTACCAATGCTAGAGTAAATAGTATATGGGTCCCTAAAGCTAACAAATGTGGATCCAAGTTTATTTGGATACCAAAGTCTTCGCCTAATGTTGTAGGTGGAGCCTCTTGTATTGGGATATAGCACCAAGGAGCGTGTTGGTGGTTGCAAAGCTCAAAGGTCATCTTCCAAGCAATTGCACCAACACAAGTGTGGCCACTAGAGCCACTTTGGTAACATGCTAAACGATTCCCTCTAAACGGTTTATATTTGTTGAATCTAGCATGTTTCTCTTGATGTCTTGCTACTAGCTTACATTGATATCCTTTAGTTGCTTTTATATAAATCAATGTGAGATATAATACTAGCATGCTTAGTTAATTTTCTTATTATTTCTTTTATCTAGCATGACTAGTTGCATAGCTTTAAATGATTAGTTCACACTATGTAGTTTATCACTCATCTTCTAGTAGTGTGACACATTTACATATGCATGCTCGCTATTCTTTGTCTTTATAAAGCATGCATATCACTCTAGTTCATTAGAGCTTGATTCTTGAATTTTGTTTTAAAGTTTGACTCTCCATTTTTAATGTTTTGAGATAGTTACTTCTTGCCGATTTGTATTTAATATATCATTGGTTTTGTTGAATATATGTGTTTAGCACAAGCTTTTTATCACTTGATAAGTATATACTTATACTTCTTTTTAATCTTGTGCTTGCATAATATATTCATTATTGATTCTCATATTTTATTTTGATTATCCTCTTGAGAATCAATTATGTCTTTGCCTAATAAAGTCTATTTATATGTGTTTTTGAATTTGTGATAGTTTTTCAAACATTCACTAAGGATACATGACTATATTCATTAAATCTCCATTTACATGTAGGTCATGTATTTCTTATATTGATATCTATTTTTGTATAAATATCTTTATGTGGGCATATGAGTTAAGCTCAAGTTTTATATTATTTTTTTGAAGAATATTTATTCATACTTGTGCTTACCTTATAATTTAGCTATTGATTCTTTTGACTAAATTTGTGTTATCTCCACTTGAATCAATTAGCTTAAAGTCTTCTTTTTGATGACATCTTATTGACTTTTATTTGTCGACTTTATGGATACATGTCTTTTACTCTTATTTTGATCTTTTTTCGCTTAACCAATTTTTAGCCTGATTCCAGTTCTGTCACCAGAATCCGGAATTCGGGCCGAACTCTGCCCTTACCAGAGTTCGGGCCGAACTCGGCCTGGTTGTTCCAGAACTGGAAACAGTCTTAGCTGTTGATCAAATTATAGATCCAATGGCAATTATTGATTCCAAATGCTGATATTTATTTATTTAAATGCCTTTAAGTTGGAATGTTGAGAGAAAATATTTATTAGTGTCTTGTTCATGACTTTTATGGAAGTTCTTTTAAGAATTGCTTGGTTTTGTGCTTTACCTTACTTGTTGAGATCATCATACTTATTTTGAGTATGAATCTTCTATATATTATTTTCATAAAGTGTATTTTGAAAATATTTGTTTTGAAAATATTCTTAGCAAATTTTGATGACCATTCTTTCATTATTATTTGGGTATTTACCTCTCTTATTCAAAGTGATTTTTATACTTTGATGTTGTTTGATGATATTGCATATATTCCTCTAAATCTAATTTCTTAAAAGTAAAGAACATTTTGGGAACAAGCCGAAAGGGTCCTTCTTTCATACAGGTGTAAATAGCCTGAAGCGACACGGTGCACTAGTCTTCGGACTACCGCTAGCTGGGAACCGGCCCCTACAGCTAACCCAAAGTGATCAACACTTTATAGACTTAAGATTTATTAAGGTCTACATGCAACCATTATCTAGTTCTGGATCCACCCCTAAGTTCCAGAATACTTCATCATATCTAGCCCTATATTTTGAGCTATAAATATTTTATTATTATTGCCCAATGATGTTTTGTAGCACATGAGAATACATGTAATTGATATATCATACTTCTCATGTCTTTAGCTACTATGGGTTAAACTTTTACGTTGAGATTTTCCATTTCTAGAGAATACACTTATTTCAAAATGGCTATAATATTTTGGATTCTCTAGATCAATCTATTATTTCATTATCTTGGGTTAATCTCAATATTTGGCAAAGAGATTTGCTCTACTGTGTTTTCATGAACATCTCTTTTGTCTTTTACTTGATAAGAGTCTAATTCATTTACTTGCTATTTTATACTCTCATCCTTGCTTAGCAAAGAGTATATAAATCATTTTGATCATTCAAAATGTATTATCCTTATTGTGAACTCTATGCTTAAGCATGTATTTTTTTGGTGTTAGTGACTTAAGATTTAATGAGCACATTTATCATGTTAATGGCCTATCTCATTAATCTTAATTAGTTATGTAGCTAGCTTGCTTATTTGCGATATATTGTTAAGCTACATAATTTTTGTTCACTTTCACTCATCTAGCTATCTTCTTGAATTTCAATCTATATGTGATATGCTAGTTTACAAAAACAAAATTTATGAATGTTCTTGATGAGATTTGATTCTATTTTTAGATACATATGTTTGGTCTCTAAAATTAGCTTGACAAATTTTTTATTTTATCTTGTTTGTGATTCATCGCTTTAACTTCCTTCCATACTAGTCATTGGTAAGCATCTCTTAAATTTCTCTCAACTTTTGAGTCATGATTTTATCATATTATCATTACATTTCTTTGGAATAAATTTGCAATCATTTAAATGAGATTGACTCTTTTCTATATTGGTTTGTTTATATGGTTTGTTTTGATGAGATTTATGACTGATCATAATTATTTATTGGTTTACTTTATGAATGATCCTAATGATTGAGTAGTCCTATATTATCTAATTATGTAGTTATCAAGTTAATTTATTACTCTACTTGGACTACTCATGGATTATCACATATGCTCTTTGCTATTTGAACTTCATTGGTTTCTCATTTAGTATTAGCAAGGTTGGATTATTACCCGTTGATGGGTACATATGTGGTAAAATATGCATAGTCCTTGTAAAGCAATAAGTTGGTTGATCATTTCTTAATTAGATAATCATGGACATGATATTTGAGCTTTATTATTTTTGAGCTATATTTTGACTTTCCTCATGATTGATTTAATTGACTTTCTTCATGATTGATTTAATTGACTTTATTCATGATGACATTTTTCTTTAGTTGTATTTTTTGAGGTATATTGTGATTCTCATCATGATTGTTTTTAATGGACCTTATTATTCCTTTTCATGATGATATTTTTCTAATGGACCTTATTATTCCTTTTCATGATGATATTTTTCTAATGGACCTTATTTCTTTTCATGATGATCTTCTTCTCAAAAGATAACATGCATTGACCTATCATATTTCAATATGATATTCTTCTATATAGGTTAGTGTATGTCGTCTTTTGATTACATGTGCTAAATTGAGATATTATTTTGATCGTTCATCTTTAGTGACTATTTTATTGGATATCTCTCCTAAAGATGACATTATTTGTTTTATGTCGTCTTTATAGCCTTATATGCATTGAGCAAGGGGGAGAAATCAATAGTTGATTTACCCCTAGATCTTGTATTTATCATTTTATTTATGCTATAAGTGCTTTGGAACTAGATACGCATATTTTAAGGGGGAGCAAATAAATTGGTTCAATTTATTTATACCCTTTAATATGTCGTATACCTAGTTCATCATTGACCCATATTTTTTATCATTATTTATATCTTAGTGATTGAGGTCATGATACTGTTATTTTTTGAAAGGTTTATGAGAGTTTATGCAATTGTTTTCATCATATTTCTTTGATATGAGTCATCTCGTTAATATTTACTTTCGTATTTTATCTTGATGACTATTGTGCTTTCTTTGATATGACTTTCTACGATTTGGCTCTCTTTGTATGTTTAATTGATTTGGCTTTCCTTGTTGAGGACTTACCCAAAATTCATGATTTTATCTATACTGGTAATAGTTTGAGGGGGAGCATTTAAGTCGATTGAATTTCTCCTTCTCAAATATTTTTCTCCTTTACCTTCATGTTTATTTTAAAGAGTATTCATAAAGCATGATATGGTAATTGAGTTCAAATGCATGAATTTTGGATAAGCAAATAGATTTGTAAATAATAAGATTATTTTATATCAATTGCCTTATTTTACATTGATCATTCCTTGATTTTGTTCTACTATTTATCTGTGGACAATTGTAACTATCATAGTTTCATTGATCAATGTTTCAAGTTTTCATATTTCTATTGATATCAAGTTTGTATATTTCAATTGGTATCTTTCTTCTTTGATATCTATAGTTTCATTGGTATCTTTCTTCTTTGATATCTATAGTTTCATTGGTATCTTTCTTCTTTGATATCTATTTTTTTTCAATTATCTAATCCTTATGGTTTTTGACTGAATTTTGTTTCTCTTCCAAAAGTTTTTGGATGTCTTTCTTGGATTTCATGTAATACTATATTTTTGGATATCTTTCTTGGATTTCATGTTGGTAAAGTATCTATTGATTATTTTCAAATTCTTTTAGTTTTACCAGCTATTTGTGTTTTGACAAGTTACTTTCTGTATGGCACTCTACATTTGGTATGTAGTTTCTATACTTGTCTTTACACACTTCTTCCATTGTTCCTCATTTAGTATATCTTGATCATGATTGTCTATGCCTTCCTCCTTATGCTTGAGTTCATTTTATCTCTTATTACGGGGGAGCTTATTTTTTGATCATGACAAAGGGGGAGAAATAAGTTTAAGTTAGCACACTATCTTCTCGTAGTATGTGTTTATTAGTGATATATGCATCTATCGTATCTGTCTTAAACTTAACCGATTTGCCATAATCAAAAAGGGGGAGATTGTTGGCCCAATGATTACATTGTGTTTTTGAATATGGCTAATCAGTTAAATTTAACATAATGATGTCACTAATATTCATATACTCACTATCATGTTGCTACTTGAACTTAGCTTTGTCCTAATTGTCCTATATTATATTGCTATGCTTGTATCGTACTGCAATATATTCTGTTGGCCTAACATGATATCATGTTGTTACTTATACTTAGCAATGTCCTAATTGTCCCATATTATATTGCTATGCTTGTATCGTACTGCAACATATTCTGCTGGCCTAACATGTATTTGTAGACATGCAGTAAGCATGATCAAACATGATCAAACAGGACATAGGCAATGAAGAATTAATGATGGAGCAAAGACGGCGTCATACAAAGAGATTTCTCCGAACCGCCTAGCGACCTATCCGGGGCCTCGCATCGGGGGTTCCGCTGCCCGGTCAGCGGACAGGGGTCGAGGGGGCAGCGCCCCCCGTCGGGGGTTCGGGGGCGAAGCCCCCGAAAGGTATTCAGATTTTCAGATCTGTATATCTTTGGACGACTGCTGTCAGGGAAAAAGACGTCTTCAGGGCTGCTCAAATATCAGAAGAAAGGCATCATCAAAGGGCTCTTGGTTTTCCTATTTGTTCTAAGTCTGTAATCTTCAATTTATTGAGTCTAGGAGAATGTGTACGTTGAGTCGCACTGAGTCATCTCAACCCTTAGACATATCTCTCCAAGCTCTACCATACAAACAGACCAATTCCTGAACCAAGCCCATGCTCCACAAAGCCCAAAAGCCAATGGACCAATTCTGTCTCCTGGAGACAGAGTTCGGGCCGAACTCTGCCTCCACACAGAGTTCGGGCCGAACTCTGTCCCCTGATTTTCAGGAGCTGATTTTTAGGGCCTGCTTGCTACAAGCTGTCCAAAAATTTGAATTATCTATACCGAATTCTGGCCGAATTCTGCTTGTCTCGAACCCTATAAATAGGCCTTGGTTTCTCTCATTTGAAACCATCCACTCTTCTATTCTTCTTCTCTTACATAGCCTATATAGTCAAGAGCCTTACTCTTCCAATCTACTAGCCACAAAACTTCCTAAGTCCCAAGGTGCTCAAGTGCGATTCAGCTAGAAGTTTTTGTGCAAGAGTTGAAAAGAAAAGTCACTTGGACAATTCCAAGTCGCTTGGAAAAATCCAAGCAAATCGCCACTGCGATCCTCTGTAAGAAGTTGACGTGCTCTTCTGAAGAAAAGGCACGGGTTGTAAACTACTATTTCACAAATAGTGGATTTGAATCCTGAGCTAGAGTTCTCAGGCCTGGACTAGTCCTCCACGAGGGAAACCAGGTTAAAACTGCTGTGTCTGCGAATGCTCTTCTGATCTTTATTCCTTCCGCATTTATTTCTGATTTATTTACTATCTTGATAGTTGTTTTTGTGGAGGTGATATAGAGTTAATTTTTATTTGGTGATTATTGACACAAACTCTATTCACCCCCCTCTAGAGTTGCCTACACGTGTTTTCAAGGAAGCCGAAGGCCCTCAGAGGTAGCAACAGCATGGTCGAGGAAGGCCGCAACAAGGGGCTTCGCGGGGCCAGGCTCTCACATTGTCCTTGGGAGAGGCTCTAGCGTCTAGCGACGTAGTGGTAGGTAAAATTCTCGTCATCTCATTTCCCGCTGTAGCATTATTTGGTTCAGGCGCTACTCATTCATTCATCTCTGCACAATATGCTACACGGATTGGATTAGAGTTTGAGGCATTGCCGGAGAGGATGGATATACTCACCGGCAATGGGCTCGTAGAAGTTAGCAGGGTACACTTTTCATGTCCGGTAGAGGTGTGTGGGCATTTATTGCCCGTATCATTGATTGAATTCCCTATGGGGAATTTTGATGTTGTTCTTGGCATGGACTGGTTAAGAGACAGTCATGCGACAATTGATTGTAGAGGAGATAGGGTCATATTCAGCGTTCCTAGGATGGAACAGTTCATCTTTACTCGAACCTTGAAGAATCAGGCCGGAGGCGTCATCTCAGCAGCAGTGTCAGAGCCAGGACAGATTCCGAGAGTGGTCGAAGATTTTCTTGACGTCTTCCCTGATGAGCTCCCAGGGATACCCCCAGTCAGAGAGGTAGAATTTAGCATTGAGTTGAACCCTGGAACGAGGCCTATTACAGACAGAGTTTACAGAATGTCGCCGTCAGAACAGGATAAGTTGTATCAACATGAAGAAGAGTTGAAGTCTAAGGGATTCATTCGAGACAGTAAATCGCCCTGGGCCGCACCAGTGATTCTAGTTCCCAAGAAGGATGGGTCGACGAGGATGTGCATCGACTACCGTAAGCTGAATGCAGTAACAGTGAAGAATAAGTACCCACTACCAAGGATTGATGACCTGTTTGACCAGTTGGGCAAGGCCAGCGTCTTTTCCAAGATCGATCTTCGGTCGGGATACTATCAAGTAAGAGTCCGGGAGCAAGACATACCGAAGACAGCATTCAGATCTAGATATGGGCATTATGAGTTTTTAGTAATGCCCTTTGGACTAACCAACGCCCCCGCAGTATTCATGGATTTAATGAACCGCATCTTTCTGCCGTATTTGGATAAATTTGTGGTGGTGTTCATAGATGATATCCTTGTCTATTCCAGCAGTGAAGAGGAGCATGAGAAACATCTTAGGACTATCTTGCAGACATTGAGGGAGCATCAACTTTATGCGAAGCTTGACAAGTGTGAATTCTGGTTAGACCATATTTTGTTCCTGGGACATGTAATTTCTGAAGCAGGAGTGTTAGTGGATCCGAAGAAGATCGAGGCCGTAGAGCATTGGCCGGTCCCGAGAACAGTTACAGAAGTGCGAAGTTTCTTAGGATTAGCTGGTTACTACAGAAGGTTCGTGTCGGACTTTGCCAGGATCTCTGCGCCCTTAACGCGTTTGACGCACAAGGACGTAGAGTTTGTTTGGTCAGCTAGCTGTCAGGCATCATTTCAAGAATTGAAGAAGAGATTGATCTCAGCCCCGATCTTGACGCTTCCAGTAGGAGCGGGAGGCTGTACAGTATATTGTGATGCATCAGGAAAGGGTCTTGGATGTGTATTGATACAGCACGAAAAGGTGATAGCATATGCGTCTCGGCAACTTCGAGACCATGAGAAGAATTACCCGACACACGATTTGGAGTTAGCAGCTGTGGTGTTTTCACTCAAGTTGTAGAGGTATTATTTATACGGAAATCGGGTAGAGATCTATACTGATCATAAGAGTTTGAAATACGTGTTCACGCAGCGAGATTTGAATATGAGGCAAAGAAGATGGTTAGAACTGCTGAAGGATTTTGATTTAGATCTTCAGTATCATCCAGGCAAGGTGAATATAGTTACAGATGCACTGAGTAGGAGAGACAGTACCTTTATCTTGACCTCGCAGAAACATATTTTAGAAGACCTTCAGAGTATGGGAATTGAAGTAGTTTTGCCAAGGGATATAGGAAGAATGACCAGTATGCAGATTCAGTCAACCTTAGTAGAGAGGATAAGGGCAGCACAAGCAGGAGATCCACAGATTCAGAAGTTACGGTCGGAGTGTGAATCAGGCCGTAAGAAGGAGTTAGTGATTCATGAAGATGGTACGCTCAGGTTTGGAAACAGACTCTGTGTACCGAGTGGAGACCTTCGGCAAGAAGTTATGTCCGAAGCTCATAGTTCTATTACTCCATTCATCCTGGAGGAACGAAGATGTATCGAGATATCAGGCAGTTCTTTTGGTGGACTGGCATGAAAAGAGAGATAGCGAGATTTGTATCCAAGTGTCTGGTATGTCAGTAGGTGAAAGCCGAGCAGCAGAGACCAGCAGGATTGCTACAGCCGTTTTCTATCCCAGAATGGAAATGAGAGCACATCACGATAGATTTTGTGATCGGTTTACCTAGATCCCCGGCTGGCAAGAATGCAGTCTGGGTAATAGTAGATCGGCTCACGAAGGTCGCTCATTTCCTTCCCTTCCGAGTTGGACAGACTACTAAGCAGTTAGCAAAAATGTACATGAAGCAGATAGTAAGGCAGCACGGTGTTCCAGTTAGTATAGTATCAGATCGGGATACGCAGTTTACTTCCCATTTTTGGCGGAGCTTACACCAAAGTTTGGAAACCAAGTTAAGATTCAGTACTGCTTATCATCCGCAAACTGACGGACAATCAGAAAGAACCATTCAGACGT
The DNA here is from genome assembly GCA_029216955.1 of Iris pallida. Taxonomy (NCBI): domain Eukaryota; kingdom Viridiplantae; phylum Streptophyta; class Magnoliopsida; order Asparagales; family Iridaceae; genus Iris; species Iris pallida. Next base: position 18,821 of record JANAVB010023922.1, on the reverse strand, counting down.
TAGAAGATATGCTACGGCCTTGGATTTTGGCGGATCTTGGGAGGATCACCTTCATCTAGTGGAGTTCTCCTATAACAACAGCTATCAGGCTAGCATTCAGATGGCCCCGTTCGAAGCATTGTACAGAAGGAAGTGTAGGTCCCCTTTGGCATAGGACGACGTCGGAGAACGAAAGTTGTTGGGGCCAGAGATGATCACGCAGACTGTGGAGATAGTTCAGTTGGTCAGAGAGCGCCTTCGAGTTGCACAGGACCGACATCGTCATTGGGCAGATCAGCATCGTAAGCCTCTAGAGTTTAGAGTTGGCGACCAAGTATTTCTACGGATCTTGCCTACTCGGGGTATCATCAGATTTGGGACCCGAGGAAAGCTTAGTCCTAGATACATTGGTCCTTTTAAGACTCTCGCTCGGGTAGGCGATGTGGCTTATCGACTTGCCCTTCCGCCTTCGTTAACTGGCATACATGATGTGTTTCATGTGTCCCAATTACGTGGATATGTCCCGGATCTGAGTCATGTTCTCGATTATTCTGAGTTAGTCGTTGGTGCCGACTTAACTTACGAGGAACAACCCGTGTCTATTTTGGACCGGCGAGAGAAGGTACTCAAGAATCGGATGATAAGCCTTGTCCGTGTTTCTTGGAACCATCACTCTTCGGGAGAGTCAACTTGGGAGCGCGAGGACGAGATCAGATCTCGGTATCCGTATTTGTTTGACTAATGAGGTATATTTTTACGCCTTATTGACACGATTCCATGCTTATCTACACCTACTTGTTTTGCACTTTGTGATGTATGATAATAACTGCTATGATAGTTAACTTGTATATGATTGTGCCTTGCTTGCCCTGATTTCACTATCCTGTCTTGGCTGGAATTCCGAGGACGGAATTTTTCTAAGAAGGGTAGAGATGTCACTCCCCGATCCTGGAATACGTATTTCAATACGTAAATCGATAAATTTTATTTACCTTGTATTTATACTATATTTATTATGCGGTATTTCTTCATGTATTTTCCAAAAATATTATTTCGTAATTTATTTTCTGCATTTGGGCCTACAGTCTTGGCTCATTTGGGTAACCTATTCTTGGTTCACCAAAGGTTCATCATGAACCCTTTGGTTCATCATGAACCCTTGGGTTCAAGATCTTTATATATAACTCATCTCATTCTCTCTCCTCTCATTATTTTCTCTCATTTATTTCCTCCACCAACCAAGGCAAGTACCAACTTGCTCAAGAGATGGATCCATAAATTTTTGTCAATATTTCTTACAAAATTACTTGTCAAAATATGTTCTTCTCCTCAACCTATACTAGTTTAGAACTTGGAAATTTTTATTTTGAAGCTTTGATTTTTGTAGATCTAAGTATTAATCATTTTTGGATTTCTTTGGTTTTGATCTATTTTTGTTGGGGTTTTGATGCTTCCATGTGGAAGAGAATTCAATTTTACCCAAGTTAGAACTTTGAAAACCTAGATTTGGTTTTGATTTGGTCAAATTATGAGAATTGGAAGTTTTTGGTGTTCTTGAGGATGCTCTCGGCCTGGAGGAGAAGACCCTTCAGCCTGCGCTCTTTAGCGCAAGGTTGAACTGCGCAGCTCGTCTCTTGACGAATTGCGTAACCCCTCGGCCAGCAGATTGTGCTGAGCTGAACTGCGCTGGCGCTCCTTAGCTCCAGCGCCATCCGACCCAGCACAAGTCAATCCGTGCGCGCTTGACTTCAGCGTAATCCATTCCCTGCGCGATCTGATCCTGCGCAGTCTAACCCTGCGCAGTCTGACCCTGCGCAACCTGACCCTACGCGATCTAATCCTGCACAGTCTAACCCTGCACAATCTGACCCTGCGCGATCTGATCCTGCGCAGTCTAACCCTGCGCGGTTTGACCCTGCGCAACCTGACCCTGCACGATCTGATCCTGCGCAGTCTAACCCTGCGCAGTCTAACCCTGCATAGTCTGACCCTGCGCAACCTGACCCTGCACGACCTGACCCCGCACGATCTGACCCTGGCACTCTGACCTGGGCTCCCCTATATTTTATATTATATATTGCTTATATATATGTAAATGTTTGTGTATGCTATATATCCTTACGCCTTTTGTCCTGAGCATGATATGAGCACTAATGTGACCCCGGTGAACAAAGTGTTCCTACCTGATACATGTACCTGAATGTCCCAGTTCTTGTTCATGCTCGACAAATGACTCGTAACTCCACGTGGCGTATTTGCAATGATGCATTACACTAAGGAGGGTAGAACATGTTGACATACTGATTGACATGGATCCTCTTTGGGGTACTCGTACTTGAGTACGACTTTTAGGAGGATAATCATGCAGGCCACAGCATGTGAGTCCAAGATTTCACCTAGGGTTAAATTAGGCAACTAAATATACTAGATGCATGGGGAGGGCAAAATCCCGAGATCGTGTTACACCAGCCGCCTTGAGATATTGTCTCGACGCGCTGGCTGGTCTCCACGGATACTGTGTCATCTGCAACGAGTGGATGACTGTATCCGATTAATTCCTGTTATATATTATATGTTTTGGCAAGGTGGCCTTACGAGGGACCTATGCTCAATCATACCTGTCTACGCGAACCCCTGGGTTGGCTAGCCTTGCTGGAAAGATTCGATCTGAGGATTTCTAAATAACATGATGCGAGGATAACCTCGTCCCACTAGAAACTCGTAGACTTGATTGGCCGTGAAAACGACTTGCTTGTATCCTATTACCTTCCGTGAATAACTGAGGGAAGCGGACTGTCATGGTACGTGATCCAACCCATGTTCTTGTTTGATTGTTGGGTTGGTTATCGTACTATGATAGGCTGTGGACCGAAGTTATGAACGGAAGACTTATTCTGGTTGTGAAGTGCTACTTCTGTGAATGACTGAGGAACATGGTCTATCATGGTACATGATCCAACCCATGTTCTTGTTTGATTGTTGGGTTGGTTATTGTGCTGCGATAGGCTATCGACCGAAGTCACGATCAGGAGATTTTATTGTTTATACCTTTTAACTGATGTAAAAGTTATAGAGTACGACACGTCCCGACTCCATGCGGCACCTTTTGTCCTTGTTTAGTTGTAAGGGTGCCATATGGGTTCGAGGATGTTGCGCTACCCTATAATAGTAGCATAAGTATTACTATTATCAATCATTCTATTAACTGGGTTTTTAATCTTAACTCTTGTGCCCCTTTGGCGGTACTTGCTATTCGGGGCTGACCCCGCTGGTTTTGTTTGGCCAGATCTCATAGCAGAGCCGGAGGATACGATCTTCCTTCCTGACATCTATGGTGCATACTAGGAACATGGCGGTTCGGGGACTCGAGTGGGTTTCTTCTCCACCACTCCTGCCTTTACTTTGTGCGGCGTTTAGCCACGGGCACCTGTTAGCCGGATTACTTGATATTTTGTGTCAGTACAGAATTGTAAAGAAACAGACTGCAGCTGTGTATAATTTTGTACTCCTGACTCTCTGAGATAGCTAAATTATAAAGCTAGTCTCTCATGATCATTTTGATGAAGCGTCGGGGACGCCTTACTGCTTTATCTTTAATGTTCATTTAATTGCTGATGTGACTTGATTGATTGAGACATAGAACTCTGTGGGGCCATAGGAGACTTGATTGTAGCATATACCCGCTAGTCTCTCGACAGCCACGATCGCCGTATGACGTTACGTACCTCATATGGAGTAGCTGGCCTAGTCCGTCTCCGTATTTCGGTACTGGGGCGTGACAACATATCCTTCTTTCGTCATCGTAGCATAGCAAATAAAGATGCATCACCAGTCATGTGCCGCGAACATCCGCTATCGAGGATCCACTTACTTCTAGCATGAGAGGGTTAAGGGTCCACTTACAATACGAGTAGATGAATCCTTTGATACCCATTTCTTGAAGGATCCATTTTGATGAGTCTTAGGTCTCCAAACAAGTGTTTGATTGTCAACAAGCTTTCTTGCTAGATAATATTGTGATATGTGCCCGTGAGTACCATAGTACGTGCAAGTAAGTTTTGAATAAGTGTTCTTTATTTCTGTGTTGACACGTGTTTGCCATCGAAAATGCGATAAGGTTTTGTTGATTAAAACTTTGATATTTCAATTACAAACAGAACATTATACAATGTTGGACTTAGACATTGTCCTAGGAGTACACTTTTGTTTTTATTCGGGAACTATATCGATGGAGTGAGTGGTAATGCATTGACTCCGTTGACGATCTTGAACTCTCTGAAGGTATGGTTTCTCTAGATGCCAGAGCGTTGCGAGAAGAAGCGGACGTTAAGTGTCTCTTCTCGTCTCTGTATGTGTATATATCCGTCCTTGTGTGTGTTGGGTGAATGAATGACCCTTCTATTTATAGATAGCAGGCTGGCTGCTCATGCACACATATGTCAGATGTGCCTAGACATGGGAATACCACGTGGCTGATGCTAGCGGGGGCACATGGTTGATGCGCCCTTGATTGAAGCTGAATCTGCTGGATTATTGTGTTGGGCTGCGATGGAGCTGACACGTGGCAGTCACTAAGGTTTGGTTGTTACTGAGATCTTAGGTGGTTAGCACCCATTCTTTGAATAAAACTGAGTCAAGGGATGCGTGGCGTATGTTTGTGGCTCAAAGATCTCAGTTTTGGAGGAGAGTGAGCTGTCGGGGTGCGCCTAGGATCGGGCGCATGGAGGCAATTTAGTCTATGAGATTTAGACATCATAGTCGAGTCTGGGCGCATGGCTTTTGAGGCGCATGCAGAGCTTTGCATCAGGGTGCACCTAGAATCTGGTGCAGGGGAGGCGACTTGGTCGCATGATCTTTAGGAGCCATGAGCAAGTCCAGGCGCATGGCTTTTAAGGCGCATGCATAGCCTAGTCTTCTGTTGCCTGGGATCAGAAGTAAGCCGGGGGGTGCATGACCACTGGGGCGTACGCAGTCTTCTGGGCGCATGGCCACGAGGCGCATACGAAGTCTTTTGGGCACATGGTCACGAGGCGCATACGACTGATCGATCGGTCACGTGGTTTGTTGTCGACCTAAGTTGCTGACATCAGCGGTGTTCTATTTTTTGTACAGCTGATTGGATGGCTCTTGGAATGTGTTGCCGCCTTCGTCATTCAGCATTAAATGTTTGATGGAGAGGGTTGCATTGGTTAGTGCCAATCTGGGCGTATGGCTATGGCCCACTGGGCGCATCCATGGGGGAGAGCTTGATATTTACGGCACATCTGCCAATGTGTCGTATCCCCTTTGGCCCACCTGTTGGGTTCTTCGAGGCGTTTAATGGTTTTCTTGACTTAGCCGAATACGAGGCAACGGATGCATTTGCTATTAATACAAATTCATTGCATGGATTTGTAATGTTGGCTATTTGGTACTCGGGTGTAGGCTGCCCGTGCTTATAAATAGCCGCATGAGGGAAAGCTTTGCTTTCATTCTTCATTTTGATGTAAAGATGAACATGGTCGGAGCTCCACCTTTGTGAACTGTCGAACTCGAGCTCTTCCCGAGGGTGAAGATGCGTTTCTTCAGTCTTTCCGTCGCTCTGAGCTTCTATGATAGTGTCTGTTGCATCTAAATATCGGGATCGTCGAGTCTCGACACAGGCCGATGGTGCCTGTTGCATCCAAAGATCGGGGCGGCTGCGCTCCATCTTTCGTTATGCTGGCAGAGCCACAGGCTGCCGAGTGTGCCTGTTGCTTCCAAAGATCGGGGCATCGTGCCATAATCTTTGTCAAGCTAGGAGAGCTCCTCCTCCTGCTACACAAGGGATGCTTGTTGCTGATGTGTAACGCCCCAGTCCCAAGATACATAGGACTAGAACGTAATCATGCCAGCTGTATACACACGAAGTATATGAACCCTCATATATATACATAAGCTGTAAAATGCAGTAACCAAGGTACTAAATCTCATCCACAAGATAAATAATGATATATAATCAACTTTAAATTTGTCATATATACAATCGTGGGCGGAGACAAAGTCCACTACCAACAAATTTTAATAAGAACGAAATATAAGGAAGGAATTTAGTAGAGCAAGGAGATAACGATCCAAGAGCAACATCTCGATGAATAGAGCGCAAGTCATGGCCATAGCTAGAGCACCTGCAGAAATACAAGAACACACACCTGGCGAGATAACCAGGTCCTCAGAGGGACGTAATAAGATACATCAACATGCCATATAATACTGAATATAAATATGCCGCAATCAAAGAAAGCGACAAGACATAAATGAGGTGAACTAACCAACTAAAGTGAACATGCAGTTTGAGAAACAATCCTTCGACGCATGAGCCCTGGCTGTAAATAGGATCGGCATAGTCCCCATACAGGACACCAGGGGCCTACGTCCGTAATGTCCGAAGATCGTCAGAGGGCATCATGTGCAAGGGGCTACGTCCATAACGCTCTGGAAAACGTCAGAGGGCACCTGGAGCCTGCGTCTCCGGCGGAGCGCACAGGTAATAAGGGAAGTGCATAGAAGCCCATACGTTAGGTAATGTTCTTCCCGCCCAATGTACCTGTCAAGTCGCATCCACGACCATGTACCTCTACTAACTGCTAAGTCTTCTAACACACCTCTATTAGCAGTTAGCCCTAACGCATGCGTATGGGGGATCAACCCACACGCAAGAACCTCTACATGCTACTCATCTCACACATATCGTGGCACATCGATGTCAAAGTATATGCAATAGACTACAACGGTAGTCCCTTAACTCTAGGTCCATATGCAATCAAAGGATAAATAACAAAGTACATCTAATATCACTGAGCAGGCAGTAAATCAAGAACTAGAAATAAATGGACAGTGATATATAATAAAATGCAGACTGAATATAAACAGTATAATAGCAAGGTATCTTGCCTGATGTGTCGTTTGGTGTGGTGCGGTGTTCTCTAACATGTCTCAATAGTCCAATAGCCATGGTTGATGTGATAGTCCAAATCGCGAGAAAATAGGAACATGGGATTAGTCATGATCAACGGTGATAATTGAAGAAGGTATTGGAAATAATTTGAGGAATAGATAAATATACAATTCCTTAGAAAATAATTATTTTACCTTTAAAAACATGTTTACTTGTAAATTTGTTTACGAAAAATACTTGGAAAAGATGTATATATAATAATTTTGAAAATTATATCTTTTTAGTCAAAATACTCTAAGTTGTAAAATATGATTAAGGTGGAAACTAAATTTCCTAATTTAAAATGTCTATTTTAGAAAAATACTTCTAAGCCATTTTAGACAAAATATAATTGGTCAATCGAAATAATATTTTAGTATTTTAAAAACGAACTTTAAAATTTTGCTAGGAAATATTTGTTCCATTAAATAATGGTAATAATAATAATGTAAATAATAATTTTTTAACAAATAAATATAACAAAATAAATGACAAATTTTTGTAATTAAGGTACTTTTAGTAATACCCAAAATTTGCAAATAATTAATAATAATAATAATAATAATGATAATAATAATAATAATGATAAGTCAAAAACCCTATACTGCCATTTCCCTTTTTATACTAATAATAATAATAATAATAATAATAATAATAATAATAATAATAATAAATAATAATAATAACAGTATAATGTACATGATAATAGTAATGATAATAATAAATAATAATAATACTATCTATTGTGACAGTAATAATAAATATAAGTAATAATAATATAATAAAGCTAATGATATTAATGATCCCTCCAATCCATCCAAATTTTCGTCCAGAGAGGGAGAGAGAGAGAGAAGAGAGTGGAAAAGGGGTTTCTCACCATCGGCGGAGGGTTGGCCGGCGCGGCCGAGCGCTGGGCTTGTGGAGGAGGCGGAGGTGGCGCTCTGCTGGAGTGGAAGTCGGAGGGAAGGAGCGCCGGGTTCGGATGACGATGGCGGAGAGTTCCGGCACCGTCGGTGGAGGGGGCCGCGGCGGTCTTGGCGGAGAGAGGCGGCTGAGCACGGGAATGAGGGCAACGGGTGGAGGCACGCGCTGGTGGTGGCACGGTCCACCTCGGAAGATGGCGGAGCAGTTGTGTGGTGGCCGGAACTCCTCCGGGGGTCGCGGCGGAGTAAAGGGCGTTGGGGGAACTCCGGCGGACGGCGAGGTTCATCGGCGACGGTCGCGCCCTGCGGTACGAGGGGGTCGCCGAGGCGGAGAGGCGGCGACGGATCGGGACGACCGCGAGTTTGCAAAGGCTCAGGTAAGGTTTGGGTAATTTTTCCTTTCTTTTTCTGGTTGTGTTCGTCGTGGTGACGGTGGTGGTTGTGCCCATGGTGGTGATGACGGTGGTGGTAACGGCGATGGTATGTGGAGGTGCTGCCGGAACGGGGAACGGTGAGGGTGGTGACAGCGGCGATGGTGTCGGCGGCATTCTGGTGAAGTCAGGGGTCGGGTGGAGTCGGAACGGTGGCAATAGAGATGGTGTTGGGTTAGGGTGTCGTCACGTCGGTTTGTCCGACACGACAGGAATAGCGTGGTGGTGTCCTGCGTGACACGGGGATGACGGGGATGGTGTCCGGACTGTCGGACACGAGATGGAAATCTGTATTTGTAATGGGAAAATTTTAGTGGATGGGAGACATAGACATGATGCACATCTGTGGATGAAAAATTCTGGAGGAGTACCTCTCCTTTTATAGGAGGTAGGAATTCGCAGTTGGATAGGGATTGGAATTGTTTAAATTCCAATTAGATAAATCACCTATTTATTTAAACCAATTTAAAATATCTCAATCCAATTCAAATCAAATCTAGAAAAATACTACTCTTCATTTAAACTATTTTTAAATAAAGTCAATAAATCTTTTGCATTTTAATTTACCATATTTAATCAAATACTAAATAAACAAGATTCCAAATATCTTTTTCATAAATATTAAAATATAATATTAATTAATTTCAAAAATCACTATAAATACTTAAATATTACTTCTTGATCTAGCTTTTATAAATAACAAAATATATTAATAAGCAATTTTACTTTTCGCAATTCTTTTTGGAAATAATTCATATAAACCACAATTTTTCAAATCACCACTCATTTTTAAACGACGAACAAATAACTCTTTTTAGAATTTAAAAATATTTATCACATATTATTTGAACATGTACCTTTCCTAAAAATAAAATTTATAATAAAATATTTTTCTAAGATATGTACCTCGACACATATTCGCACTCGTCGAGAAATTACGAAACGCGAATTTCGCACGCTACGTAAATACGACAAAGCGACTCATGTGCGACGTATAGATACGAAAAAAAAATACGAACAATAAAAAAAAATCGTAGTAGAAATTTAGGGGGTTTACATCCTACCCAACTTAAACGAATTTCGTCCTCGAAATTTAGGAAAAATTAGGATAGGTAGGGCGAAGGAGATAGAAGCAGTATAATCGATAAGAATTTGATTCATATTTGAACAAAAGGCAATCAATTGTTTGACGAGAATGAAATGACATTTCAATGGCAATATGTCATTCGATCGATTAGAACAAAATTCCGATGGTTTTAGATTACGATCATGCACATGACAATCGATCAATGACTAAGCTCGATCATCCCTAACATTAACCTCAAAAAGGGGCAACCTCACAAGTAGGTAATAAACTCCTTAATTCCTTGATATCATCAATATTCACTTATCATAAATCATTCTTCCCAAGAATTACTTCCATTCCACGTCCCCTTAAACAAAACCAATATGATTATAAATGTTTTCTAATTTCCTCTATTTCGTCATAGAACTTCCGATAGTCTCAAATTTTGACTTCCATAATCTTTATAGCTCATTTATATATATCTTTAAAATTTTCTATTAAAATTTCAACCTTCAACCGATTTGGCCCAAGTAGAAATTGAAAATCTCTTTACTACCAATTTATTGGTCAATGTACGATGCATCTATATGTATCAAAATCCGTCTTCAATGATAATTCTCGAAAACTAACAGTATGCTTTCATAACTCAGTCTTCTATGATCATAATTGAAATTTTCTATAATGTTCATTAGTCTCTCTCGAAAATTTGAATTCAACAATCTCCTCTTTTGATGAAAACTCATCTTATCTTCATATTCCTAATCATCTTAGAACTTAATCAAAAGTATAAAGGTTTCTTTCTCCAACAATTGGTTATGTCACGCCCCAGAACCAGAATACTGGAGAGCGGGGGCGTACATAGCCAGCTACGTATATTGAAATAGAATACATCTCAACTATACGGTCACGGCTGTCTAGATATGAGGGTTTACTACAAGCCAACAGTCTCTTAAGGTCAAGCCTACTGTCTCAATCTCAAGCAAATAATAAAATCACAAGATGTTTGACCACCAAATATACAATAAAAGGCGTCCCAAATATTACATATCAGCTGATCATGAAGCTAGTCGTACAAAATGCTAGGACTAGCAAGAGTTAAGTCATATATGATCAACCCTAGGATTTGTTAATCATGTTTACAGCCCGTAGGCAGACAATAAGTAAAAGTGCATCGAGCTAACAGGTGCTCGTCGGCTAAACGCCTCAAAAGAATAATTTTTACAATAGAGTGAGCGAAACAAAATAGAAAACCCACTCGTAGCCCGGGTTCCTTCTAGTTGCCACCATCGGGCTGGAGGTTTGGTAGATCCTCGGGTGCTGCTCTGAAATCTGGCCACACAAAACCAGCTGGGTCAAACCCCAGAAAGAGCAAGTGCCACAAAGGAGGCCACAAAATAAGAACAAAAGCCAGCATATCAGATCATAAGAAACTAATTGCATAATAAAGACAATTATTAAGAAGAAACCTGGCAGGTGATATACGATGAGATAACCATGGGACTCTTCAGATAACCAGGTTACAACCCGTAAACCAAACAAGGACCGGGGTTGTAACCCTTCGTCTGAACGAAACTTGGTTTCTCCTACCATTTATCGGCAAGATAAAATACAAGAAATCAGGACCTGTAATTTACCATGATTAAGGTAAAGCACGAGTAGTCATGTCATGTCATAACCTTGTACAGGATCAGGACAGGACAAGCGGGACTAGACTCCATCCAATCAATCACGGCCAAGCAAGTACTACGGCTTACTACTTAACTAACTAGGGTTATCACAAGCCTAATTACTAACAAGATGCAAGTGAGAATTTCCCAGTCCCAAGCCCTGCAGACTATCCAGTTATCCTTTCGCGGGTTGAGAGTAAAGATGGGTACATCGCCTGGGAGACAAATGTACCCTTATGTGACTAAGAGGGTGCAACACGCGATGGTGTGCTGGAAATGTGCTCTACTCGTCGGCAAGCTACAAGTCCAATTAAGAGCGCCCAGATAACAAGATTGCCTGTGACTAGAAATTCTCCATGAACTATAGTTTGATCTAGTCATTAGCCTAATCCATATTCAGTATGAATCCCTGACCGTAGGAAACAGGGAGTCACGTCCTAGACATGATGCAAGACAAGACAAGTGGATTGCACAAGCAAGCAAGCAGGAACACCCACGGTGTCAAGTTGATTATACGAGTCAAGTTAGCTGTCACAACAGCATCAAGTCAAGTCAAGTAACAAGTTACAAGTTACAAGTCAAGTCAAGTCAAGTCAAGTCAAAGTGCGCCGCCACGGGCCACTATCAAGTTATCAAGATAAATCATGTCAGGGTACTTATCAGGAGTGTGCCACGACGGGCCACTATCAAGTCAGGTTGGTCATGTCAGGAGTGCACCACTACGGGTCACTGTCGTGTTATGCTAGTTCCTTGTCATACCATGCCATGTACAATAGTCATTCCAAACATGTTAAGTAAAATCAAGTTCATGACAAAAGGCGTAAGGATATAAAATGGGCATAAAATATCTAATAAAATATCAATATACAGGGCTATAGAAGAGCCAAGCTTAGAAAAATAAAACCAAAACTCTAAGAGCCAATAGATTGCGCAAGGGGTCAGGGGGTTGGATTGCGCAGGTGTCAGCTGCGCAGGGTGCCAAGTGCGCGGGGGCAGATGGCGCATGGGTCAGATTGCGCATGAACAGACTGCGCAGCAGTAAACTGCACAGGGGTGGATTGCGCATGAGCAGACTGCGCAAGGGTGGATTGCGCATGAGCAGACTGCGCAAGAGTGAACTGCGCAGGGTGTAGTGCGCAGGAATGGTTGGCGCATGGGGCTGAGCGCAGTTCACCATAGGGCAAGCTGCGCGGTCGGCACTGCGCTAAAGAGCGCAGGCCGAGAGGGGCTGCGCAGTCCAGCACTGCACTAAAGAGCGCAGGCTGCTACTCCAGGCCGAGAAGAACACCAAGAACACCAAGAATTCAAATTTTCATATCTTTGTCAAATCAAAACCAAATCTAGATTTTCAAAGTTCTAACTTGAGTAAAATTGAATTCTCTTCCACATGGAAGCATCAAAACCCACAAAAATCCAACCAAAATAGATCAAAACCATGTAAATCTGAAAATAGTTAAAACCTAGATCTAGAACAATGGAGACTCCAAATCACAAAATGTCAAGTTCTAATGTTGATCACCATGGCCTAATCTAGCTAATGAACAAATAAAATGTAGTTCTCATGTGGTGGCAAGGTGCACTTGCCTATGGGTGTTGGTGAGTTGTGTAGAGGAAGGAAGAAGAAGGAGATAGAGAAGTAAATAAAAAATAAAGAGGAGGGAGAAAAGTTAGGTGGGATTTAATGGAGGTGGGTGTGTTGTGTTGAGGGTGGAGTATAGGCTAAGGTGTTCCATGCATGTTAAACCAAACCAATTCTCCTCCACAAAATAAACCAAGCCAGGTAAAACCCAATTACGAGAACCAAAATCCGCAAGTCAAGCCAATTACAAGTACATGCCAAAATCTGAGAAAATAAATACAGGTCTGAAATATATGCAAGCTTGACAAAATACACATTCAGAATATGGGTGTTACAACTCTACCGGAATTTAATCAAGGAGCTAGAGATTGCCACGGCAAGTTACACTAAGCACCAACAACTACACTAAGCAGTTCAATTATACAATCATACATGCAAGCAAGGGATGGAAAGCATAAGGCATAAGGAAGACATTACACCTTACGAGTCAAACAAGTCGGGTTATCATGATCGGATGTCATCCTCACACTCCCACATTTGACTCCCCCAAGGAGCGATGAACTCAAGCCACACGAACTAAACTGATAGTCTTGCGCTTGAGGTCTCTCTCTTTGGTCAAACAGGGACACGGGCCTCTCCTCATACGAAAAGGTTGGTACCAATAACCGTTTTCGAATGATCTAGGACATGGCTCGGGTCCAGGATATACCATCGTAATTGGGATACATGAAACATGACATGTGTCCCGCATAACGACGACGAAAAGCAAGACAATAGGACACAGATACCTCTCTGACGATCCTGGGTCTGGGCCAGGGCGAACTGCTGAGGCCTCTGTTGCTGGAAGGCTTGAGCCTGAGGCGACAATGGCCTCGGAGGCTGGTACTGCTGCTGAAACACTTGGGCCTGAGGGAGCAATGGCCTCGGCAATGGATACTGCTACTGCTGCTGGACTGGTGCTGGTGCTGGTCCCCTTACCGAGGGACTAGTCTGGACCGATGAGGAGGGACCGGCTCTATTCGGACAGGACCCTATCATGTGGTCCGGTGCCCCACAAGCCAAACACAATCCCTGAGCTCTGCGACACTCTGAAACAACGTGTCCTGGCTTCCCACAATGAGTGCAGCCCATTGCGGAAGACTGCTTCTGCTTCTGTTGCTGAGGGAACGTGACCGACGTCACTGAGGCCGCCTGCCTCAGAGTTCCAATTGTCAAGGCCCTGACTGCTGGGGCTGGTGCTGTCGACTGGGTCATCTGGCCGTGAGATCGCTTTCGACCTCCGGTCCTGTCCACGATCCTGTGGGAGGTATACTCGTGCCTCCTGGCTGCCCTCAACACTGCATCAAAAGTCTGATGGTCAAACTGTTCTACTGCTAACAAAATCTCGAGGTGGAGCCCTTGCTGGAACCGCTGGGCTCTATCAAACTCGGTCGCCACCAAAGTGGGAGCAAACCGACTAAGCCTGGAGAACTCGGTCGCATATCCATCGACCCGCCCTGCCTCCTTGCTTCAGATTGGTGAACTTGGTCTGTAGATCGTACCGAGCCACCGCATCGAAGTACTTAGTCTGGAATCTCTCAGTGAATAGTGCCCATGGAATAGGGGCCACTAATCCCATGGCCTGTGCTGCCCACCAGCTGCGGGCAAGATCCAGTAACTGTAGACGTACTACGGCCACTTTCTCGTCCTTCGGGGTTCTAGCTGTCTCTAGAATGACTTCAGTATCCTGGAGCCATGCGTCAGCAGCGATAGCATCTTCACTGCCATCGAAGAATAGAGGGTTCAGGTGCTTGAAACTATTCGCTGCACTATTCCTTGGATGACCGCCTCTGTTCAGAGCATCTTCCACTGCCTGGTACAAGGCATCTCCTCGGCGATCTTGGGAAGCTAACAATGATCTGATGAGACCCACCAAAGTGCCATCATCAGGCTCTGCAGGCTGGACTGGCTGAACTGGGGGCTCTTCTCCAGAAGGTATAACTCTGGAGGCAACTCCGAAATGCTGGACTTGATCTCCAGGTTGCTGGTCCACGGGAGGTGCTCCTCCTTGCTGATCGGCAGGGTCAGGTACAGTACCGCTGAGGAAGACGACACAGGGAAACAATAAGGAAGGACCAGGACAGATCAACGATACAAGCATGTAATCAGGGCAAGAATTTCAGGGATTTGAAAATACGGGCGGAGATCAAGGGCGAATACTGATTGAGACATCTATTCGGTAAACCCTCACATTTCTTGATTGACAAGACCTGCATGGGCCACCACTTAAACCATGTCACACCCCAGAACCAGAATACTGGAGAGCGGGGGCGTACATAGCCAGCTACGTATATTGAAATAGAATACATCTCAACTATACGGTCACGGCTGTCTAGATATGAGGGTTTACTACAAGCCAACAGTCTCTTAAGGTCAAGCCTACTATCTCAATCTCAAGCAAATAATAAAATTACAAGATGTTTGACCACCAAATATACAATAAAAGGCGTCCCAAATATTACATATCAGCTGATCATGAAGCTAGTCGTACAAAATGCTAGGACTAGCAAGAGTTAAGTCATACATGATCAACCCTAGGATTTGTTAATCATGTTTATAGCCCGTAGGCAGACAATAAGTAAAAGTGCATCGAGCTAACAGGTGCTCGTCGGCTAAACGCCTCAAAAGAATAATTTTTACGATAGAGTGAGCAAAACAAAATAGAAAACCCACTCGTAGCCCGGGTTCCTTCTAGTTGCCACCATCGGGCTGGAGGTTCGGTAGATCCTCGGGTACTGCTCTAAAATCTGGCCACACAAAACAAGCTGGGTCAAACCCCAGAAAGAGCAAGTGCCACAAAGGAGGCCATGAAATAAGAACAAAAGCCAGCATATCAGATCATAAGAAACTAATTGCATAATAAAGACAATTATAAGAAGAAACCTAGCAGGTGATATACGATGAGATAACCATGGGACTCTTCAGATAACCAGGTTACAACCCGTAAACCAAACAAGGACCGGGGTTGTAACCCTTCGTCTGAACGAAACTTGGTTTCTCCCACCATTTATCGGCAAGATAAAATACAAGAAATCAGGACCTGTAATTTACCATGATTAAGGTAAAGCACGAGTAGTCATGTCATGTCATAACCTTGTACAGGATTAGGACAAGACAAGCGGGACTAGACTCCATCCAATCAATCACGGGCCAAGCAAGTACTACGGCTTACTACTTAACTAACTAGGGTTATCACAAGCCTAATTACTAACAAGATGCAAGTGAGAATTTCCTAGTCCCAAGCCCTGCAGACTATCCAGTTATCCTTTCGCGGGTTGAGAGTATAGGTGGGTACATCACCCGGGAGACAAATGTACCCTTAGGTGACTTAGAGGGTGCAACACGCGACGGTGTGCTGGAAATGTGCTCTACTCGTCGGCAAGCTACAAGTCCAATTAAGAGCGCCCAGATAACAAGATTGCCTGTGACTGGAAATTCTCCATGAACTATAGTTTGATCTAGTCATTAGCCTAATCCATATTCAGTATGAATCCCTGACCGTGGAAACCAGGGAGTCACGTCCTAGACATGATGCAAGACAAGACAAGTGGATTGCACAAGCAAGCAAGCAGGAACACCCACGGTGTCAAGTTGATTATACGAGTCAAGTTAGCTGTCACAACAGCATCAAGTCAAGTCAAGTAACAAGTTACAAGTCAAGTCAAGTCAAGAGTGCGCCGCCACGGGCCACTATCAAGTTATCAAGATAAATCATGTCAGGGTACTTGTCAGGAGTGCGCCACGACGGGCCACTATCAAGTCAGGTTGGTCATGTCAGGAGTGCACCACTACGGGTCACTGTCGTGTTATGCTAGTTCCTTGTCATACCATGCCATGTACAATAGTCATTCCAAACATGTTAAGTAAAATCAAGTTCATGACAAAAGGCGTAAGGATATAAAATGGGCATAAAATATCTAATAAAATATCAATATACAGGGCTATAGAAGAGCCAAGCTTAGAGAAATAAAACCAAAACTCCAAGAGCCAATAGATTGCGCAAGGGGTCAGGGGGTTAGATTGCGCAGGTGTCAGCTGCTCAGGGTGCCAAGTGCGCAGGGGCAGATGGCGCATGGGTCAGATTGCGCATGAACAGACTGCACAGGGATGGATTGCGCATGAGCAGACTGCGCAAGGGTGGATTGCGCATGAGCAGACTGCGCAAGAGTGAACTGCGCAGGATAAAGTGCGCAGGAATGGTTGGCGCATGGGGCTGAGCGCAGTTCACCATAGGGCAAGCTGCGCGGTCGGCACTGCGCTAAAGAGTGCAGGCCGAGAGGCGCTGCGCAGTCCAGCACTGCGCTAAAGAGCACAGGCTGCAGGCTGCTACTCCAGGCCGAGAAGAACACCAAGAACACCAAGAACACCAAGAATTCAAATTTTCATATCTTTGTCAAATCAAAGCCAAATCTCGATTTTCAAAGTTTTAACTTGAGTAAAATTGAATTCTCTTCCACATGGAAGCATCAAAACCCACAAAAATCCAACCAAAATAGATCAAAACCATGTAAATCCGAAAATAGTTAAAACCTAGATCTAGAACAATGGAGACTCCAAATCATAAAATGTCAAGTTCTAATGTTGATCACCATGGCCTAATCTAGCTAATGAACAAATAAATGTAGTTCTCATGTGGTGGCAAGGTGCACTTGCCTATGGGTGTTGGTGAGTTGTGTAGAGGAAGGAAGAAGAAGGAGATGGAGAAGTAAATGAAAAATAAAGAGAGAGAGAGAAAGTTAGGTGGGATTTAATGGAGGGGTGTGTTGTGTTGAGGGTGGAGCATAGGCTAAGGTGTTCCATGCATGTTAAACCAAACCAATTCTCCTCCACAAAATAAACCAAGCCAGGTAAAACCCAATTACGAGAACCAAAATCCGCAAGTCAAGTACAAGTACATGCCAAAATCCGAGAAAATAAATACAGGTCTAAAATATATGCAAGCTTGACAAAATACGCATTCAGAATATGGGTGTTACAGGTTACCCTTGAAAAATAATATCATCATAACGTCAACATTTGTCTTTATCAAAAAAAATTGCATCTCTAAATTTAGTATAAAAATTTGGTTCTTAAACCGCCCAAGCTTTTAGAAATTTGTCCACTCGATATGTAGTTACCTCAAAACAAATTTGAAATTTACGAAGTCTATTTATCCTTGAGTGTTTCATCAAAACATAATATATCATTCCTTACTTCCTTGATTCGGATTTTTTTGCACATTTCCTTTTATATCCCACCTATAGCTCATAATCTCGTAATTATCTTTAACCAACTACTTTATTTATCCATGCTGTGGGGCTCTCAAATCTAACCTCTACTAACCCAAGATTGTCATGATCACATTTTTCTTAGGCAAGGCAGGAATCATAACATGAGCAAAATTGTATAAACCATAGAAGAATCAAGGTGAAATACGACAAGCAATTTAGTGAGAAGGAAAAAAGTAAGCGTTGCCATATTGAAGAGCTAAAGATGTTATGGGTCTAAGTACAAAGAGAATAAAATGACAAGGGTTAAGCAGTCAAGATAAAACACAAGGTTAAGCATTTAACAGATTTAGTAGATCGCAATCGGGCCGAAGATTTGAGTCGAGATCGAGTTCCAACTATATAGTCAAAAGTATATTGGTACCATGGTAAGGGTTATGGTTGAGTCTTTATGGCCGAAAAGTCATACCATATAAATAAAGTACAAGGGGAGTGTTTTAGTGGGAAATGATATACCTATATGAAGGTGAGCTCGTCTAGGTCTTGCATGTAAAATTTGTTGGAAGAAAAAGTCTAGTGTTGTGCTCCAATATCAAAGTCACGAGGGAGAACGTCAAATGATCAAAAAAGAAAGGGGTTTTTCATAAGTACTAATTAATGCACAAAACGAAGGTTAAAGCACAAATAAAGATAATTAGGAATTTCGTAGGTCAAGGCTAAATAAGTTAGAGAGACAATTTCTAGAAAAGTTCATAGATATGGGTATGGTCAAGGGGATGGTTCTAATCATTTCTAAGTTCCAAACAATTAGATGGTCATAAAGAAAGATCTAGATTTGAGGGCAGGTCGAGTAAGTCAAAGATATGTTCATCGGTTTGGTCGAGGACTAATTACCACTTGTGTATACATTATCATAATCATAGGTGGCATGGGAATCTAATGTAGAATACTTCTATCTCACTAGGGTGACCTTGT
>JANAVB010023920.1:0-24631 GCA_029216955.1 Iris pallida | reverse complement strand
AAGGCAATCAAGAGCCAAAGCATTGGCCGACTTCTTGGCGGCACATCCTGTGCCAAAGACATCAAGGCTCTACAACGACATTTCCGATTAAGTCCTAGAGTCCAATACCATCTCAGATAACTTGGTTTGGCGCATGTTCTTTGACGGTTGCTTCAAGAACAGGGCCCAAAGGCAAGATCATTGCAGGGGTCGGAGTGGTTCTCGTCACTCCTGTCACTACAGTTTTCAAAATAAGGAAATTTTTGTTATTTTGTAAATTCTCATATATTTGTGATGAAATATTGTATTTTGGGGGATTATTAGTCGGGTTAGAGACTCGTCTAGTTGACTTGTGTTAGTGGTATGGTTCGCTTAGACACTAGTCGGAACCCAAGGATTAGCTAGGCATGGCCCACAAAACAAACTTGTTAGTCTAGTACAATTAGGCTAATCCCATATGAGTAATTAACTCATTTAGAGATTAGAACTTTGACCATTGACCCCAAATCTTTGCATTCACCTAATTAAGCAAAACGGAATGATTAGGGCTATCTTAGACTTTTTCCTTGATCCTAGTTAGGTTTACATGGCCCACATTAGGGGGAGGTCTCCATCTGCTTTTATTCTAAGTAGCCTCCTTTTTTCTAATTGTTGTTCTTTTCCAACTTCAGAGCAATCCTTTGATTACTCTCCCAAATCACTCATTCTTCACATTCCTCTCCATCCATCAAGAAGAGGGTGCCTACTAGGAGTGGGGAGCAAGGAGCAAGGAGGAGAGTCTATTTGTAAGGGATTCTCGTGCCAAAATGTGTCCATTTAGATCATTGGGATATAACTTCCAATAGGTAAAACTCTCTCTAAATTTATCTATTTAATGTATCATACAAGAAAAATGAAGATTCTAACAGTTTATAAGTTGATGGTCATGAAAAACCGTCAAGAAAATGGCTTATCTTGACGGATTTAGCCTTACGTCAAGAAATGCCTTATTTTATGTTAATTTAGCAATCTTATAATAATAGTTGACGAATTTAGATGATCCATCAGAAACATCCTTTACTTAGTGACGGTTTGGTAAATAACCATCAACTAACATATGCCTAAAAAATTAGCGCAATTTTTTCAGCTGCCATTTGGGTATTTTTTTAAATTGATATATGTTGACGGGTTGTCTTTCAATCCCATTTTTTTATTTTCGATTATTCTCTCCGCTCTATTTCTCTACGAGCAGATGGAGAAGGAGAGACAAAACCAACAACCTTCTTCCTCTCCACCCTCTTCCTCCGCTTCTTACTCTCCTCCTTTCTTTCTTTTATAGATCCTTTCTAAATCCCAAACCATAATCCCCAAATTCCCCTCCACTCGGAAAACCCTCTCTTCCCTCTATCCTCCTCCTCCCCCTCATCGACTCCCCGCAGGCACCAGAATCTTATGATGTCTATGGCGAGTCGAAGGTCCTCCTCCTCAGCTTCCATAAGCACCGGATCCTCAGCCTCACCGACTGAAGCTACCGTACGGCGGCGCCCGACCTTCGTGTCTTCAGTGACTCCGAAGTAGGGCACGGGGACGAGGTCGCTTTTTGAGCCACTTCTTTGTATCCTGACCGTCTGATCGCTATTAATAGGGCCCTCCCTCCCCTCTCCTCCGCTCGATCCCTGGCAAAGTTCCTCCCTTTGGAATTCTGCCATTCCGGTGAGCCCTATGGTTAAGGCTAGGGTTAGGGTTAGGATTTTCCCAAAGTATCAATTTTTTTACCAACTATTGAAGCTTTTATTATTAGGTGCTGAATTAGGAAATTAGGGTTTTCTTTTCTGATCGGAGTTTGGGGGAGATAGAGATTAGGGTTTTCGTGGATTGCGATTTGGGGGATTGGGTTTGGAAGTTGGCGGCGGTGGGAAGAGGAGACGATGGGCTGCTTTCCGTCCAGTCGAGGAGGCAGTTCCCCGGACACGAGGATCTGGTGCTTCTCTCGTCGCAAACTGCTCGTAAGCTCCTAAAGTTGCAATCTTTCTGTTCGATTCTTTGAAAGTTTTGATCCTTGAATCTTCTATGTGTGGTTATTTTTATTTGGAGGAAGAAATTAAACTTTTAAGGAGGTGATTTGTGATTGGAATTATATTGGAATGCTACTTTTGCCTAGAAATTATAATGCTGATTGTCACGCCCCCAAAACCATAATACTGGAGAGCGGGGGCAGACACAGCCAGCTATATATATAAGTGTATTCCACCTCCATATACGGTACGGCGTCTAGATGTATGAGGGTTTTCTACAAGCCAACAGTCTCTTATGGTCAAGTACAAGCCTAGTGTCTCAATCTCAAGCAAGTAATAATAGTTACAAGATGTTAGACCATCAGATAATCAGTAGTAAGGCATCCCATACATTTCATATGCAGATGATCATGAAGCTAGTCGTACAAAATGAGACTAGCAAGAGTTTCAGTCATACATGATCACCCTAGGATTGTTAATCATGTTACAGCCCGTAGACAGACAAAGAAATAAAGAATTCAACACGAACTAACACTTGCTCGGCGGCTAAACGCCTCAAAAAATAATTTACAATAGAGTGGAAGAGAAAATAAAGCCCACTGTTGCTAGGATTCCTTCTAGGGTCACCATCTGGCTGAATACAGGTTGAACCCCGGGTGCTGCTCCTGAAATCTGGCAATACAAAACCAGCTGGGTCAGACCCCAGAAAGAGCAAGTGCCACAAGGAAGGCTTCACTTAAGAACTAAAACCAGCACATTAGCACATAAAATCATAGGTGAAATAACATAAGACATGAGTTAAAGAAAACAGGATGATAAACGATAAGAGTACTAAAGGACTATTTCGATAACCGAGTTACAACCCGTAAACCAAACAAGGACCGGTGTCGTAATCTTTCGCCTGAACAGAGCTTAGTCTCCAACCAATTATCGATAATGTAAAGCATTCACAATCATGTCATGAGATAGCCATGTACTGGGTCTAGGTAAGACTAGACAAGAAAGGATTACATCCAACAATCACGGCCAAACAAAGAGTACGACTTGATACTTTAACTAACTAGGATTATCACAAGCCTATTTACTAGCAAGATGAAATGAGATATTCCGTCAGTCACAAGCCTGCAGCTATCCAATTATCCTTCCGCAGGTTGAGAGTTGTATTAGGTGGATACATTGCCCAGGAGACAAATGTATCCTATGGTGACTTGGGGGTGTAACACATGACAGTATGCTGGAAATACGTCCTACTCGACGGTAGGATACATGTCCAATTAGAGCGCCCAGATAACTGGATTGCCTGTGACTGGAAAATCTCTTTTAACTACTTGATCAATCTAGTCATTAACCTAGTCAGATTTAGTATGAATTCCTGACCGTGGTAACCAGGGATGCAAGTCCTAGACATGATACAGGACGAGACTGATAGCTTACACAAGCACATTCAAGAACAATCACCCACGATGTCAAGACGAGTTATTAATCAGCATGTCAAGATAGCTGTCGCAACAGCATTTCAAGATTACATGTTAGGTTACTTATCAAGATTACTTATCATGTCAAAAGTGCGTCACGATGGACCACCATCAAAAATTATCATGTCAAGTTACTGGTCAGGAGTGCACCAAGAGTGCACCACAACGGGCCACTATCATGTCATGTTACTTGTTACTGGTTAAAAGTGCGCCTTAACAGGCCACTATCGTGTTCTATCCTTACATTATCATGAATGAAGGAAACTTGTATAAAATAGCTAGTAACATATTCTTGAAGCTAAGGAAACGATCTACAACTTTTATGTTTTGAATTTTACAAGATTCTAGCTACAAAACAACTTAAACAGGCAAAAACAGTGAAATAGGGCAATTCCGGCGCATGAGATTCCTGCACATCCGTGTATGGAAATTCATGCACGACGCACATAGGGATTTCTGCACATCCGTGCATGGGAATTCTTGCACATCCGTGCATGAGAATTTCTGCACACCGTACATGGGAAACTCACGTCGCGTCTTCAGTACATGCGCGTAAGGAACCTACATGCATGACACACTCGGAGTCAAGGGATGCGTTGCCGGGAATTCACGACGCATGGCCTCCCGGGCACATGGGGTTTTCGGCACATTGGTGTCATCGTCCTCAAACAGCAAGTTAAGCCATGAAAGTCCTAAAAACTTGCTATGGCCATAACTTCCTCAACCGAACTCGGAATCAAGCAAAATACAGGTCAAAACTGCATGAAATCAAATTATCTACAACATGGAACCACTAGTTTTTGGAAATACCAAGTTTTTAGAGATCAAAACCAAGAAAAAAACACGAAGGAGCTTAAAACTTAGATCTACAAAAATATAACCATCAAAACCGAAAACTTCCAGTTCTAAAGAGGATTAGAATCTAGTAAGGAAGATAATGGAACAAGAAAACTTGAGATCTCTCATGAAGCAAGTTGCACTTGCCTATACTTGGTAGGTGGGAGGAGTAAATGAAGAAGATGAAGAAGTAAATGCAAATAATGGAGGAGAGAGAAGAAGTTGACTTATATAGCAACCCCTCTCATCTCAACCCAAAATAAACCAAACCAAGCCAAGCCAAGCCAAGCCAAGTCAAGTCATGTTGAACCAAGTTGAACCAATCAAGTCAAGATTTAAACCAAGGCTAAGCTAAGCAAGATAAGTCAAAATACGGGCCACCTGACAATTGTCATAAATCCGTATACGTATCCTGAAAAATACGTATAACAGGAAAACGGAGGTGACACTGATCCCTGTTGAAGATTTGAATATGGGAAAACTATTTGGAATGCCCGATGCTACAGGGACACATGCACCTATTTTTGGACCGTTCCTGCTTCATAGATGTCTCGATATTTGTCTTTGCTAATGAATTGCTAGAGTTTGGTATCATTTTTTATTCAGATTCATTTACATGTTTTTTATTCTTTGTTTACGAGTTGATTGGTGTTTCACTAATATGTTTGTAGTATGATACTTTTGAATGCGACTATAACCACACTTTTTGATCATATTTGGACGATTGTGTATATTTTACCGTACTCCGTCTTGATTCGAAAGGTACTAGTGCCCTTAATAAGAACATGTTTGATCTTAAAACAAGAATATGTCTTCTGGGAAACTTAAAAGGAAATTAAATTGTGTTTGGGTCTCATGTCTTCTCTTTTGTGCCAATCTACCTTCTTAACAGCTTAATATGTATGAATTTGTTTGTCAATTCCTACCATTTTTCATGGTATTAATATTATTTCTTTAAGTTATTAAGATAATATTGTACCGTGCGCATATTGAAAGTTTTATTATGTCTTTGAAGCGAGAGGAAAGGGAACTATAGAAAGTTAGTAATATGTTTGGGTCAGATTCTAGATAAAAATATTGTTTTATTATATGCCTTTGATATTAATATGGTGTTTTTGAAACATTTTTAATTTTTTTATTTGCTTATCTTGTTATATTATCATATTATACAACTCAACAAATAGCTATTCGGCCTTTACTATTATTTTTCATATGTCCATGTTCCCTGTCTGATCTTAAACTGAAGTAGTCTTTTATCTTTTCTTGTTTCAGGTGTTTATGTCATGTTGTCAGGACTAGATTTGGAAAGGCTAGTTTTCGACAACAAGAACAATTTGGACAACCAATTGGAGAATTTCAATTAATGCAGGTATGTGTTTTGAAATTAACTCTCCGAATTTAAACTACATGTCTAAGATACCAGTCTACCCAGAATGCAACTGGCATATAAGGTTTTATGAAGATTGCTTCTTTCTTATAGCTTCCTTGGCTTGCAGTTTCTACAAATTACAGAGTATCATCATTGTTGACATATAGTCAAATAAAAAATAGTTAATTTGTATATTCGAATTTCTCAATGTTGAATAGTGTTAATAGTCAGCCCCAATATTGTGGGATAACTCTTGTATGATGATGCTTTTGTAACTAGGAAAATGTTTGACCCCTCCGTTCTACTTGTCTATGTGTGCTTTCTCAAGCATGACAGGATGTATATGAATGAAATGGCTTCACAACTCTTAAAGGTCGTCATGAATCGAAACATGCATGCAATAAGCAACTATTCTTGTTTTCATTTGTCTATTAGATGTGGGGATCTCTCATAGGATATGAGGTTCCGATGTCAAAACTAATTGCATCTTTTTATTTCTGAATGCTGGAAAAGGCGACTTTGTAAGGGGCAGTTTATCATGGGCACAAGAAAAATGCAAGTGTGTGTGTGTGTCAGTTTGAAGAAAAATGCAAGTGTGTGTGTGCCAATGGCTCGGAAAGTTCGGTAACTTGGAATGTAAGGGGCAGCAGATAATAGAGATGGGGGATTAGGGACTTTGTGTTCCTGCACAGCAGGGAACTCCCTCATGCACAGGTAAGTGCAACCTTGGTCAACCATGGTTAAGTCTAGATCTAGTATCCTATATCAAGTAATCTATAAGATACCCTAGTCTAGGTATCCATATACTCAATTTACCTTAATACAATTACATTTACATATACATAACATGACAATCTATCCTAGACTCTAGAGTGGCAACACTCTAAACCTTGCTACTAGGTAAATCCATCTACCTAGATATCTATGGTATTGGCCGATACCTTAGCTAGTAGGATACCCTGTATTCTCATTAACTTATACATGTACATTTATAATTATATTAATATACCCATCTATTTAGGCTATAGGTAACCCTCTATCTTAGGTTAATAGCTTAACTGGACCAATACCTAAACCACTATAATACATACCAACATACTAACCCCTTTATGATATGAATAGATACTCACAACCATTTCTGATACTAACCTTCTTAGGCTCTCTAGGATACTCAAACCAAAAGACACAAACCATGGCCAATGGCCAAAGCTCAGTGGCCAAGTGGCCATTACAGCCTGCTGCTGTTGCTAGTACTACAACAATGTGCTGCAGCTACTACCACTTCCTGCTGCTGCATTCCATTTGTTGCTATAGCTGCTATAGCAAGCTCGAGCCCCTTAATCTCCATGTACTGATACCACCAACCAAGATACTCTAACTTAACTCCTAATCAAGCTACACTAATCTGTACCCAATCTAACCACACTATTAACTCAAGACTCAAATCCCAACAACTGAACTCACTGATACACTCATGTTCTGATACTAACATACTAACAAAACCAAGATACAACCTTCTAACCTCAGAAATTTCTTGAAGCTAACATCTAACTCGCTAGCATATACATGGATGTCCTATATCTGATAATTAATAGCCACCACATCATGAAGCCAACCTCCTAACTAAAACTAACTCATACAATCTCTCCATCTGAGATGGCCAAGCCACTGAAACACTCAAGATACTAGCCTAACCAATATGGTCCAAGGCCTGGACAAATTGGTCCTACTGCACTAGCGCTCGAGTAGTGTTCTGTTGCCAAGCAGTAGCCATATTTGGCCTGCACAACAACATTGAATGATTTCCCTTCCCCTTTCTGCCATAGAACAGTGACCTAAAGGCCAAAGTCCCATAAACTTGTATGTAACCCTAGTCTCTAACTGATACTAACCCCCACATGCCTCTGTCTTAAACCCAAAGCCAACTGACGCATACTAACACACTCTCACACAAAATTTACTTAATCCCTAAACACTAATACCCTATCTACACTTCAGACACTAATATATGATACTCTTAATAACCCACATTGGTACACCTTCACATGACACATACACATACTCAAATCTGAACCACATTACCAAAATACGATACTCTCAAAATCTCTGATACTCTACATCCAAACACTCAACACAAAACTCTAACACCCACAGTCACCATTTGCCAAGGCAAATAAACAAGTGTGCCCTTGCTGCCTTGCCTGAGGCCTACAATAGTACCCAAATGGCCTGTAAACTGTATACTATGGTCATTTTGGCACTTGTATGAGCAAGTACAGGGCCTGCCCCCTAACCACCTGGCCTAGGCAGGGTCATACCATGTTGCCTGGGATCAATTGGACCTTCTAACACTCCCAAGCTTCCTTTCTAGCCCAATCCTTACTTTCTAATGCATAGGCCACCCACTAATCTCACCCCAAAACTGAAACTCAGTTCCTTCTTATCCTTGCCCATAAGACTCTACACTAACATTAATATCTAATTAACTAGTACTCTCATCCTCATACTCTTTAAATGTTACTCTAGTTTAGGACACTAATTAGTCTAGTTATCACCAAGGCATCCTCTACCCAAGTCATACACATACAAGGGTCAAAACCCGAGGCCAAGCTGATACTCCATTATAACCTAAAATGCTAACTAACTCTCTAACACTCTCATAAAAATAACAATGATACCACTCTGATGCAGTGAGTATCAGACCTCACAGCACTTTTTATATATCATATTCTTAGTTGAAATAAGCTAATTTTTTTAGAGTTTTTGTTCTTAGATGATATCAGTTTATACAAACATGTACATATAATGATTAAATATTTCTCTTCTTCTCTCAGGAACTAGATGGAAAATGAAGGTGCTGTGAATATGGGAGGGATGTGCTCCGGCCGGGTTTGCTACATATTTTGTTTCTAGTTATATAAATATCAGTTTTGGATTATTAAGATGTACAAAGACTACATACTTTGGTTGGATATGTTGTGGTTGGACGTGTGTTGGATGTTTGTGGTTGAAAAGGATGTTGGATATTTGAAGTTTGTGGTGTATGAACAATACAATTTGTTTATATAAAAATTGAAATTACAGTTATTTAATGTGAGTATATCTTATGGATGGCTGATATTATGTGTGTGTTCGATTCATTATATATAATATAAACAAAATTTTGGCTACAAAATTTAGCTTCTCTTGACGGTTATAAAACGTCACAATTAACTCAATCTTGCTGCAATTGCTCTCTGCATTGAAGATTTTCTTGACGGCTAAAGGCCGTCATCTAGGCCGGAGTCAAGAAAAGTGTTTGCCTACGGTTTCTAAAAACTGCTATCTCGATGGCAAAAAATAGTCAAGAAAATTACTTCATATGACGGCCAAAAACCGTCAAGAAAAGCCATGCCAGCGACCGTCAAGAAAAGGGGGTCTTTTCTTGTCTCTGGCATACTTGACGGATACGCAACCGTCAAGATACCAATTTCTTGACGGATAATCCCCGTCAAGAAAAGCATTTATTGTTCTAGTGCATATTATTAGTTTTGAACCCATAGAACCCACCCCATGCAAGGTCCACCCTTAGTAATGATTTACAGGCTCTATTGAGTCCTCATTAGGAAGTTGGGATAGGTTTTGTGCCACCTATAGAGAAATTACGATGGTGACACACCTAGTATTTGTAGAAATGTCCAATAGGTCATTTTGATTTCTAATTTCAGTTTTAAACATGAATGAGGATAAGTTAGCCATGGTTAAGGTTTCCCAATTAGTTTTCATATGGATTCCTATTTATGTATATATGTATTTTGGCCTACAAGTTATGTATATATGTAAATATTGTAATTTGGTATATATATGTATATGGATTTTGGATGATATTGTGTATATATATTGTGGTGTGGTTGTGTCTTGTGTGTGAGAGTGAGAGAGGGGGGGAGCATGGCAAGCTAATGGACATTCCATTTGGTTTGGTTTGTGGCTTAGATTTGTGGTTTGATTTGTGTGTTATGGTTGTATGTGTGTTGAGTGAGAGAAGGATTTTTGGTAGTGTTTGAGTGTTTGAGAGTGAGGGATTAGATGTTTGGATAGAGTGTTGAGTGTGTGTGCTTGAGTGTGAGAAGGGGGGATTTAGATGTGGTAGTGTGTGTTGTAGTATTTGTGTGTGAGGAAAAGAGAGGGGTTGAGAGTGGCTGAAATAGGCAGTGTTAGCAACAGCAACAGCAGCAGCAGCCAGCATCAATGCAACAGCATTGGGCAGCAGCAGCAGCAGCCTGCAGCAGCAACGTGAGCAGCTGGGAGCAGCAACAGTGTAAGAGGGAGTTGCCCCATTATGTGTGTGTAGGAGTTAGATATGTTAGATTATAGAGATATCTATTGATATCTTAGTTCTAAGATAGTATTGTATATGTTAGTATGTTAGAGAGGGTAAGTTAGTATCCTAGAATAGAGATTAGTATCTTAGATATCTTAGAAGTTAAGGTAATGTTAGTATCATAGGATATCTAGATTAGTATCTTAGATAAGTTAGTTAGAATACCTAAGTTAATATCTTAGGAGTTAGATATTAATATCTTGATGGGTTATTACCTAAGATAGCTAAGGTAATGGATTTACCTACTAGCTAAGGTAAGAGGGTTACCTAGATACCTAAGGTATTAGATGTTAAGGTATTGAGTATCTACTAGCCTAAGGGTAGGATACTACTAGGATATGGTATTACCTAGATATCTAAGGTAATGTGAATGTTAAGGTATTAGTTACCTAGACTAAGGTATTGGGATTTCAACTTAAGGTATTGGTATTAGGATACCAATAGAGTAAGGTAAGGGTATCTTGGTAGGTAATGAATAGAAATAGGATACTCGGCTTAGATTTGACCTTTTGATCAAGGTTGACTATTTTGACTGAAAGTCAAAGTAGAGTCAACATCTGATCTAGATTGGACTAGGAGTTGACAAGAGTTGACCAGTTAACAAAAAGTCAACTATAGGTCAACCATTGACGTAGTTTAACCTAGATTGGATTAGTAGTTGACCAGTTGACCAAAAGTCAGCTGTAGGTCAACCTTTGACTTAGTTTGACCAAGATTTGTATAACATGTACTAGAAAATCAGGCCTAATACTGTTAAACCCTATTTAACTCATGTATATCTCATCTTTGGGTCTGTGACTTCACTCTGAGCCTCGATTCACATTGACAGCTCAGAAACGCATGCGAGTACATCTTTGATAGTTTTCATTGTCTTGATATCTACTATATCTAATTCATTTGTAGTATTTTACTTGATTCTCGACACGAGGATACACGGACTAGTATACGTCGAATCCTGTCATGAGATGTTATTCCTGGATTACTTGGTATATGGGTACATTATTCGATCTTGTTTCATATACTTGTATAGACACCGATTTAGGAGTGGGCTGGCCCCCTGCTTTTGAGTTCCGTGCCATGTCCGGATCCATTATACTATTCGGGGATGGGGAGTTATTAGAGGTTATGTGATCAATACCCCTCATGTCACTTCCTGTGCATAGCTCCACCCTCACCGCACGTAGGGTGTAGCCTGACCTGATACTTCTTGTGCATAGCTTTCTATTTTGGTCGGCCTGATCCAATATTTATATTTCCTATTCATAGCCAGTCAAATGGAACAGCTTGATACAGACCCAAGCCGATCACATAACGCTCAAATATCTCAAGGCACTATTTATATATATTTATATCAGATATTCCTATACTTTTTTATATTCCAGTTTTTACACCCTAACATGATATCATGTTCACCTATGCTGTTTTACTTCTAGTCTTGATATTTATCTTGTATTCTATTACAATTTTTTTTTTAGTATTTGTCAATTGACATAAAACTGCTGTTTGTACTATATTCCTGACAGGATAACCCCGTTGATTTTATAAAGGACTTAGATGCTGATTGCTCGACCTTCTACGGGTTTGGCGTAGACGAAGACTTCGACCATGATCTCCCTATGGACCCGGTGCTAATAGAGGATGCACCGCCCGTAGTGACCTAGATTAGTTAAGTATGACTGGATTGCATTCCAGCTGGATATTTGAGACTTGTAGTATTTTATTTGGGATCTTGTGTTATGTCTTAAATTCTGAACTTCTGTGTGTGACTTACATCTATTTCAGTTTATCTATTTCCATCGCATCTTTATCATATTTGTGCTTATCTTCCTTAGATGTCATGTGATTGAGTTGTGATTATATTCCTTTATGCGGAGATAATAGATTATATACATTGTGTCTAGATGTTATATTCTAGTTGACCTACACAGTGTTCTATTGCTGACTCTGCGGCGTAGGTTGGACGTACCCACGTGCTCGTACCCCTAAATAGGGTGTGGGTCGTGACAAGTCCCGACGGCTTGGTCATCCGTGTATTCTCTCATAGAGTTATGTACCAATAATGTTGCTGAGTATAACGCTATCATCATCAGACTTCAGCTCGCTCACCAGATGGGGGTTGACTACATTGAGGCCTATGCGACTCGAAACTGATTATCAACTAGGTTCGAGGACAATACGAAGTCCGACATGAAGATCTGGTTCTATACCACTAGGCAACAATCGATATCATCTCTACCTTCACAGGGTTTTATAGAACATGTACCTCAGTTGCAGAACTTGGAGGCCGACGTGCTAGCTGGCCTCGCTGCTTCTCTAGCAGCATCTGTAGGAACCCAATATACCATCACGGTAATGGGCCGAGAGCTGGTTTGCCCGAAGAACAATCTACATACGTGTTGAGTTACTCAGTACAAATAGACGCTAATGTTGACGTTCGGGACTGGCGATTCCCGTTCATAGGCTATACAGTCTACGGGATCCTATCTGAAGACCTGAAGGGAGCTACTTCTGTTAAGAGATGCTCTCTTCGGTTCTTCTATGACACAACTACTAAGATATTGTATTGTCACTCATACGACGGGCTTCTCCTGCGATATTTATCTAAGACAAAAGTACAAAAGCCTGCAGAGCCCATCAGCCTGGTCCTAATTCACAGGACTGACTGCGTCGCATGGGCTACTACTGGCCCACTATGATGGCATATGTCGTTAATTATGCAAAGAAGTGCCGGGTATATCAGTTGCATGCTGACTTCATCCATCGACCTTCGTAGTTCCTAGACCCACGACGGCCGCCTAGCCATTTGAAGCATGGAGAATGGATATCATCGGACCGATCAGCTTTGTCAAACATCACGTCATATACCGTTTCGAAGTGCCTAGAAGGATTATCCATGACAATGGTCCACGGTTCGTGAACCACGCATTCCATCGGTTATGTGATAAGCATCAAACACAGAATGGCATCAATGCTTTACAGTCCTGCAGGAAATGGGCTAGCCGAAGCATTCAACAAGACTATCGTTAAATTACTTAAGAAAGTTGTTTATTCTAATAAGTACGACTGGAATGAGAAGCTTGGCGAATGTCTATGGCTTACCACACAATCGTTCGAACACCCACGGGCAACACACCATTCTATCTTGTCTATGGAAGCGAGGCAGTGCTTTCCCTGGAGATCCAGATCCCGTCTTTACGGGTAGCCATCATCAACCAGTTGACCGACGAAGATAACCAACACCGGCGGCTACAAGAGTTAGAGGCATTGGATGATAACCTCCTAGCTCAGCAAAGAATCGAGCTTTACCAAGCTCGGATTTTCGAAAACTCCAACAAAAAGGTCCAGGAAAGAACATTCCAAGTAGACGACCTCATTATCAGTTCGATGACCGATGGTGATGACTCACAAGAAGGCTGGAAAGTTCAAGCCCAAAAGGGAAGGACCATTCGTCATAGAGACAGTCTACTCCAATGGTGCCTACCAACTGGCCAAACCAAATGGCGACTTGCTAATGATGCCAATCAATGGCAAGTTCCTCAAGAAGTACTATATCTGAGGTTCAAACAAGCATCGGCGCCCACACCCCATTGGCGTTCCCGAATTTCGTTAAAAGAATTCATCCCTTCTACAATCACCCCAGTAGACAAGACATTTCACATCCATACTACCTCTGAATTGTTTTCTACACCCAAACGAAGTTCGTGTCTACAACGTTCATATTACCTCTGAGTAGTCGTCTCTTCTATGACAACCTAGTGTTGTCATAAACTATTTAGAAAACATTTATGTCCATACTACCTCTGAATTGTTATTCTACACCCTAACGAAGATTGTGTCTACCATGTCCATATTACCTCTGAGTAGACATTCCTTACATGACAATCTCTACGGTTGTCATAATTATATATAGAACCTTTCACGTCCATATTACCTCTGAGTCGTTCTATAGACCCGTAGAGTCTATCCTTGCCATGTCCATATAACCTCTGCGTAAGGAAAGTCCTACACCAAAAAATTTATTCATCGTGTCCATATCACCTCTGAGTAAACACCCATTCCCCAACGGAGTTATCTCAATCCCCTCACGTCATGCTACCTCTGAGGGAATTCTCATTCTAGTACAAGAAAGTTCACAATAGAAAGACAAGCAAAGCGACATAAGCCAAATTTTTTATTTATAAAATGGAAGGATTTCTTTCTTTGTTTACCAAAGTAGTCTCTCACAAACCGAGAGACAGAAAGACAAAAAGAAGTCAAAACTTGGAATACCGATGCATAAGTACTTCTAGTTGGCTCCTTAAAAGAGTGATCCGGGGGCCAACCAATGCTTGGGCTCGACGCTTGGCCTCCTGACGGCAAGCAGCTTCATTTAGCCGGGGACAGGTTTTGGCACGTACGAGCCAATTTCGCCTGGCGCACACCAATACTTCTCTCTTGGGCTAAAGTCTCAGAGCATTGACGGAGGGCTTCTTCTTCGTCCTTCGACTTCTCCAAATCGCTCTTCGCGAGTGCCAAGGTCTCTTCTAGTCTTCGAATCCCCAGAGGGCTTAGCACTGATCTTCTGCGGCTGCGCGACGACAGACCCGAGCCTCTTCTGCGTTGGTCACTTCTTCGATCTAAATATCGACCTCGACCAGCCGGTCAGTAAAGGTCCAACATTTCTGCTCATGTTGGGATGCTTCGGAAGCTATCTTCTCTAGCTCCGCAACAGCTAGGGTCGAAAGACTGCGCTCGAGATTTTGATGCACCAAGGCAGTGTTCCCCGCTTAAGCATCACATCGTCCACTTCGTTAGCAGTATATGACCGCGCATGGTAAAATAAACCTTCTCCAACATTGACGAACGCTTGGTAAAGATATACTCCATCCATGCCTGATATATGGCAGATCCTGCATCCCCCCAGGCACGGCATACTTGGTGATGGCAAAACAACTCCTTATACACAACCATCATCTCATGACATTTGTTCTCCAGCACTAAAACTCCTCCTTACAGGGTATGTTCCTCGTACGTGCGTCACCTATTGTAGCTTCGAGATGGCACACATCTCATAGAGGGCCAAACCTATCTCTCCATAAGGGGTGTGTAGAAGGTCCCAGTATGGTGGTAAAGCTCCAGCAAGACTATGAACAGAGACCGATTAATCTCCATCCATGCTCAGTAGCCCTGATGGCGTAACGTAAGCCCGTACCTATCAAATCCTGCTTGAATCTACCAACAACCATAGGGTTAGCTCGCTCCAATCCACCTTGGGGAAAATCCAACCTTCGACAAGGAACATATCCTTCGAATATAATAGCCTGTGGCCAGAAGCTATTAGCAAAAAGAGAGGCTCGGAAAAATGCACTTATGTGGTAAAGTTTACAAGCAGACGGCCAGGGAGTAAGACCCGCAGCGTAGCTGATGGACCGTCGGGTGCACTTTTGAAAGAATCCCTCCAGATGGAGCACCCCTCCACTTTGACATGGTCGGTCATCAAAACCTCCTCGCATCGGGGTCAGGTCCCCACCATAAAAATGCTTTCGGCCAAGCAAAAGATGATCGAAAGCGGGATGTGCCGATCGATCGACGGAACGTACAGAGAGAGACTCATCCTCAAATTCTAATTTTTTTATCTCCAGGAGCTTGGTATTTTCCAAGACCAGCTAATAACCAAAAATAAATGAAGGTTCAGAATCTTGATGGGGTTAGAGGGGGGAGACAACTTGCACCGGCATCATATGACGAAAGTATACGGGCTGTTGATCCCGTATCATGACAAGTCGCCCTTTCGGTTGACCTCAGGCGATCAGATGCCGAACGGGAGTGAGTAAGCGCCTCGTCAATATTTATGTCGAGGCACAAACTGCAAAGTTTAAAAGGATATCCGAAGAGAGACGCGAACAAGGAACTGTACATGAATAAAATATGTCAGAAATATGCAAAATATTTTTGCAGAAAACAAAGGCACTGCGCCAGCATCCATATAGTCATCATCGCGTAGTCAGCCAAAAATTATCGTGCAGATACTTTGTCGAAAGCACTGCACAGAGACACCGTTTGTGCGAAATCTCGGCACAGATGGGTAGTTACTTTGTAGAAAGTAACAACTCTGCGCATCAGATTAATAGAGCCTCAGCACATCTTCAGAACACCATTTTGAAGAATGGCGCCCATACACATCAACAGGAAAAGGCATCAACATATCTTCGAGACGACGCTCTAAGAGTCGATGCTCATATGCATCAACAAACCAAGAAAGTAAAAATTTTACCAGACACCTACGGGCAATAGGCGACCGCACGTCTCCCTGCACTGAGACTACTACGTTAGGAGCTTGCTCAGTAACGACGGCTTCGAAGGCCAGCTGCTTCCCTCTAGCCTGCTAAGTGCTCATCGTGGCCTCTCTAGCTTGTCTCGTCGATGATGTTCTCGTCTGTCTCGTACTCATGGCGGCCGGTCTGGAGCTAGTCGCCACCCCGCTGGTCTTCTTGGAGCTCACCGTAGAGCTTTGGAGTTCTTGATTTCTTGGGGGCCATGGCGGGGAAAGTTAGGGTTTGAAAGAAGAAGAAGACTGATGAAAAGCTTCTGTGAAAAAAAGCCAGAAAGCTTTTCTCTTTCCTAACAGACCCTACTTATAGGGTATGACCATGTCACCAGAAGAAGACAAAACGCTTCATGATCGAGGAAGCTCTTTGGACGTCGTAGGAATAAAAAGTAAAGGTCATGATGACCGTTCCTTAGAAATGAGGAGTTGTGATCAAACTTTCAATAAAGCGACGACTCAATGCATTTAATGTCGAAGGCTAAGCGTGACGATAGCCTATCAGTAGACGTGATGGGCATTCGCTTGCAAAGGACACGTGTCATGCTTCTGTTCAAAGTATTTCGAGCTTGACTCAAGTTCGAAACACTTTGATGAGGGTCTTATAGAAGCATGAAAAAACACAGATATATCAAAAGTACAGGTAATGTTCTCGCTACACAAAGCTTCACAAACGCGCAGGTACCCGAAAGCGCAGACAAAAGATTAAAAACCATAGTTCATAAAGAGTTCTTTATTAAATCATGCCTAAATGATCTATTACAGATTCACCATGATTACAAGAGAAAGAGCTTCTTTATCATGTCTACAAGGATCTATTACAGATTCATCATGAAAAGAACTAAAGCATCTAGAGATCTATAAGAGGGTTAATCTTCACAGGCGCCATACAAGGGGGTTAATCTTCACAGACGCAGCCCCCAGACGCGCAGCTCATCAGAGCAAATCACTTCCTCGTCGAGCAAGCATCTTCCTAGCCAAATATGAAGGAACACCAATATAGCTAATGAAGTAGTTATAGCCCAAACCTTAAAGATGTCCAAGATGTTGTTTAGGTTCGAACTCATCACGTTGACATTTAAGTGCATCTCGAAATACAGTAACCGTTCTTCTACAAAGACGTAGCTTCTTTGAACGAAGGGATCCACAACCAACAGTCGACTTATGCGAGGCCAATGGCCGTTCGAAGGTAAGTCGGGATCGAGCATAATGATGGGAATGTTAAGAGATAGAAGACACAACCCTTCAGAAAAGCTTCCCTTTATATAGGGTGAGTGTAGTCCAACCCACATGCCAAGTGGCCGTCGATCAAAAGCCTCCGAATTAATAGATAAACCTGAAACTCAGCGTAATAAACCTTATTTAATAGGTTCGACTGAATCCTAGGACACTAACTTCTTGGAATTCTCCAAAGTGACGGTGATAATTAAAGAAGAGGATGACCGACTTGTCCATCAAAAGAGCAGTCATTACTTGCTCTTAAAAGACTTTGATAGATAATAGATCCTTCGACTTAGAAGCACAGCCAGCCCACAGCGCCTTGGCGTCAATGCAAAAGTACAGTGGCTTCAAAACCGAGTCTACTTGTCGTCCAAAAGCACAATGGCTCCTTTGATTTCAAGACCGAGTCTACTCGTCGCCCAAAAGCGCATAGGCTCCTTTCATGTCAAGACCAAGTCTAAGTCTACTTGTTTCCCTAAAGCACAGTGACTTCGTCGCCTCAAGCACAAGTCTACTGCTCACCTTCAAGCACAGTGACTCCGTTGCCTAAAGCACAAGTCTACTCGTCGCCCTAAAGCATAGTGACTTCGTCGCTTGAAGTACAAGTCCACTTGGCGCCCTAAAAGCGCAGTGACTCCATCGCTCGAAGCATAGTCGCCTCGTCGCTCTAAAATTACAGTGACTCCATCGCCTGAAGAACAGTCTACTCGTAACCCAGAAGCGCAGTGACATAGAAGCTTCGCCAGAAGCACAGGTGGCATGGTTCCACGGGTATCTTTTCAGATAGTACCCAAATTGGTTTGTTTAAACCACTGCTCTTAAGATATAACAGAGTTCAATTCTGTTGATAAGAGCCCTATCCTATCGGTTTGTTTAAACCACAGATAAGGATGGACTTTATTCTCATAAACGAGGGCCATATCCAATCAGTTTGTTTAAACTAATGACCCCCTAAGGTAAGACAAAATCCAACCTCGAAGATAGGAACAAAATCTGCTTAGGTTCATCCGATCAACAATAAACGCACGCCTCGTGTCATTTATTCAGTTGTTGATAACTCTCCCAAAGATCTTGCTAAAGAGAATCCCAGCATCTGCCACATATCAGTTCAGCAGCAGCCTCCACTGTGTAACTTCGAGATTCTCTAATATCTCTACGTGCAACATTCCTGCACAATCCTTATGCACATCGCATACGTGCTCCCCTATAAATAGAAAATTTTTTTCTTCAATAAAGAGGCTTCGAAATCTTCAACTTCGGTACCCTCTTGATTGGCAAACCTAGAGTTTCATTCACCCACACCAGAAAGCCAAAGAAATTTCAACTCATCGTCAGATCGTCAACGGAGTAAAGGAGCAGCTATAGTGCTTGATCTCCACCGTCACACTATTCCAGAAATTTTGTACTTAGATCTCCTGTTTAGGAATCGAATGTACTCTTTTTACATTTAATATATAGAAAGTTGATATAGCCTTTTGTAATGGCAAACAAGATGACAACTCTGCTAGGGACTTCCTTCTCCTCCAATGGGAACGTGGTGATGCAATCTGACAACAACTTGCTGGAAACTTCTCAGAAGACATTGGTTTGCATTTTGAACAAAAATCTTTTGAAGATCGCCTTTCTGAGGAGAAGTCGAGTCCTTCGAAGCGGTTCGTAAAATCGAAGAAGACTCGATGCACCTGGGTGACGAAGGCGGCTGCAACGAGCAGCACGATGGAGGGGACTGCGCTCCAGAACCCCCTGACCGACGAAGCCCCAAAGAAGATTTGGCTGTTGTTGACATGTCGTCTTGCTCAGTCCCCACTTCGGGAATGCAGCGAGTAGTACGGCTCTTCTGTAGCGGGCCTGACAAAGGCACAATGCCAGAAGAAGCGTGCAATAACCCACCTATAGAGGAAGGAAATTACACATTCGAGGACTTCTGTCTTTGACAGAATTGTCTACCCATCAGGTAAGGCTGTGTTAGATTCTGAATGCTACACACCTTCTAGGGGTAACACAAAGAAATCCAAGGCAGCACGTGCCTTACACGGCCAAAGTGCTATGCCAACAACTCTGTTGGTCTCTGAATACTATGCACCTTCTCAGGGTAGTAGGAAGAAATCCAAGACAGTACTCGCTTCACGCGATCAAAGTGCTATACCGATAGCAGACCAAAGGCCCACGTTGACAATCACTTAGGCAGCCAATAAAAAGTTATACAAAACTGGTCTTAGTGCTTCTATGCCTCGACTGGTAAAACCTCGCTGTCACTTGATCGCTCATGCACATGATTCAAGCCTGGGGTACCTACCATCAAGTTAGACTCATGCGAACTGTATTCCTGTAAACATGGAACGAGTTTACCTCCTCAATAACTCTCCGATCAGGATCTGGGCGTACTTTACGCACAGGAACTCATAGGAGGGAAGATATCTCCGTATCCTCACTCTTGCGTGCAGCTTCCCTGCGCACGAAAGGAGTGTAAGGTTGGAGACTCCAACAACTCCCCACGAATGTAAAGCGAGGGAGGGTTCTGCGGCACAATGCATGTCTAAATCAAGACACAACTGTACCCATATCACCATCAACTGCTGTTGTTGCCAAACAGCTGCGTCGCCACCAAAGAGGCGGTTCGTCTTCCAAAGGCTGCAACTGGTGGCATCTGGCAAAAAGGAGAATGAACACCGTGCTGTTTTATGCAACGCGACACGGGGTTCTCCGTCTCTCAAAAAGCTTCCCAAGAACCCTCTCGTTTCGGCTAACAAGCCAAAGAACTGGACTAGGGGTAGCAAGACGACAGTGCCCAGTACGAGTGTTTTCCAAGGCACATGTATCAAATCTGGATCCTTGTCGTAGGGAGATGACACTGCAACTAGTGTTTTCCAAGGCACGCGTGTCAGACCTTGAAGATTTTAAAGAATATCGACGAATTAAATTTTCAAAGATTAGAACGGTTAAAGAATATTATTACTATTTGATTTTGGATTTAAGGCTCGAATAAAAATATAGGATAAGACCTTTGAAGATAAGATTCAAAAGTCCAAAAAAATCGAGGATATAATGGTTAAGGGACTAGTAATTAAGTTCTTGACTTGATAGTCAAGGAGGACAATCTTTCAACATGATCGTTGTAGCACCAGGAGGAGCGACTAGGGGTAACCATTTATAGTTTTACGATAGAAACTTTGCATAAGGAAATTATTTAGGGTTGATTGTTACTCGAGTTATTAGGAGAGACCGTAGTGTACCCCTTGAACTATTCTTAGTTATGTTAGCATGGTCCTTCATTAGTGAGCATTATTTTGAATTTTGAGGACGAAATTCTTTTAAGGTCGGTAGATTGTCAGCACCTTAATTTTTGCAAATTTTTTAATTTATTTTATATTATTTTATATAGGCTATTCTTTTCGAGGACAGAATTTTTTTAATTTATTTTATATAATTTTTGCAATTTTTTTAATTAGGGCTATATAGTCAATTTGTCGTAGCTTTAATTTTTGAAGCACAATATTGAGCAATTCCTCAAAACAAGTTCCATATGCGTGTTCTAGAAGAGACCACCTTTATTTTGGTATATCATGTCTCACTCAAACATGTTCCATGTACTACATATTTCTTGCACAACTTTCGGGTCAAAATGACCTACAACGTCCCGGTCCTAAAATACGTAGGATTAGATACGTAAATATGCCAGTCGTATAATAAATATATGTAAGCTGTAAATATAGTATAACAACGACAAACTAATCTCATCCACAAAATAAAGAATAAAGCTTTTATAGAATCAGATATGAAATATCAATTTACATGTTGGATGGAGACAAATCTACTACCAACATGAAAATGGAGAGAAGGAAATAACAAAATAGTAGTAAGCATGACCCAAGAGCATGTCATCTTCGATAAGAAGGAGAAGACCATGATTTTGGCTGGAATTTCTGTATAATTTTAAGATAACACACACACACACATATGTAGAGATCACCAGGTCTTCAGAAGGACGTAACAAGATACCAAAAAATATGCCATAATACTAAATAAACTGCTCAACAATAAGTACAAGTCGGATCATAACTTGGTCTAATACTCCACCCTTGAATTAGCATACCATCCCCCCAACCAAATAAGGACAGAAGATGGCATCCTAATCCATGATGAAGTACCTTTCCATGTCATAAATCCGATGTAATATCCGGACCACAACAAGGTTCAGTATTTTATCATCGAAGCAGTGGCCACACCTACAACCAAACAAACACAAGGTGTGGCATAGTAGTTTGTAAAAATATTGTTCCAATCCACAATTCGGTATAAATACACAAACCAAAAGTATATATACCTAAACTGATGAGGTCGCCTAATCATTCTACGTATAAATGCATTTTAGAACAATACTCACATAAGGGCAGACCGACTGACCACTACTACAGAGGTATCGCTCAATCGAGTCGCTAGCATAGTACACAGGTATCACTCCAAAGTCACTATCACATACATGAGTAGTGCCCAAATAAGTTACTAGCAAGACTGCCATGACCCGACATGACTCGATATGACTTTGCCCAAACGTATAGTATATGTCCTCCCTGCCCAATGCTCATATCCATGTTGTATCCACAATATGTTATACTAAGGACCGCTAAGTCTTCTAGTCATGCAAATTCTAATAGCAGTCACACCCTATCATACGGACTGTACGTACCGATGACCAAATCGATACATAAGTCCGAATCTATATGCGACTTGTGACTTTATGGCACACACGTATCAAGGCCAATAAATACAACACAAACAATGGGGGTCTCTTAAATCTAGGTTTAGTGTGTATAAAGAATCCGATTGAAGTAACGTGTATGCAACTCTAGAGGGGGAGGTGAATAGAGTTTGTATCAATAATCACCAATTAAAAAATAACTCTATATCAACTCCACAGAACAACTATTAAGAGATTAAGTAATCAGAGATAAATATGAAAATAAATAGGGATCAGGAGAGCATACGCAAACACAACAATTTTAACCTGGTTTCTCCCGTGGAGGACTAGTCCAGGCCTGAGAACTCTTGCTCAGGATTGAAATCCACTGTTTGTGAAATAGCGTACACCACTTGGCTTTAGTTCGAAGAGCACAAAAACTTCTTTACAAAAACACGAGCTTTTAGATCGAAGCGCTCGAACACTTCAACTTCGCGGAAAGCGAAACTTGGAATTTTTCAAGTGACTTTTCTTTCACTCTTGCACACAACTTCTAGTTGATATCACACTGAGCACCTTGGGCTAAGAAGAGTTGTGGTTTAGGAGAAATGGAAGAATGAGGCTTAGATTAGTAGAACTTAGAAAGCTTGAACATTTGAAGGTAAGAGATGATTTGAAAT
The DNA here is from genome assembly GCA_029216955.1 of Iris pallida. Taxonomy (NCBI): domain Eukaryota; kingdom Viridiplantae; phylum Streptophyta; class Magnoliopsida; order Asparagales; family Iridaceae; genus Iris; species Iris pallida. Next base: position 1,734 of record JANAVB010023920.1, on the reverse strand, counting down.
GAGGGAATTCAAGCTCTATTTATACTGCTCTGGGGAGGCAGAGTTCGGCCCAAATTATGTCCCAAGAATTCAAAATTTTGAACGATGGAAAGCTTGTATCAAGTAGTCCCTAAAAATTAGGGTGCTAAAAATCAGGGGGCAGAGCTCGGCCCGAACTCTGCCTTAGACAGAGCTCGGCCTGAACTCTGCCTTAGACAGAGTTCGGCCCGAACTCTATCTCCCTTGGGACAGAAGTTCTCAATGGGCTACGGTGGTTTGGTTTGGTTCAGGAATTGGTCTGTTTGTATGGTAGAGCGTGGAGAGATATGTCTAGGGGTTGAGATAACACAGTACGACTCAACGTACATATTGTCCTAGAATCAATAAATTGAAGATTACAGACTTGGAACAAATAGGAAAACCAAGAGCCCTTTGATGATGCATTTCTTCTGATATTTGAGCAGACCTGAAGACGTCTTTTTTCTTGATAGCAGTCTTCCAAAGATAAACAGATCTGGAAATCTAAATACTTTTTGGGACTTCGCCCCCGAACCCCCATGGGAGGCGCTGCCCCCCTCGACCTCTGTCCGCTGACCGGGTAGCGGAACCCCCGATGCGAGGCCCCAGATAGGTCGATAGGTGGTTCAGAGAAATCTTCTTATATGATACCGTCTTTTGCTTATCATTAATCCTTCATTGCGTATGTCCTGGTTTGATCATGTTTGATCATGTTTACTGTATGTCTACAAATATATGTTAGACGAGGAAAAGAATATTTGCAGTACGATACAAGTAGAACAATTGGGACAATGCTAAGTTTAAGTAGCAATATGATAGTGAGTATATAAATATTAGTGACATCATTTTGTTAAACTTAATTGACTAGGCATATTCAAAACACAATATAATCATTGGGCTAACAGTATCCGGACCACAACAAGGTTCAGTTTTTATCATCGAAACAGTGGACCACACCTACAACCAAACAAGGACAAGGTGTAGCATAGTAGTTCGCAAAAAATAATATTCCAAGCCGTAATCTGGTATAAGTACACAGAACAAAAGTACATATACCTAAACGGTTAAGGTCGCCTAATTATTCTATGTATAAACGCATTTTAGAATATTACTCACGCAAGGGCAGACCGACTGACCATGACTGACCACTATTACGTGGGTATCCCTAGCGATTCGCTAGCATAGTACACGGGTAGCACTCTAGAGGGTCACTAGCACATACATGAGTAATGCCCAAATAAGTTACTAGCAATACCGCCACGACCCGATGACTCAAATGACGTTGCCCAAACGTATAGTATATGTCCTCCCTGTCCAATGCTTATATCTATATTGTATCCACAACATGTTATACTAAGGACCGCTAAGTCTTCTAGTCATGCAAATTCTAATAGCAGTCACATCCTATCATACCTGTACGTACCGATGGCCAAATACAAGTCCAAATTTATATGCGCCTCGTGACTTTATGGCACACACGTGTCAAGGCCAATGAATGCAACACAAACAATGGTGGTCTCTTAAATCTAGGTTTAGTGTGCATAAAGAATATTAAGTAATAGGAAATAAAATGAAATAGTAGAATTGCATCCCAATATGACTATATAGCACAATTTATCTTGATAAAAATAAATAATAAATAAATGCATGTAATATGTGAGCTAAAGTAAATAGACAGTAAATAAAAGGTATCTTATCTGGTAGTTACGTCTGGTGTGGTGGCGATGATCATGATAG
>JANAVB010023919.1:0-125087 GCA_029216955.1 Iris pallida | reverse complement strand
TTTCTCGATTCGTCACATCCTCCTATACTTCATTCGCGTAGCCGAGTTACCGATTATCCAACATCGAACCCTCGAGTATATGATCATACCCTCTAAGTTTCACGCGACTTTAGTCATACTCAAATGACATTCGTCTCAACAGAGCCAACTATTTCTTAGGCATGATTACCCACATCAACCAACTTTTCACCAATTCACAGTTCGTGCGATCCGATTACAATTCGCATTGACCAATATTTTATCGAGTTTGTAATTTGTGCATTCCGGTTACCATTCGCATCGACTAATACTTTTATTGAGTTTGCAAGTCGTGCGACTTGTTTATAAATTTGAGGTTCCTATCCGACCGTTCTGACTGTTGCCTCAAGGCATAATCGTTTCGCTAGTCTCAGCCATCCGACTGACTTATACCTTTTCAGTCGATGTACCATTCAATGATACAATTTTGTGGCTTATCGTTCCAACCAATTTTTAAAGAACACTTGCATCAATATACCGTCATACAAATTTTCAATCGAGGTGCGGTACTCTTCCGTCCGTTGCGGACAAACCTTTCGTAATTTACACAATATGTCGATGCAATCCATCACACAAGTGGTATGGCATATACCACTCAGAATCGAGTCACTCATTCCATACGTGGTATGACATATACCACTTGGAAATGAAGTCATCTCTTGTATCATACATCGGTATGAACCAACAATCTATTTCGACTCAAAATCCGCGATGATCATGCCGATCACAAACTTAGCTTTCGACTAAATCAAAATTCGACACAACGCTTCCAATGTATACAATTCACCAATTCATGTTCGACACGCTACCTAATCGATTCGTTCTTATCGATATACAAATTTTAGTTCCATTCGTTGCACCTCGTGCAAAAGTTTCATTTTTGACAGTTAAAGCCAATACGCAAATCCATTCAACACATTCAGTATCAACTTTCATTTTCATTTCAACGCATCATTCACAATCAACTCGTTACAACTGATGCAACAATATCCCACGTCTTTCGATTACATCAATGCATCCAATATATCTCAAACAACGTGTTGCGTTACAACAACAAACATATTCACAACCTGTTGCACTTACAGTAACAAATATTTCAATTCATATCTCATGAATTATTGTACATGCAGCAACACTAATTCACGGCTCGTTGCACTCAATATAATAAAAATTTTACGACTTTCTCAGCGAACATCATGTAATTTCTAAAACACATATGGCAAAATTATGACTTATATTAGACTTATTATATGGAACGTCCAGTACGGCATCGAGTAGAGTCAAGAGTTATTCAATTGTGGTAGGCAACTTATTATAATTGAAACAAAGTAGGCATCCTGAGAAAATTGAACTTAGAGCACTGATACCACTTTGTCACGTCCTGACCTAGAAAGATTGGCTTACAACACTCAAGTTCTCTCTCGCCTACAAAAGATTTCATAGCTCTATACATCTTGTCTTCTATATCTCGGTCGTATCAATCTTGTTGCAAGTCCGAGCGTCAATGCGGTCGCACGCCTCAATACGCTATGGCATTCCATGCCAGCACGTTCAAGCGAAGCTTTGCCGCAATCAATCCATTCCCTGCATCCTGCAATCAATCTGGTGGGGATCTGTATTAATCCTCTCGTATAATAATATTGACCCACTTTACTAAACTGACATTAAGAAGATATATGAATCATGCAGCTTAACTTGTGATCTTTCTATATTTGCCTCAGGATAGGTTTCATAGCATATTTGAAAGAGTAAAGTATGTTATCATGGTAAACATGTTATGTTTGATTCATGTAAGCAAACAGGCAGGCAACATATAGCAATCTTGTATTTATTTTGTGGTGCGACTTCTTACCAACATCGACGCACTTACCCTTGCTCCGACGTAAGGTAAATACTCCTACCATCTTTTCTTTTCATGTTATAAGTGATCTCTATGTAGGATCTCTGTGTGTCTGTACTTTCAGCCACCGTTCTTTAACTATATGAAGGTCACTAGCATTCCAAGTCAGAATGGACTATATTTTTCAAATCATATATGTAAGACGGTGATACTCCGTACGGGATTGCTAGTCTATATACGAAGGACCCCGAATTTCTCGCGTAAGTGGCTTATCACATTAATAGCATGTCAAAAACCGTCTTACTGAAGTGTACCATCAATACCGAATTTCTCAAACCATCCCTCCTAGGTCGAATGGTCCCAGCGCCCTGGCGTACCACGTTTAAGGGAAATCATCACATACTCGTGCACGGGCTATATATCTCAAGTCCATTTGACCATGCAACGCGTATGACTATCATGCAACCAAATAATTCGATATCTCTATTTCTATTGGCACAATGCACCAACACAATATTCATCAAACGAATGGCCGATGGCCCCGAACATTTCCAAGGCATCATGCCACTTTCATAGTTCTGTCACATATGTGCCACATCTGTTCTCCTTTAACGAAGTCGTCTTTCATAAGTCTCATGCACGTACGCACGATTTGATATAGTTATTCTTTATACTTCGAGTTGTGCATTCGATGCACGTCTCGATGTCGTACTTGTGCATTCGATGCACGTCTTGATGCCGTACTCCCATGTTCCACGCCTTAGTGTTCAATAGTCATGGCTCATGTACTACGTCACTCACCTCAATAGTCTTTCAATGTCCTAGCATACTAACTCGTGCACGGGGGTATGCATTTGATTGATGTTCAAAGACTCGTTCCCTTAGGTACGTTTTGATCTACTTGTTTAATGTCCATGACTCGTGCATTTGATGCACTCGTTGATACAGTTATACCATATTCATATGGCTTGCGCACCGAGGTGCTCGCCCTTGCGTTATTTTGATGCTTAATAGCGACTCGTACAATTGATATACGTTTCAATTCAATTGTTCTATCTTATGTTCGATACACACTACAATTTCTCTCCTTCGAGCCACTCCGTGGTCTCGATAGGTTAACTTTGCATAAAATGATACATTTTACTTAGGCATGAAGGAGTAGGAAAGAAGGGTCAAAGTCCTCCCACCTTAAGCCGATACGCCTTGTCATTTTATCGAGCCGATGCGGCTCGATTTTATAACTTTGTTGTACGGCCAACTCTTCTGACTAGCCATTCGAGCACATCGTGCTACGTTGAATTACCCGACTGATTTGGCCTACCGTGTCCATGCCTTAGTCCGTTGCGAGGCGATACTTTAGTTTTATGAACACCGTTGCAAATAAGGCACAATGTTGACCTCTTATAATTTAGCATAAATACATAGCCTGCATACGAAACCAAGTAAAATCAATACTTTTCCAAATCGGACTTATGCTTTGCATCGACTCGATTTATTTGGTCTTTGAACAGACTCAATGCTTTCTCGTTTGGGCCAACGTAACTCTTTGTATCGATCCAACTCAATACATTCCTCGGGTCAAAGTAACTCTTGTATCGATTTGCATCGATACTTCATTGGGTTAACGCAACTCATCGAGTTAATGACTCAGCATAATGCACCGTGTGGAGCGGGGTATTACAGATCTAGCATAAAATGACATATGTGATGTATATGTAGCATTAGAACTTGTTGAAGAGCTTTGTTAAGGTTTAGAAGAGGTTGTGTAAGCCCCATAATTTTTGGATATTATTTTTATTTATTTAATATAGATATTTAATATTAAACTATATTTTATAATCAATATTGACTATAGATGAACTTTACCGTAGCTTTGATTTTTGAATCACAACAATTATCAATTTCTCAAATCTACTTCCATTCATGTTTTAGACGAGTCCACCTTTATTTTGATATATCATGTTCCACCCAAACATATTACCCTGCACTACATATTTCTTGCACAACTTTGGGTCAAAATAGTAATTTTACCGATCGTCGTAATTTTAATGTATTTTTCCAATTCCAATTTGAGGCCCAAACCCGATCAAAACTTTTTGACCCAATATATGGTTTTGATCTATTTTGATCCTACTACAGACATGCCAATAGTGTCCCACTAAATTGGGTTACTATATGTTATTTGTAACACCCACTTTTCTAAAATGAGGGTAATTTTGAACTTTTGTAAACGTTTATTATTTAATAATAGGATTTATGATTTATGAGAATTTTTAATTAATTTAATACTATTTAAAATTGGTGAATTATAATTTGATGTGTTAGCTAGTGAACTCTAGAATTGTTGAGCCTAGAGACTAACCATGACCATGGGGACCTAACCATGTGATTAGAATGACTATTTACAACTTTTTAGGCTAAGGGTATCTTGGTCATTTTGTGACTTTTGAATTATTTAGGATTTTGATTAATTGGTAAATTTTAGATTATTTTAATAATATTTAAATTAATGTATTATAATTTTGGTCATTTTTATATTTTAATATTTTGGGAAAATTTTATATTTTTAATATTATTTTTATTGGATTTGTTTAGTCGGGTTTGAGTTTCGTCTCGTTCCGACTTGTATTGTGACCCGGGTAGCTTGAACTCTATATGGGACCCAATATTAAGTTAAGCATGGCTCACAAGACCCAACATTTAAGTTAGTTAATTAAACTAATTTTTATCATGTTAGAATGGTTAAGTTAGAGACTCAAAACTAGATCGTTTTGACCCCAAACATGAACCTAGTCTAGACTTAACCATATGAGACTAGAGAGGGACAATTAGGACATTTCCCATTAGCCCTAATGGACTCTTTATGGCAACCACCTTTAGGGGAGAATGATTCATTTCATTCATTACAATCTTGCCTCTTTTATTTTCCTTTTGTTCTTCCCCAATTTTAGAGAGCCTTCCCATTGATTTGATCTCCAAATCAAATTATTCCTTCACCAAACCTTCCCTCAATCATTCCCATTCTCCAAGGGAAGGGTGCTACCAAGGATTGAAAGAGGAGTGCAAGGAGAAGTGTCCACTTTGAGGGATCTTCGTATCGGAGCCGTGTCCTAAAGGATTTCATTGGGATTCCACTCCCAATAGGTAAAACATCCTCTAAATCGATTTCATTTGCATATAAATTAGTTTTAAATCTGTAGGATCCATCCTCATGCATGTGTCCCATTTAGATTCAAATTTGAGGCCATTTGCAGCTCTCTTGAGGATTTTAGATATGTGTCTTGTGTCCTACTTGATAGATCCCAAATTACGACACCCCATGTGTATGTATGTATGATAATAGTTTAAATAGATATTTAAATTCAATTTTAGAATGGTTAGAGAGTGGATTGATCTTAGTTAGGATGGTTAGAATGAGTTTCATTTGGATACGTATGTTTGTATCCAAGTATCTTGGCCAATCCAAATTCATCATAATTTTCATCCACGTTTTTATTAACTAAAGCAACTTAGAAATGTCATAACTTTTAACTTAGAACTCCGATTTATCTCCCATTTTTTTAGAAGAACCATATCGAAGTTAACTTTCCAAATATATATTTTAATAAGCCAAATTCGTTCTGAAACTCTGTAAAATTATTTGAGTGTTAGATGTACGAAAGACGAACGCGTTTCGGTGTTTTTGCGATTCCGGGAGTTTCCGGACACGAAAATGCGATCCGTTTAAAGTTTCGAAAAGCTAACATGAAGGGCTATAACATAATTTAATCCTAGAAGTTAGTAAAGGCCCAATTGGTATAGTATTGGTTTTAAGTAGAAGAGTGACTATACGATATATGCATTTTGTGTAACCTATGAGCCTATGTAGTATGGATATTAAATGAATATGGAGTATATAATACATGATATGTTAGATGAATGAAATAATATATATATGATATATATCCTCTTTACATTAATGTATATATATGGTTGAATGCAATTAATATAATGTATGTAAGCAATGCATAAATGTATGAATGAAAGAATGATATACAATGTATGCATAAAAGTATATAATGAATGCTAGATATGAATGCAAGGTATACATGTAATGATAGATATGAATACATAATATATAAATAATATAATGCAATATATAATGATAGCATATATGGTAATGTAGAATATATGATGCAAGCATGTATATGTCCACTGTTTTTCCTTTTCCTTACATTTTCCTTCCCTTCCCTTTCCTTTTCAGTTTTTTTCCCTTTTTCTCTCTTCTATTTTTTACATGTTGTATACAATGTATATAATGTATAGATGCATGTAAGTATGTAATATGCATGAATGACATGTATGTAATAAAAATAAGTATATGTATGCAACTTAATGATATGTGAATGGATATAATGCCTGAACTGAAATATGCATGCATATGGGATATGAATGAATGTATATTAGACAAGCCATGCAACCCCTTTAACTTGATGTAAAATCTGAACACACTTGTACACTATAACCCTTTCTTGAAAATGTGAATCTAGATAATGCAAACACTTGTATTAACACTTACACATTGGTCTTACTGCTGATTTAGTTTCACCTGATGTATCACATGCACAGTTGACACTTAACACTATCACACTCTATCTCTTAGCATCTTAATACATGACTTGTTGTATGATATATATTGCCTTGTTATAGCCTAATATCTATAGATGCCTTAACCTATTTGGATGTATATATATATGATAAATATATATAGATGGTTGTGAGTGATGGCTTGTTTAGCCTTGTGTTGTTGTGTGCTTGCTAGGATAGACTGGTTAGGCTTAGTGAGACTTGCTGGGATTAGGCTTGACGTAGTTGACCTAGTTTGACTAGTATTGAGGACTAGAGTTGACCATGGTTGACTTTCGCCTAGATTGACCCCAAACATCATGTAGATGCATTGTAGCAGTCTATTTCCTTATTTTAGATATGTTGTGACTTGTACTACTCTATAGGAGACATACACCACTCCTCGAATAGTAGATATTCTTCAGATACTCAAGATACAGGCGAGTACATTCTCTGATCATTTTATATCCTATTTAGAATTATTTTCCTGCTTTAAACTACTTTACTTGATACTGTCACGTTGTTCACATGGATTAGTACTATATAGATCCCTTCTTGAGTTGTTATCCCTTCAGGGAGCATCGGATACTACATGTTCTGTGCGTTTCACTTACAAGGTGTATTACTATGCTTCACGGTTCATTGATCACTTGTGACATGTACTCCCATGATTACGGAGTCTTCCTTGAATCACCTATTTATGGGCATTCCTAGAATCACCCATTTTTGGGCCTACCATGTATCACCCCTTATGGGCCATTGCATGGATCATAACATAACCTGGCTGGATCTTTGTGTATTGATTGGGGGTACGGGGGAGTAGAAGTAGACATGTGAATAATACCCAAGTAGTATCTCATCTGATCACCTCCATAGTGTCTCACCAGAATCTCCTATGCTATTCACATGTTTATATTATACTCTGACTCACTAGCCACTGTTAGCTCTCTACTTATAGTAGATATTTCTATTACAGTTCTCTCTCTGTTTACATTCTGTACTTTCTTTCAGTTCCAGTATCTTACTTTACTGCATGATTATATTTTCTAACCTGCTATGAACTGTTGAGATGTATTGTGCTCGCTCCTGTTCTGACTAGACCTGTTGAAAATATTACAGAGGACGAGGAGGAGGCATGTGTGGATACCTACTATGGGACAGCTCTAGATGACACCAGTGATCCGAATTTCCAGCCGGATCCATTAGCTATAGAGACTGAGGCTCCCTAGTCTAGGTTTTACTATTACTGTCATTTGGGATCTGGATTGTATATATTCTTTCATATTCAGTAGTTGAGACTTGTATTTTTGGATGTTTGCTGAGAAGTTATCTTAGACACTTAGACTCTTCCGATCTTCTGTATTTTATTTGATTTTTATATCACATCGTACTTCTTCTTCCGTAGTTGTGATTGAGTTTACTTTCTGCTATGTCACTCCCATTCGGAGAGTATACTGTTTAGCCTTATTCCGTTAGATGCATTAACCTAGGACAGCGTTCTACCGCCGACACTGCGGTGTATGCTGGACGTACCCACTTCTCGTGCCCTTACTCTAGGGTGCGGGTCGTGACATTATTTATTTTCAAATGGCACACAAATTAAAACTTTAAACATATTGGACTCAAATCGATCACAAAAATTCCACTGACCCAAAACTAATCCAAGTAGAGTTTGTAGAGCCTATTCTAGGGTGCCCTAATCTCATAGACCTATTTAGTTGATTTTTTTAGATTAACACGCTGCCACATTTATTAAATCTAATTTAAATCAAATCTTATAACCACTTTCCTAATATAGATTTTTTTATTTAATCATTTTTGGACATATCCTTGTGTATCTTTTGATTGAGGTATCAAATCTCCACCAAATACCCTCAAACCAAATCCAAATTAATCATAGCCCTTAACACTTGGATTCCATATATTTTAAATCCCCAAAGCTTGTCAGCCACCACCTCTTTCTCCTAAAACCCGAGCGCCTCTTCTTTTGTTTCTGTGCGCGCACCACATCTTAAATCTGGACAAAAATTCCCCCAAAATCAATCCTTCCACCTCCTTCACCAGCACCCTCATGAGACTAAGACCTTCCTCTCACACCCTTGTAAGTTCCCGAGCAGCCACTACAACTTTGTGAGGAATTGCGAATTTTAGAAGTCATTTGAAGTTAGGCTCCAAGTCTGAATTTATTCCAGCAGGTAAGTTATTTTGCATCTAGGATTTCGTGTGAAGAACAAATGGCAACTCTAGAGGGGGTGAATAGAGTTTATAGCGATAATAGCTAATTAAAAAATAAACTCTTTCACAATCTAAAATTAATTAGAGTAAATACGGAAATAAATAAGGAACAAGAAAGCATACGCAAACACAGCCGATTTTAACCTAGTTTCCCTCGTGGAGGACTAGTCCAGGCCTGAGAACTCTAGCTCATGATTAAGTCTACTATTTGTGAAATAGTAATTACACCATGTGCCTTTTCTTCAGAAGAGCACGTCAACTTCTTACAAAGGATCGCAGTGGTGATACTTGGAATTTTCCAAGCGATTTCTTGAACTCTTGCACAAGACTCCTAACTGAAAGATGCTGAGCACTTGAGGCTTAGGGAGCTTGTTGCTAGTAGATGAAGAAGGGTATGGCTTGTATTGAGCTTTAGAGAGAAGAGAAGAGAAGATTGGATGAATGAAAATGAGAGAATTCATGGCCTATTATAGGATATTAGCAGGCAGAATTCTGCCAGAATTCTGGTAGGATTTTTCAAATATTTGGCCGTTGGACAACTAGCAACCAGCCAACCCAAAAAATTAGGGTGCTAATTTTTAGGGGACAGAGTGGCCGAACTCTGTGTGGAGGCAGAGTTCGGCCCGAACTCTGTCTCCAGAGCACAGAATGGGTCTTAAGGTCCAATGGGCTTATTTGGATGTGTGGAGCTTATGGATTTTGGATAGGTTATAGGATAGGTTATAGGTTAAGTCTCAAGAGCTCAGCATAACTCAGCTTACATCAGTCTAGACTCAATAAATATAAAAATACAGACTCAACAAAGACTTACAATTACAAAACTGAGCTGTCGTCTGACTTGAGCTGGATGTAGTCGTCGTGTGTCGTATTGAATTATTACAATATTATTTAGTCAATATTATCAATATTTGGTTGACAATGACTTTATGTCAACAATCTCCCCCATATTGATAATTGACAAAATAATAATTGTATATTCAATATTCATACCTGGACACATGTAAAGACAAAAAGCATAGCTCCCCCATAATCAGTGCCGAGCTTAAGAGTAGCTCCCCCGTAAATAATGCATCTTGTTGGCCTGATAAGAATATTCTTCCAAAAGCACATATAAAAAATATAGAATATGTACCTGGACACATGTAAAGACAAAAAGCATAGCTCCCCCATAATCAGTGCCGAGCTTAAGAATAGCTCCCCCGTAAACAATGCATCTTGTTGGCCTGATAAGAACATTCTTCCAAAAGCACATATAAAAAAATATAGAATATACATATCTCCCCCTTTCGGCATTTAGCAATTTAAGATAAACAAGTAATAACTGGCAAACACACCAAAAGATAAGAGAAGAAACTGCATATAAACTGATATAACGACCAAATGTCTCAAGAGTCATAATGACATAAACTGATAGAACTACCAAAGTCTCAAAAGTCACAACCCATAATAAGTCTAATACAAACTAAGTACAGAAAAGCAACTAAAAGAAAAATACATAAACCATAATCTATGATCCTCAGTAGCAGTAGCAAGTAGCAGTCCATATCCATCATTGTCACGACCCACTCCCGAATAATCGGACACGAGTCGGACACGCCCAGCCTTCGTCGTTAGACACGACGAAGTAAGCTGTACCAAACTAGGAAAATCTAACAGATAATCATGAAAGTATACAATCACAGCATCTAAAACGTATCCCAGAATGATCACCATAATCCACAATTCTATGTATGTAAATGTACGAGTCATCAAGAATGAAATGTACATGAATTCTAAAGACAATATCTAAGAGTAAGGCTAATAGTCTAAACCTGAAACCTCAAGCTAAGTCATGAACCATCCTGGTCAGCTAAGATCCCGGGCTCTGGCCCATATGGTAGAATGGTATCCTGCAAGTATACCTGCAACTTATCCAGTCAGGAGCGGAGCTAGTATATCCAGAGAAATGAACATGTACATCATGGTATGAATCAAGAAAACAGGAATAATGTAAAGTACAGAAAATGAGAACAATACATGAACTGAATAGGAATACTGAAAGTAAAACAGGGAAACATGGTAAGAGTCCTGAGCATGAAATACAACCTGAATCATGAAATACAAACTGAACATGAAATACAGCCTGAACATGAAATACAACCATGAAATCCTGAAATATAATACTGAATCCTGACATGTGCAATATTTGAAATACTTCTAGAGTGTGATCGGCTTGGGTAGATGCAATGATAATAAAATGGTACGGCTTTGGCCCCGCGTGCACGGTGCGGGACCCAAGCTATTCACAGGGATAGTAACAGGGTTTGATCACATCTCTATAGTATTTCCCTTCCCAGACACAATGAAACATGGAACATGAAACCAGACAATATCGTGAACTATCGTATCATCAAGGAGATACAAGCAGGGATAATGAACACATGAGAAATGAACAAATCAGAGGAGTATACTTGCCTTGCTCCGGGTGATCGAGAAAGGGTAGTAGAGCTGGGAATCCTCCTGATATAATGGGTACAACTTGATTAAGATCAAAACATTTTCTAGCTAAAATACCATTCAATTCCATCTTAAAAGTCTTGCTCACTAGTACCCCTGATAGTAGCTAAATATTATCAAGAATTCATTTAATAAGCAATAACAACCAGTAAGTTATTTATAAGATAAACCTTACTCAACTTAACAATTTTTATATAGTTCTTTTGAAAATTCTATCAATATTATTAGAGGATGATAATCATTATATATATAGAACTGGTTTCATAGCAAATAATTATCATTACATATTACTTAGGAATTTTTAACACATGCTGATAGTAAAACCTTGCTATGTGAATATGATTTATTACTAATAGGTACACACTGTTTAGCCTTACCACATTGGACCAATAGACATGAAAATTAAGCCTTCCAGTATACCAACTACCCTAATTTCTAGCTAAAAGTCTAATAGATAATTTCTACAGGGTTCCCTTGGAACATTAATGTTCCAAAATCATGTAGATAGCCAATTAATAGAGTGAACCAATGGTTTATTACAAAGTGATGTTGACGGTCCTTACTAAGGAGGGGATTATTGTTAATTCAACTACTACTTAATACCAACTAATGAGTCAATTACCAGCTAATAACAATTTAACTGAACCACTTCACCAAGCCCAAATCCAACTCTATTGTTATCATTCAAAAGCAACTGGATTCACTAGAATTACATTAGCTTCAAGGTCCATCAACAGAATACCACAACTCCCCCTGCCCGAGTATCAGCACAACGGATACTCTCCAATATACTGCTTCACCAATTTCCGGCTATAATTATAAGAATAGAAAAAATATACAAACTCAAATGAAAGCTTCATAAAATTAAACAGACTTCTACTCCTGCCTACCCGGAGTATTTAAAATAGCTAAACCTATGAACATGCCATTAAACTGCAAAGTGTAAACCAACACACCAATACAACCCAGGCCATACATCCAATTGAACTTCCCGTCTGACCTTCTAACATTACCCATAATTAGAAGAAGCATAAACACACTCAACTAAATCCCACCAATGAACAAGAATTATACAGAAATTTACATACGAAGAATATAGAATCAAAATAATAATTTCTACAACTAATCAAAACTCCCAATCCTGCCAGAGTATGAGCTCAACTATCTCCCTGCTACTTCACGCCGGACACGACCCCGATTCGGACACGAACTGAAAAAGGCACCCACACCCGACACGAACAGATCTAAACAACACAAACACAGAACTTCAAATGTGAACCAACTCCTGATTCAAAATCTGCTTAACATTCTATCAGGCTAGACACGATCAACACCTGCTCGCACTCATCCAGAAAATTCGACACCCAATCGATCACCGAGGACACCAAATAATCAACAAGATCAACAGCAAAATTTATTTCAGATCTGAATGGAATTTAGGTCTTACCAAAAATTTGGGGTTCTGCACCAGGACAACGAATCTCCTTCGATCGATCAACGGAACATAATTCCCCAAAATTTCCTACACCAGGATTTGTTCAACAAGGGATCGATCAATAAAGAACAGAGGTTCCGATCCTTCCAGAAATCAAGTTATGGTCAGGATCGAGATTTACCTACTGGATTTGAGATCGCGCCTCGAGAACGACGTCGATCTGTTCGTCTGTGATCAATTGTGCATCGCCGCTGTCAACGTCGAAAGGAAAGTCTCCAGTCACAAGCTGCACCGTCGAAGTGTGGAGGTGGCTCATGGTGAAGGTCATCGGATAGGACTATACGCCACCGAGGAGTAGTCGCGAACAGTCGATCCGCTCGACGGGGAAAACAGAGCGCCATCGGAGAGGTCGCCGTAGTGGAGGGATGGAGCTCGTCTCCTGCGCATTCGTCGGAGAAGTGGAAGTCACCGCCATCTTCGTCGATCGGAAGAAATCGTCGCCGGAAGAGAAGTCACGCCGCTGGAGTGGTCGCTGTGGAGGAAAACCCTCGCCGTCTGGGAAGTCGTCGTGGTCTTCATCGTCGAAGTCGCCGGGGTCTTCACCGCCAAAGTCGCCGGGGTCTTCACCGCCAAAGTCGTCGGAGTCGAGTTAGGGTTAGCTCGAAGAGGATTTGGGGGAGAAGAGAAAACTAAAGAAAAGGAATGAAAATATAACTGACTCTCTCTCTCTTCTTGGCTTGGATTATAAAGGAAAATAATTGTGAAATTTGCAAAAGACACCCTCCATCCAGAAAATTTCCCAGTAAGTCCCTCCGCCCAGAAAATTTACATTAACCCCCCTCCCCTTTTCACTATCTGCATAAACTTACAAAAATCAGTTAAAAAAGTTGTTAGGAGGTTTGAAAAAAAAATAGGAACCACTCCAATTGGTTGGAACAACCTAGGAATTTCTTTCCAAAATCATACATTCGAATTTCCCTCCAAAAATGCTCATAAGGATTTATTATTTAAAACCAAATTTATTATTTGAAACTTAATCATCAATTATTATTAATATTAAAAATGCTTTTAAAATCAAATTTATTTTCTCAAAACCAAGGAGGTGAAGTTACAAATCTCCCCCTTAAAATAATTTCGTCTTCGAAATTCGAGAGACATCAAAACAATCTCAAAACAAAATCTCAAAGAAAGTCCAAACACAAATCATTTATTGTATTTAAAATTCTCAATATCAAAGTATACTCAAACAAACAAACTGGGATAGCGCTCCCGCATCCCATCCTCGCGCCCCCATGTGGACTCTCCCCGAGAGTGGTATCTCCACACGACACGGACATGTGGAATAGTCTTGTTCCGCAAGCGCTTCTCCCTCCGATCGAGGATCTCCACCGGCTACTCCTCGTAGGTCAAGCTCGAACCCACCTCTAGCTCTGAATAGTCCACCACATGGCTCGGGTTTGGAATGTAGCGTCGCAGCTGAGGCACGTGGAAAACATCGTGCACTCTCTCCAAGCTAGCTGAAAACGTTAGTCGATACGCCACCTCGCCAATCCGCGCCGTCACATCGAAAGGTCCGATGAATCTCGGACTGAGCTTCTCGCCTCTGCCAAATCTGATGACACCCCTAGTCGACAAGATCTTCAAGAACACTCTATCTCCAACCGCGAACTCCAGTGGCCTTCTGTTGCTGTCCGTCCAGTGCTTCTGCCGATCCTGTGCAACTCTGCGACGCCCTGAGACTTGAGGCCAAGTACACACAAGAAGTTGAAATAATACGATCTAACAATGATCAAGAATTAAAATAGGCACGAATGGAATGAAGTTTCAATTACAACTTAGGGGAACAAAATCATGAAGTCACACTTATTAAGTACGATCAAGAATCAATAGTTTAACACAAGTGGATTAGGACAAGATAGGAAAATCATGGTCAGATAGACATGATTTAAAATCGAAGTTTAGACAAGACACAAACGAAGTACGAAATCAAATCTTGGCAATGTATAATTTGAGGAAATCGATGATCTAACGATAAAATGTTAGAAGGAAATTAGCAAGGGTTGATTAAGGAGACGTACGATACTCAGGAGATACATTATCAAATCAGGATAAACGTGCAATGATTTGTAATTCTCGAAAACCAATAATTATATGAAAATGGAATATAGTCTCCATGATATCCAAGAACATATAGGTATTTGAAATCACTTTGCTTAGAATCCCTACCCCGCCAGTATATATCTGACTGCAGTGGACTTTCGGCTCCGTGACTCAAATAACAATATGTCACCGAATATTCTGTCAACCTTATCCATCTTCCAATAATCATTGACGAAGCAACCCAAGAGATTAAGATATGAAGAATGTAGCAAAAACTCGACAATACTCGAAAACCTATGAAAGTCTGAAATTACTTCAACTTAGAGTTCCTGCCTCGCCAGTGCGCTACTAGCTGCAGTAAACCCTCAGTCTCCATAATCCAGATAATGGCTACAACGCGCAACTATCACGCCATAGTAGGTCATCGAATAGCCTCTCGACTTTATCCATAGAAAACTTCAAGGAATCAGAATGAGTTTAATAGTCCAAGTCACGAAAATGGTGAGGTTATTTGACTATTAGAATACAAGGGTTTTTTTTTTAGGTACTAAGAGACGACAAGGGATCCAATCAGTGAGTATAAAAGGGCAACCAGGAAGATTTAAAATTTTAGACAGGGCGAAGTTTCAAATTATAACAGAATTTCAACTGATATCTGGGATGGTAACAAGATTCCACATATGGGACATTATCCCGAAGGGATAATAGAGTCTCGAAGGATAAACTGAAGCAACGTATCAGATAGGAGACAAGTTTCAAAATAAGAAATAAATCCCATACTTGAAACAAGATTTTAATTAGGGAACACGGTTCTCAACGAGTCGTGAATGGAAACTGGAGTTTCAAAGTCTGAAAAATATTGAATATGAGACTAAATCACGAACAAAACAAAGTCTCGTAAATAGAAAACATGATCTTAAAATCTTGAATGGAATCAAGTTACGAAATAGGAAAAGAGAACCACTGGGTGAATATCAAACAAATATCCATGAAACAAGTGATACCTCAAATAGGGGACAAGATTGAAACAAGGTGGTGATCAGAACAATTTCTCAAACAGAAAACAAGCCATGAATAGGAAAAGAAATCTCATATAGGGAACATGTCAAGACCTCATATTTGAAAGAAAATTTTTTGAACGATGGTGAATAGAAGCAAATATTGAATAAAAATCAAATTCCAACAAGCCCCGAATAGAAAACTGAACCTCGGGGAGAAAACAAAATTTACAAATTGTAACTAGTTCTGAATAAGAAACAAAATTCCTGAGTAGAATCTCAAAAAGAAAGCAAGGTTACGAAGAATGGATGAAGGAGTACCAATCAACGAATAAGAATAAGGTTCTGAATCATAAATATAAGCAAATCAAAATAGGTGAAGCACAGTCATGAATAGAGAACTATTCTTAAAATGAAAACCAAGTCGCGAATGAGAAGCAAAATCTCATATAGAGAGCGGAGTCAAATCTCAACTAGGAAACAAAATCATAAATAGAGAACAAGTCCCGAATAAAGTCAAGAATAGGAAATAGAATCTCAACAAGCATCAACAGAAGCGAAGGTTCAAACAAGGTTTCAGAATGATATTTCAAGTAGGAATAATTATTGAATAGTACAAGTTTGATTAGCGAACAGAATATCAATAAGCGAGTAGGAACAGTATCCATGAGATAAACAAAATCTTGGATAGGAGACAAGGTCGAAACAAGTAGTGGACAAACAACTCTCGAATAGAAAATCAAAGTCATAAAAGATGAATAGGCAACAGTATCGAGTAGTAGATTTCAAACGAATATCGAATTGTGGATATGGACATGTTTACTGAATAAGAGACAATATCTCAAGATAAGTTCGAATATCAACCAAGGTTTCAAAATAGAAAACAAGAAGTTTCAAGAAAGGATCTAGGTATTACGAGAAATTTAAGAGAAGAATCGATGTCGAATTAAGATACATAGTTTTCCCAACCATGCAAAAAAATCTTCTGTCTTCAATCCGTCTTCAGTATTTCCTCCGTGACTAGAATCACTTCAATCTTCTTCACTGTCCTGACGTAGACTGGTCCTTACGTTAGTGCTCCAGGTGATTTCTGAAACTGGAGAGGTGGGTCCTTCTTCTGTGGTACTAGTGCTTCTCGTGCTCGTCCTTGGGCAGCGTGATCAACGGCCTCTAGACAATCCTTGACTTGGTGGGCAGGAGATCGGTAGTACAAGCATAGCTTTCGTCTTTTGCGGCACTCTTCGAAGTGGTGTCCTGGCGACGACAAAAATTGCAAGTGGTCGTCATCTGAATCTGAGTTTGGATCTTCTGCTAGGCTGAAGCGCAGACCCCCTGATAGGAATATACGTCTGTTGACATGCTGGCTGTTGAGATCTGCTTCCGATGATGCAACTGGTGGTGTGACCGAAGAAACGCCGACTGAGTTTTGCGACGCTTTGCGGGTCCAGGCTAGTTGTTGTTTTCGTCATAAGTCTAGTCTCTAATGTGCTTCATCTTTCCGTCTCGTTCCATTGTCTGTGTTATATTCTGGATCTCTTGGCTAGTGGCTTCAGTCTTCAGAGGAGTCGAATCCTCCAAAACTTGGATAATATTAAGTGGCGGCTCCAGGTTCTCGATCTGCTCCTCGATGCAAGATATGCGCTCGGTGTCGGAAAAATCCAAGGTCTGAGAGTCTGGAAGTCAGAAGTCCTCTCTAGCTCGGGAAATGTATCCACAAGTCTGACTCGGAAAGGATGGCCTGCTCCCTCTGGTTGTCAAGGGACTCTTTAACGTCTCCATCAACTACGTACTACCCATGGGGATAGTAGAGTGATAGAAGGTAGTGGAAGCTTGAAACCTTCAAGTGCAGGTGGATCGACTGTTCCAGTGTCGCGTACTTTTGAACTATCTGAAAAACAGAAAACTGTTAAAATAACCTAGACCTAAATACAACAAGTGTTTATTGATATCAATATACCTGATATACCGGATATACCTGACATACCCTTATTTCCCGATTTTCCTATGCTGTGATCAAATTTCCCTAGTGTAATCAAGTCCCCCAAAAGTACGCTAAGACCTAGGTACCATTAGGATAGACCTGCATGGGCCACCACTAAAAAATATGTCACAACCCGCTCCCGAATAATCGGACACGAGTCGGACACGCCCAGCCTTCGTCGTTAGACACGACGAAGTAAGCTGTACCAAACTAGGAAAATCTAACAGATAATCATGAAAGTATACAATCACAGCATCTAAAACGTATCCCAGAATGATCACCATAATCTACAATTCTATGTATGTAAATGTACGAGTCATCAAGAATAAAATGTACATGAATTCTAAAGACAATATCTAAGAGTAAAGCTAATAGTCTAAACCTGAAACCTCAAGCTAAGTCATGAACCATCCTGCTCAGCTAAGATCCCGGGCTCTGGCCCATATGGTAGAATGGTATCCTGCAAGTATACCTACAACTTATCCAGTCAGAAGCGGAGCTAGTATATCCAGAGAAATGAACATGTACATCATGGTATGAATCAAGAAAACAGGAATAATGTAAAGTACAGAAAATGAGAACAAGACATGAACTGAATAGGAATACTGAAAGTAAAACAGGGAAACATGGTAAGAGTCCTGAGCATGAAATACAACCTGAATCATGAAATACAAACTGAACATGAAATACAGCCTGAACATGAAATACAACCATGAAATCCTGAAATACAATACTGAATCCTGACATGTGCAATATTTGAAATACTTCTAGAGTGTGATCGGCTTGGGTAGATGCAATGATAATAAAATGGTACGGCTTTGGCCCCGCGTCCACGGTGCGGGACCCAAGCTATTCACAGGGATAGTAACAGGGTTTGATCACATCTCTATAGTATTTCCCCTCCCAGACACAATGAAACATGGAACATGAAACCAGACAATATCGTGAACTATCGTATCATCAAGGAGATACAAGAAGGGATAATGAAGACATGAGAAATGAACAAATCAGAGGTGTATACTTGCCTTGCTCCGGGTGATCGAGAAAGGGTAGTAGAGCTGGGAATCCTCCTGATATAATGGGTACAACTTGATTAAGATCAAAACATTTTCTAGCTAAAATACCATTCAATTCCATCTTAAAAGTCTTGCTCACTAGTACCCCTGATAGTAGCTAAATATTATCAAGAATTCATTTAATAAGCAATAACAACAAGTAAGTTATTTATAAGATAAACCTTACTCAACTTAACAATTTTTATATAGTTCTTTTTAAAATTCTATCAATATTATTAGAGGATGATAATCATTATATATATAGAACTGGTTTCATAGCAAATAATTATCATTACATATTACTTAGGAATTTTTAACACATGCTGATAGTAAAACCTTGCTATGTGAATATGATTTATTACTAATAGGTACACACTGTTTAGCCTTACCACATTGGACCAATAGACATGAAAATTAAGCCTTCCAGTATACCAACTACCCTAATTTCTAGCTAAAAGTCTAATATATAATTTCTACAGGGTTCCCTTGGAACATTAATGTTCCAAAATCATGTAGATAGCCAATTAATAGAGTGAACCAATGGTTTATTACAAAGTGATGTTGACGGTCCTTACTATGGAGGGGATTATTGTTAATTCAACTACTACTTAATACCAACTAATGAGTCAATTACCAGCTAATAACAATTTAACTGAACCACTTCACCAAGCCCAAATCCAACTCTATTGTTATCATTCAATAGCAACTGGACTCACTAGAATTATATTAGCTTCAAGGTCCATCAACAGAATACCACAACTCCCCCTGCCCGAGTATCAGCACAACGGATACTCTCCAATATACTGCTTCACCAATTTCCGGCTATAATTATAAGAATAGAAAAAATATACAAACTCAAATGAAAGCTTCATAAAATTAAACAGACTTCAACTCCTGCCTACCCGGAGTATTTAAAATAGCTAAACCTATGAACATGCCATTAAATTGCAAAGTGTAAACCAACACACCAATACAACCCAGGCCATACATCCAATTGAACTTCCCGTCTGACCTTCTAACATTACCCATAATTAGAAGAAGCATAAACACACTCAACTAAATCCCACCAATGAACAAGAATTATACAGAAATTTACATACAAAGAATATAGAATCAAAATAATAATTTCTACAACTAATCAAAACTCCCAATCCTGCCAGAGTATGAGCTCAACTATCTCCCTGCTACTTCACGCCGGACACGACCCCGATTCGGACACGAACTGAAAAAGGCACCCACAGCCGACACGAACAGATCTAAACAACACGAACACAGAACTTCAAATGTGAACCAACTCCTGATTCAAAATCTGCTTAACATTCTATCAGGCTAGACACGATCAACACCTGCTCGCACTCATCCAGAAAATTCGACACCCAATCGATCACCGGGGACACAAAATAATCAACAAGATCAACAGCAAAATTTATTTCAGATCTGAATGGAATTTAGGTCTTACCAAAAATTTGGGGTTCTGCACCAGGACAACGAATCTCCTTCGATCGATCAACGGAACATAATTCCCCAAAATTTCCTACACCAGGATTTGTTCAACAAGGGATCGATCAATAAAGAACAGAGGTTCCGATCCTTCCAGAAATCAAGTTATGGTCAGGATCGAGATTTACCTACTGGATTTGAGATTGCGCCTCGAGAACGACGTCGATCTGTTCGTCTGTGATGAATTGTGCATCGCCGCTGTCAACGTCGAAAGGAAAGTCTCCAGTCACAAGCTGCGCCGCCGAAGTGTGGAGGTGGCTCATGGTGAAGGTCATCGGATAGGACTATACGCCGCCGGGGAGTAGTCGCGAACAGTCGATCCGCTCGACGGGGAAAATAGAGCGCCATCGGAGAGGTTGCCGTAGTGGAGGTATGGAGCTCATCTTCTGCACGTTCGTCGGAGAAGTAGAAGTCACCGCCATCTTCGCCGATCGGAAGAAATCGTCGCAGGAAGAGAAGTCACGCCGCTTGAGTGGTCGCTGTGGAGAAAAACCCTCGCCGTCTGGGAAGTCGTCATGGTCTTCATCGCCGAAGTCGCCGGGGTCTTCACCGCCAAAGTCGCCGGGGTCTTCACCGCCAAAGTCGTCGGAGTCGAGTTAGGGTTAGCTCGAAGAGGATTTGGGGGAGAAGAGAAAACTAAAGAAAAGGAATGAAAATATAACTGACTCTCTCTCTCTCTTCACGGCTTGGATTATAAAGGAAAATAATTGTGAAATTTGCAAAAGACACCCTCCGTCCAGAAAATTTCCCAGTAAGTCCCTCCGTCCAGAAAATTTGCATTAACCCCCCTCCCCTTTTCACTATTTGCATAAACTTACAAAAATCAGTTAAAAAAAGTTGTTAAGAGGTTTGAAAAAAAAATGGGAACCACTCCAATTGGTTGGAACAACCTAGGAATTTCTTTCCAAAATCATACATTCGAATTTCCCTCCAAAAATGCTCATAAGGATTTATTATTTAAAACCAAATTTATTATTTGAAACTTAATCATCAATTATTATTAATATTAAAAATGCTTTTAAAATCAAATTTATTTTCTTAAAACCAGGGAGGTGAAGTTATAATCATCGAGCTCGTGAAAGCCCAGCGTCATCTGATCGATCAGTAAAGGAACGACGAGGGTCTACGAAGGCTGCATCTGGATCCAAGTAGCGAATGACCCAAGGGTCATCGATACGATAGCCCTCACGACCGGGATCTCGCTCCATAGGAATGGGCATGGAAGGATGGCGAGACATATAATACCGAATATCATGCAGCGAGTTGCTTATGGCACTCATCTGTAAGGTAGTCCGGTAATCCAGCTGAGTCCAACGATCGTCCTCCAAGGTGAAGCGATCTCGGAGCAAAGTCTGAAGAGACTCGAGAGTGGCAGGAGGAGGAGGAGGATCCTGTCCAAGAGGAGGGGCATCTGGCTCATCATCAGAATGCTCAGACACGATTGGTGAGCCAACGGCCGCCTGAAGCCTCCTTGCCTTAGAGAGGAAGGCAGGGGCAGGTAAGAATAGACACTCATCAAGGGGTACATGAAACGCACGAAAGATCATAGGAAGGTATAATGCATAAACCAAAGATCTTGGTTTCTTCCTACAATTAATCATCCAATCCATCATTGTGCGTGGAAGATTAAAGGGAACATGGAAGTGGAGATGATACAATATCGAGATTTCAAAATAAGTGACTTCATCGGTGGAACTCGCTTTGGGTAGAATGGTGTTGAAAATGATCCGATGAAGTTCATAGAAATAGGAATTGAGAAATTTAGCCAAAAGCTTACGAGGACGTGTGTTAGGACTACATAAGTCGTCCTTGAAGCTTTCAAGTGAAATCCCTTCGGGAAATTGAAATGATCGGGCTTCAACAAGCTTTTCCCATGAGTTAGGATCTTGAAGTTCAAGATATTCAGCCAATTCGAAATCGTCAAAAGAGATATCAATTCCCGCAACCCGTGAATAAATATGTGTATCATCATGGGTTAGGTTGCAGTAGAACATTTGAATAGCACTACGATAAATGACCGAATTTGTGGTAACAAGTTCATCAAGGCAAAGGTCATGAAAAAGTGCATCATATTGTGAGAATATAGTAAAGTTGATGGGGTGTCCCGCAAACACCGGACGTGTCCGAAAAGTACTAAACCAATCATTTGATGCGTCTGGTGAGACAAAAATTCGGTCGTCAAAAGTGTTTGGATCATGCGGACGTGGAGGATTAAACAACGGATGGATTGGTGGTTGTTGTTCAACGGCCGGTGCAACGGGTGGTGTAACGGACGGTTCAACGCGAGAAGGAGCATTCGACGAGGATGCTCCCTCGGTCCGAAGTCTCTTCCCGCGGTTGAACAAACGTGGAGCCATAACACAATAAAGACAATGAAGGAAATTTGAGATATAGAAAAGTATGAAATTATACCTCAAACTAGTAATGAACAATGAAGGAGAATTGAAAAAGAAGCCTTCTCCTTGAGTTTGGGGAAGAAATGAGCTCTAGAAGGAAGAAATTAGGGTTAGGGTTTTGAGAGAAAGGTGTTTGAGAAGTGAAAAGGTGGTAATGAAGAAGAAGAGGGAGGAAAACCCGAAAATATGGGAAGGGTTTCAAGTGGTCGGAGCAAATAATGGCCATTGGATCTAAATTTTGATCAACGACTGAGACTGTTCCCGGTTCTGGAACAGTCAGGCCGAATTCGGCCCGAACTCTGGTAAGGGCAGAGTTCGGCCCGAATTTTGGATCCTGGTCACAGAATAGGAATCAGGCTGATATGAGAAAAAAATAGTTAAGTAAGAAGGACCAAAATAAGACAAGAGTATAAATACAAGAAAAGATCCAAGAAGTAAACAAATGAATAACAGAAAGTGAGCTCGAAGCAGCAATATGAAGTTGAAAAAATAGTATTTCAGCATGTGATAAATAAAAATGAACCGTATAATAAACAAGGAATTATATCATAATTTAATATTTTGAAGCTGCCATGGGTTAGCTGCAGGGGCCGGATCCCAGCTAGTGGTAGTCCTGAGGACTAGTGCACAGTGTCGCTTAGGCTTTTACGCCTTGTTGTCAGAAGGACCCTTTCAGCTTGTACCCATAGCAAGTTCATCATAAGAGAATCAAGATATACTCGATATTTATGCAGGTTTATTTTAATTTACAACAGCTTCATCTAAAATTCCGAGTTCACGACAAAGAAAATTGAAGCGCTCTTCGAATAATGGTTTTGTAAAGAAATCTGCTAACTGATGATCGGTGTTAATAAATTATAAGTTAATCATGCCATTTTGCTGATGATCACGCAAAAAGTGATAACATAATTTAATGTGCTTCGTGCGTGAGTGACAAATGGGGTTCTTAGTAAGATTTATAGCACTAGTGTTGTCACAAAAGATTGGAATATGCATGAAAGATAAGTTGTAGTCTTCAAGAGTTTGCTTCATCCACAGAATTTGTGCACAACAACGCCCAGCTGCGATGTATTCAGCTTCTGTTGTGGATAGTGCGACAGAATTCTGCTTCTTGCTAAACCAAGAGACTAAAGCCTTTCCTAATAAATGACACGTACCGCTCGTACTTTTACGATCGACCTTGCATCCGACGAAGTCAGCATCAGAGTAACCAATGAGGTCAAATGATGTTGACTTGGGATACCATAGGCCCACTGTAACCGTACCCTTAAGGTATCGAAAGATACGCTTAACAGCGGTCATGTATGATTCCTTAGGATTTGCTTGATATCTAGCATACAGGCAAACGCTAAACATAATATCAGGACGACTAGCAGTTAAATAGAGTAGACTGCTTATCATACCTTGATACTTACGTTGGTCTACGGGTTTGCCGCTATCATCTGGTTCAAGTTTGGTTGAAGTAGCCATTGGAGTGCTGATTGGTTTGACGTTGTCAAGGTCGAATTTCTTCAGCATGTCCTTTGTATACTTTGACTGACAGATGAAGGTTCCATTTGACATTTGTTTGACTTGCAACCCAAGAAAGTAGTTGAGCTCTCCCATCATGCTCATCTCAAACTCGGTCTGCATACAATTGGCAAAATCTTGACAAAGGGTTTCATCAGTAGAACCAAATATAATATCATCTACGTATATTTATACTAAAAGAATAGTGTCTTTAAAAGATTTTATGAAAAGTGTGGGGTCAATTTTCCCTTTTGAAAAACCTTTCTCAAGCAAGAAATTGCTTAGCCGTTCATACCAAGCTCTAGGGGCTTGTTTGAGGCCATACAGCGCTTTCTTTAGCTTGAACACGTGGTCGGGAAATTTGTGATTTTCAAAACCAGGAGGTTGTTTCACATAAACTTCTTCCTTAATAGATCCATTCAAGAAAGCACTTTTAACATCCATTTGAAATAATTTGAAGTTTTGAAAATTTGCAAATGTGCAAAGCATCCGAATGGATTCCAATCTAGCAACAGGAGCATACGTCTCATCGTAGTCGATACCTTCCTCTTGGTTGTATCCTTGGGCTACTAGACGAGCTTTGTTGCGTGTGACTGAAACATCTTCATTCACTTTATTTCTAAAAACCCATTTAGTACCAATAATCGAGTGATTAGTCGGTCTAGGAATGAGTTCCCATACTTGGCTCCTCTCGAATTGGTTGAGTTTTTTTTGCATAGCAGAAATCCAAAATTTATCATTTAAAGCTTCTAAAATGTTTTTCGGCTCAATTGGTGAAATAAAGGCAGTGCTAGCAATATAGTCTCTTAATGATGATCTAGTATTTACTCCACTTGAAACCTCATCGATCACCAAATTTTTTGGATGTGATGGCTTGAAAGAGAATTTCTTTGGCAAGCCCTCCAGAGAATTGGTTTCGGTTGTGGTATTCATTGGAGTAGAAGTTGATGGCTCAACATCATCATCAAGAGTAGCTGCTGTACTGTTATCTTCATCAAAAGTCACATTGGTAGACTCTTCTAAAATTAATGAGCGTTTGTTAAAAATTCTATATCCCTTGCTCTTCGCAGCATAGCCAAGGAAAATACCATCGTCAGCTTTGGCATCAAATTTGCCTAAGTTGTCTTTGGTGTTAAGGATAAAGCATCTACAACCAAAAACTCTAAAATAAGAAATATTTGGGGTTCTCCCAAACCAAAGCTCATAGGGTATTTTCTTCGTAATAGGACGAATATGCACCCTATTTAAAATGTGGCATGCTGTACTGACAGCTTCAGCCCAAAAGTATTTCGGAAGTGAAAAATTATTCAGCATGACTCTAGCCATATTGCCGAGAGTCCTATTCTTCCGCTCCACAACACCATTTTTTTGAGGAGTTCTTGGACAAGAACACTCATGATCAAAACTATTAGAATCATAAAACTTTTTAAAATCAGAATTTTTGAATTCGCCTCCATGATCACTTCGGATTCGAGTAATCATGTAGCCTTTTTCGTTTTGAACTTTCTTTACAAAAATCATAAAAACTGAAATAGCATCACTTTTATTTGTAAGAAAGAAAATCCAAGTAAATCTAAAAAAATTATCAACAATAACAAAGGCGTAGAGTTTTCCACCAAGACTGGCTACTCTACTAGGGCCAAATAAATCCATATGGAGAAGTTGCAAAAGTCTAGAAGTACTTACAGAGTTTATAGAATAAAATGAAGACTTAGTTGCCTTATCCAATTCATACTCGGTACATACCGTATCCTTTTTGAATGTGATATCGGAAAAGCCTCTAACTAGCTTCTTAGTCGATAGCCTGGATATAGTATCCATGTTGGCATGACCAAGACGCTGGTGCCATAATAATCTTTCATCCTTATGAGCGTATAGGCATCTACCTGCATTCTTAGTATCTATAGACAAATAAAAAATATAAATATTATCCTCTCTTACCCCTTCAAAAGCAATGTCTCCCGTTGACCTATCATAAATAAAGCATTTGTTTTGTCCAAAGTTAATGTCATATCCATGGTCAGCAAGATGACTAATGCTGAGCAGGTTATGATTTAACTCGGTCACTAGGCAGACATCCATTATTACGGGAGAGAGAGGATAGCCAATAATACCATTACCTATAATATAACCTTTTAGGTTGTTGCCGAAGGATACATATCCTTCTCTCTTCATCGATAGTGATGCGAAAAGATTTGCATCTCCCGTCATATGCCGCGAGCATCCACTATCGAGAATGCACTTACTCTTAGTTGAGGAGGGAAGGTCCACCTACATCAAGAGTAGATGTGACCTTTGGTACCCAAGTTCTTGAGGGTCCTGAAAAGTTAGTTTTTGGAAACCATGCATATATCTTTCTATCTACTAATCTTCTAATTCTACATTGTGGTGAAATGTGTCCATGTAAACCATAATAAGTACATGTAGCATTTCTATTTATATTAGGAGCATGCTAATGATGTCTATAAGTAGAGTGATGAGGAGAAGTATGATGATATGTAGAATTAGCATGGTAATGATGACTGTGTGTAGAGTGATATAGAGTGGCATGGTGATATTGTCTATATGGAGTAGCATGGTAATGATGTCTATATGTAGAGTGATGGTAGTGTTGTTTTTGTGCAACATGGTGATGATTGTATCTATGTGTAGCATGATGATTTTATGACATATGATAGTTATTTCTACGTGCATGTGGTTTGTGTGCTTTGTGAAAGTGTGTGTATATGTAAGCATGATTACGTGTTGCAGGTGAATGACGTGGGTAAATGATATGAGAAGTATCATGCTTTGTGTGTATCTCTTGGGGTTGAGGTTGAGCAACCTGTTTTTCCAATTTAGTCTCTAGTTTCTTAGAGACAGCTTGTAGTTCAGTAACCTTAGCATTCAAACCATGCATCTTAGTAATAGAAATCTTGTGTCTGCTCTTTTCTTCTGCAAGCTCCGTGTTGAGTGCTGTGATTTCTTGTGTTTGTTGTTCAATGCGTGCTTCGGCATCATGTAAGCTTATTTTAAGCTTAGATACCTCATCTGTTACATCCGTGGGTGAAGTGTCTCTAATGTTATCAAGCAGTAAAGAAAGTCTTTGAATTTCGACTTCATGACTTTTGATCTTTTCCTTGGCATGTTTATATTTACCAATGACCTTTTTATGATCATCAAGTAAATCGGTAAAAGTATCGCCAAGTTCATCAAAAGTGAAGTCATCAAGAGTTTCGTTTGATACCTTGTCGGATGTTGCCATTAGGCACACATTTGCAGTATCTTGAGGAGAATCCTTTTCTTCCTCGGAGTCACTAGCTTCACTTTCATGCCAAATGCTCATGTTGGCATATTTTTTTGAGGAAGTCTTCTTATAAGGTTTCTCATAGCGGTTGCTCTTCTTTAAGAATGGACAGTCTTTTCGGACGTGTCCTGTCTTTTTACAACCGTAGCAGGTTGGCTCTTCTTCGTCGTCTTCTTGTGGTTCCTTTTTTATTCGGTTGAAGCGAAGAAATTTCTTGAAGTTGCGGACGAAGAGAGCTTGATCATCACCTTCTGAGTTCTCGTCATCCGTCTCTTCGGGGTCAGCCCTCCGTCGGTTAGCTTTGAGTGCGATCTCCTTAGCCTTAGGAGCAGGCTCTTCGAAGTCCTTGAGGTCAAGCTCATGAGTCATCAGCTTTTCTATCAAGGCCTCCATGGACATGGTTGTGAGATCATTTCCTTCTATAATGGCTGTCACCTTAGGGTTCCAAATCTTTGGGAGTCCCCTAAGTAGCTTTCGAATCTTCTCGTGATTTGAATATTGTTTGTCGAGCGAAGACAGGGGATTGATGATGTCGAAGAATCTTGTGAACATTTACGTGATCGTCTCGTTTGGCTTCATCTTGAAAGCCTCATATTCTTGAGTGAGACGGCTTATCTTTGATTCGTTGACTTGGGTGGTTCCTTCATGCGTAACTTCTAGAAGTCTCCATACTTCGTGAGAAGTAGTGCATGTTGAGACCCTGTTGAACTCATTCCTGTCTATAGCACAGAATAAAACATTAATAGCTCTCGCGTCTAGACTTGCTTGTTTCTTCTCCTCGTCAGAATATTTGTCATGTGATTTTTCAACGAGATCGCCATTGACAACTATTCTTGCAGGCTTTTTGTAACCGTCAGTGATGATAGTCCACAGGTCAAAGTCTAGCAACTTGAGATAAAAGATCATCCTTGTTTTCCAATATGTGTAGTTAGTTTCAACAAATAGGGGAGGCCTATGAGTGGACTGCCCTTCACCGTGATTGGAAATCAAGGATTGTGTGGTTGCCATGGATCAGCTCTAGGATGTTAGTCCTTGTTGAGAGAACAGAGCTCTGATACTAATTGAAGAACAGATGGTAACTCTAGAGGGGGGTGAATAGAGTTTATAGCGATAATAGCCAATTAAAAATAAACTCTTTCACAATCTAAAATTAATCAGAGTAAATGCGAAAATAAATAAGGAGCAAGAAGCATACGCAAACACAGCCGATTTTAACCTGGTTTTCCTCGTGGAGGGCTAGTCCAGGCCTGAGAACTCTAGCTCAGGATTAAATCCACTATTTGTAAAATAGTAGTTACACCCCGTACCTTTTCTTCAGAAGAGCACGTCAACTTCTTACAAAGGATCGCAGTGGCGATGCTTGGAATTTTCTAAGCGACTTCTTGAACTCTTGTTCAAGACTCCTAACTGAAAGATGCTGAGCACTTGAGGCTTAGGGAGCTTGTGGCTAGTAGATGAAGAAGGGTATGGCTTGTATTGACCTTTAGAGAGAAGAAAAAGAAGAGAAGATTGAATGAATGAAAATGAGAGAGTTCATGGCCTATTTATAGGATATTAGCAGGCAGAATTCGGCCAGAATTCTGGTAGGATTTTTCAAATATTTGGCCGTTGGACAACTAGCAACCAGCCAACCCTAAAAATTAGGGCACTGATTTTTAGGGGACAGAGTTCGGCCCGAACTCTGTCTCCAGAGCACAGAATGGGTCTTAAGGTCCAATGGGCTTATTTGGATGTGTGGAGCTTATGGATGTTAGGTAGGTTATAGGTTAAGTCTCAAGAGCTCAGCACAACTCAGCTTACATCAGTCTAGACTCAATAAATATAAAAATACAGACTCAACAAAGACTTGCAATTGCAAAACTGAGCTGTCGTCTGACTTGAGCTGGATGTAGTCGTCATGTGTCGTATTGAATTATTACAAGTATTATTTAGTCAATGTTATCAATATTTGGTTGACAGTGACTTTGTGTCAACAATGTACTTTTTGATCTCATCTTTTCATGGAAACAACACTAATGGAAAGACCTCTGTGTCTATTTTCATATCCAATTGGCCATCTATATAGTTCCAAACGTTTTGTCGGGGGTGTCCGTTCTACGAAAAGGTGTCCAGACTAAACCAGATATTTCGTATGAGAGTTGTTGTCAACTTTCGGACCACTTCCATCTTTCTATATTTTGTTAAAAATATAGACATCCTAAGCATTCCGTTGGATATACTTTTGTAGTATTTTACCGAGGTTTACTATTTTTATAATATCAAACTTGTTGTCGTAATGTCGGAACACAGAAAATCCATAGGTTCTA
This sequence comes from Iris pallida, assembly GCA_029216955.1. NCBI lineage: Eukaryota > Viridiplantae > Streptophyta > Magnoliopsida > Asparagales > Iridaceae > Iris > Iris pallida. The sequence continues at coordinate 95,327 of JANAVB010023919.1, read as the reverse complement.
TGTGTCCATACGTTTCAGAACTTCATGAGACTTGCCTAAATTAATTATTGTGCATGTTTTTATATGAAAAACCTATTTTTACATATTTATCAGTATTTTTCCAAAAATAAAATAAATTATGGAAATATTATTTCGGGAGCAAAACTATGAACCAAGTCAATGAATATTGATGACGGATCAATATTAGACCTTGGTAGCTATTTTTCTATGGATAGAATAGGCTAAATATTTTTATAAATTATTTATAAATAATTTTTCAGAAATAAATAACATATTTTTATGTTATAAGAATTGAAAATGCTACATTGCTCGCGGGCTTGGACCTTAGTCCTGGCCTGCGGGCCACGTGTCACCACCTGATTGGCCTCCCCCTACTAACTTTTGGGCCCACCATCCCCTGGCCAATCAGGAGGCGACACGTGGCCCGCGGGCCAGGACTGCGATCCAAGCCTGCGGGCAACGTAGCACTTTCGTATAAAAATATTACTTTACCATATAGATTTAATATTATATATACTAGATTGATATGATAGTTTGATATTAGTTTTCTTATAAATAATGTAGTCACTTTCGTATAAAAATTTTGATATATTTTTCCAAAAATAAATAATATATTTACTTCATAAAAATATTATTTTATAACATTGATTTAACACCATATATTATGGATTGGGTCATATATATAGTACGTGCTAGTTTAGTAAATTAATTCTAGTAGGGACTATACATCGTAAGTCTATAAATAGTATGTGTTAAGAGATAGATATATCATTGATAGATGGAGTTATTTATTCTTGGAGTACGTGATGGTGTTAGCAAGGATCGCGGAGTCAGACCGTCGTATACGGACTTGGAGACTACATACAAGTGTACCTTGCCAATATTACAGTTCATGTTCTTTTCCTTTATTATTGTTTTATTTCTTGTTTATTATTATTTAGGACATAAGAATAGTGGATACTTTGCATCTGTATTGTATTCGGGTGCCAATGATATCTTGTAGTCATCGAGTATCGATACTAGGTATTACGTGTACTTTACTCGTATTTTATTGACACGATAGACCACAGGACACCGACATGCTTCATGATATAGAATTTACGTGAGTATTCGTGGTTATCGACTTGATGATAGGATATTAGATTGATACTTGCACTTGTGACTTGTTATACTGGACTGGACTTGACTTGCTAGTTCTAGACATGGGGTAGGGAGAACATTACCTCAATATTAGGATGTATGCATGTGTATATATTCATCTACTCGTATATCCTCGTTTTCATATATGGGACTTGGATGTTATTCTACTAGTTTAGCCTCGTTTCCATATAGGGACTTGGATGGTATTCTAGTAGTATACCTTCGTCTCTGCAGCACATCTTGGGTGGTTATCTACTTGATCTACTTGTATGCCCTTGGTTCCATGACACGGTGCCTTAGGAAAATAACCTGTTGAGGAGCTTGTAAGCCTCAGCAGCTAAAGCCTGATATCCGAAAAAATGTTATCATGTGCATATCACTTAGACTGGTTAGAGTAGTTGCCCTTTAGTTCATATTTTCTTTCTTGTTACATTGGCATATTTTTATGTACCTTGTTATATCCCCTGAGGTCCTGATGATCTCTCTAGGTAGTTAATCAGGCAGAGATAGTCTGCTGATCATGGAGGTATTACTGTATCTGGCTCAGGTAGTTTATCGTGCTTTTATATTTATTTATTATTTATGTTCTGCTATAGTCATATTTTATAGGCCCATATCGTTCTTTGGGTCTAATCGAACATATATGTTATTGGGATGCAAACCATAACATATATTATTCCTTCTTGGTATTACTTACCCTATGGATTGAGATAGATATGTGATAGCGAATGAAAGATAGAATTAGAACACCAAGACATCTTATACGTATTCGAGCTGGGCTAGAGTTCTCATAATAGGTAGCTGGCATATATACGTTCTCCTAGTTTTACATATTTTGGGACTGGGATATTGCAGGTTGTAACACAAAAATCTTATTTTTTTGAAGTTACTGTGTAAATTCGGAACATGACAAAATTCCATCAAAATTTTGTGGAGTTTTAAAATTCCACTATAAAAACCGAATTATCCGATAAAATTTTATATATTACCTTCGGATCTTCCAAATGATAGTAGGGAAACTTGCTATGACTGAACGAATTATCTGACAAAATTCTTTAAAATACCATCTGATCTTTCGCATGATCGATGAGAAACTGGTTGTGACCGTTCACATTATCCAATGAATTTCCTAGAATACCGTTGGATCCTCCGAATTGTGTCCCCAAGTGTAGTTTGGGTAGTTTTGTGAACCTGATGACTTCCAAACTTTCTTCTATGATGTTTAGGAATCCTGTATCATGGCTTAAGGACAGTATTGGAGGATGTTTAGGCCTTCTATAAGGCAAACGTGATATTGGACTTAAGAAATTATGTTGTTCCAAATTTATCGGATTAGATCGTTGTTTAATAAGATTCAAACATGGAGTTATATACCCTACTAGTACACTTTATAGATTATTACAATAAAAACCCTAACTATATTCCTAACCAAATCAACATGCTATGATGTGAGCAAAAGATTTCTTTTGACTGACTGACTTAACCTGTGTCCTTGAATACTTGTATCCATGTAGATACTTCTTGATTCTACACTGAATGTTGTAACTTAATCTTGTCCACTGAGGTGCTACATGTGCATTGAGGTGCTACATATTTCTTGATACAATCCTGATATATTATCGTACTCATTCTTGCACGGACTATGTGTTAGTTGGTCAGTAGTTATAGCGTCAATAGGAAGTTGATTGATTATTGCATTACGCTCTAACTGAATCTTGGATGGGCCCATGGACACCAATGTAGATTTATACCTAACGTTCCTATATCGAGATACGACATCTAGGAGGAGGATTATGTATCCACGGCATGAGATTCTAGATGATTATTGGGTTAATTAGGTAACTAAAATCCATAGAAGCATTAGGTAGGAATGCAACCCCGATATTGTGCATGCCACCAACCCCAGATATTAGTCATAGAGTGCACGACTGGCCACCACGGATATTGTATATTATCTGTACTAGTAGACACTACACCATTCAGTGCAAATTGTGACACAATTTTTTTTTCTATTAGTAACGGTTATTACCATTACAAAATAGTAACACTTATAACCGTTACTATATAGAAAAACCATGTGCCAAGAGAAAAGTGTGACAAAGCACCAAAAGGAAAAAATTCTCCAAAATTTTCTCGTACTCTAGTCTGGATGGTTTCCCCCTTTCCTCTTCTTCTCTCCTGTGAACAACGATTCCCGCGTTCTTACGCTTCCCTCTTCTCTCCTATTACGAAGGTATGACATCACCATCTATCTCACAATCTCTTAGGGTTTCATTTTTCTTAGGGTTTCGGTTCGTAGGGTTTTATTTTTCTTAGGGTTTCGGTTCGTAATGTTTTGATTTTCTTAGGGTTTTTGATTTTCTTAGGGTTTCAGGTTTCCTTCTCTCACAATCTGAAGATTTTGGGCATCGTCGAAGCAAGGAAGGTAATTCCCTCATACTCTCTCTCTCTCTTTCTTTCTTTCTCTCTCTCTCTCTGATTTTTCGGGTTTTGATGATTTTTAGATTTTGATGATTTTTGGTTTTGTTAATTTCAAACAAACGAGTTATTATCTTCATACCAGGATACAAATATTTAGGTTTCATGTGTTTGTTAATTGTATGTTAATAGTATTTAACAGTGGGCACTTTTATTCACTTGTTTGGAGTTGCCACAAAATCTCAGTACCGAGGTCATTATCTTCATGCGACTATAGGTATGGTTGGTTTTCAGATATTCCGAATAAGTGAAAATGTCTTAATATATAAATTAAATGTACAGTTTAAGCATAATTTTCTACATTATTTATGTAATTTGATGTTGTTTATGATAGAAATAAATTTAGTTAGCCAAATAAATCGACTTTTGTAATGTATTAGGCATGCTTCAGTTTTGTAACTTTGTCAGTTATTAAGGAGAAGGATTTCAAGGCTGTCTCATGCTCTTTGAGCTGGGTTTCCATTGGTGATGATGTGAGAAAGGAAATAATACACAAGTGGAAGTTGTAGATGTTGTTAAGCTTGAACAGATAAAAAAACTTCTTTTTCAGTTAACAATGCGTTAGATGATATTTTAGTTTCTTGGAATTGTCTGAATTGTATTTCATATCTACTTGGTATTCTTGCTCTCTGTTCATGTCAACTCTAAGAAAGGTTTTTGTTGTATGTTACTTAAGACCAATGATTTAAAGAGCGGTGCTACGGAAAGAACCAACTCTTGTTTACATCTCTCCGGTGGCTTTTGTAACATCAGACTCAATATTCAAGATAACCTTATTTCATTTTATGTATCAAATAGGATTGTAGAAGCATGGAAAATACTAAAGAAATTGACTCATGCGGCCAAGAAAGACCCATGCGGCTCAGAAAATGCATGCGGCTCAGGGAGTCATGCGGCATAAGGAGCTATGCGGCCGGAGGCATCCCATGCGGCTCAGAAGACACGTGGCGTGACAGTGCTCCCCTCCGATCCATGCTGCATTAATTGCTTTGACGGCTGACCCCTCTGAAAAGTTGACAGACCTGACACCAAAGCAGGTAATTATGACTCTATCATGATGATGAATCTCTAGGAAGAGAAAGAAATCTCTGACACGATCCCCCGAGAACAACAAAATGCCACGTGGCCCTGCCACGTAGGTGTGCTTATGCGGCTCGAAGTGAAGACTTCCCATGCGGTTCAGAGTGAAGCTGTCCCATGCGGCTCGAGTGGAATCATCCCTATGCGGCTCAAGAAGATCATGCCCATGCGGCTCAAGCAGACACACCATTATGCGGTCCATGCGGCTCATCATATGGTTCAGAAGTCTGAAGGAGGGGGCCACTGCCCAGACAGCCCTGACACGTGTCCCAAGTCTTATGCGGCCCAAAATTCATGCGGCCCAAATCTCATGCGGCCTAATTTGCATGCGGTTCAAGTCTCACCATTGGCTCTCAGGACACGTGTCCTTAGCCGATCAATCTCCCAGATTTATGGCAATCCAAGATCGGGTCGATTCCCAATGATCTGGGGCACGTGGCAGGAGAATAAATTTGATTTATTCGCAGATATGAGAGAATCATTATAAGGAAGATTTATGCCAATCAGTATTAATTGCTAATGGGGATTTGGTGTAATCTACCCTTAATGGTTCTGATTTGTCACAATCAGAAACGAACGGCCTGGATTGATCAATCCCCAGGCCGTCGCCATCTCCAAGAGCTAATCATTGACAACCCTAGCAATCACATCCCACTATTATAAATAGCAAGGTGCCATTCCCTTGTGAGAGATATAGAGAGATATACAAAAAAAGAAGCCAGAGAAGAATACGTATACACAGAAAGACTTCCCCCATAGTCAGAGAGAGAATATACACAGAGAGAGAGAAGCCAGGACAGCAATCAGAGAGGGAGCAAGAAGGCATTTCTTCGTCAACGACCAAGCAGATCTTTCCCGAGTCAAGGCTGCGTACCGATCGTCCAAGGAGTAAGGCAGAGCGGCCGTCGCTTTCCCGAGCCTCTATCGTCACCCCCCAGAATCTAAAATAAACAATCGTACTTAGACTGCTGTACCTAGGTTTTCGTCCCTAGGCTTTCTTTGTACGAGCGAGTTTGTATTGTGAGTCTAAATTCAGTCCTCCGATAATTGTTCTGTACTTTTACAATTAATGGCAAACACGATGGCGACTCTGCTGGGGACTAACTTCTCCACGGCTGAGGAGTTGGTGACGTAATCGGACGCAGCCAAACTTGGCTCTATACAACAGAAGATGGTCGTACGCTTCGACCAACAGGCGTTCGAAGAGATGCTCTCTGAAGGTAGCACTGGCCCGGTCTAGAAGCGCACCCGCACCATAAAGGCTCGCAAAGAGTGGAGGCCAAAATCATTTGCTCCTCCGCAAGCCCTTGATAGGGTGCTCTCTATTGCTCAAGATGGCGAGAAAGACTCCCCTGCGGCCCCACTTCAGACCGTAGACAACTCTGCTGTCCCCAAGTCCGGCAGAAGAAAATACTATGATGCTGGACTTGTAGGGGCAAAGAGGAATTCTACGCGATCCGAGCCGTAGAAGAGTATTAACCGCAGGGAGAAAACCCATGCGGCTACAACCGCCGACCGCATAAAGAAAACTCATGCGGCCACATCTGTCAGCCGCATAACTTATGCGGCTACAGTTGCCAACCGCACGGATGAGACTCATGCGGCTATTAAAGTCAATCGCTTACAGAAAACCCATGCGGCCACAGATGCCAACCGCATGCGGTCAGCCTGCACGGTCGTGACTCCTAACCGCATAAAGACTCATCCTACAACAAAAGACAGCCGCATGCAGACAGCCTGCACGGTACCCAATGCTAGCCACATAGCATCCGTCCCACGCTTCTCTCGATCAGTCTTCGACCGGCTCTCATGCAGTCCTGACTCTGATCATTCTCTGGATGATAATCCAGACTCTGTGGTATTCGACTTAGACTCCTCCTATTACGCACCCACAAGTGCTAAAAGGAGGAAGTCTAGGGCAGCGCGGGCTCATCAAGTCCAGACGACTGCCCCAACCTCTGACTATCGGGGCGTCCCGCTGATTATCACGCGGGCCTCTGATGGGAAGTTGTATAAAACCACTCAAGTCCAGCCCCCGGCGGCAAACAGACAAAGTGGTTCCTCTGACCTGCGTGACGTTATCCTCCACAAACGCAAGGAAAGAGAAGGAGCTTCGGGGTATAAAGAGCCCTCACACGGACATCAATGCACCCAGATCATCGTCAATTGCTGTTGCAGCAACGCGGCGGTGACGGAAGACCGGCCATCCGTCTTCCAAAGACTACATCACCCGAGCTCAGAAGACGAGGCACCTCCTGTTGTCTCCTGCAAGTCCGCGCAGAAAGTTCTCGCCAAGGGAAGAGGAAAGAAAACGAGCATCTCCAGCCCAAAGGTGTCAACTACTGCAGCTAAGAAACCGTCGTCTAAAGGGTTATCCTCCACTGGAGTATTTCAACACACCCGTTCGAAGACGAAAACTGCTGCAGTAGGAAGTTCGTCGTCTGCAACATTGGGGGTCGTCGGAACTGGGGGTAGCACTCCTCCAAACATCCACGATAATCCGACATTCCAGGAATACGGACTGGAGGAAGCAAATCCTCCGACGGATACAACAGACACCGACGTCTCCAAGGACATCCTAGACGAAGCAAGCTCCGAAGCCGGGGGTAGTGTTCCTTCCGAGTCTGAACCTGAAGAGAACATCCCCACATATCCTGATAATTTCTCGATGCATGGGTACGACTCGGAGGGTACATCCTCCACCACTCCTTCCGTCACTCCTCATGTGAAGACGGTGTTCATGACAGACAGCAATCAAGGTGGTTCCGGTGATCGCCAGCGCATCGACACTTTGGAAGCCATATTGTACGCCTTGGTCAAGTCTGTAGACGAGATCAAAACGGTGCTTTCTAATCTGCAGGGGGTGATACCTGGCCAGACAAGCACGGGTCCCCCAATCAACGTAGATTCAAATTCGGCGGCATCGAACCCGGGCAATAATCCTTCCGAAGTAATGGCTCCGACTGCGACAGATGAGACCCGAGAAGTAAGGAGAGAAGTTTAAGAGCTCCGAGCCATGTTCCACGCCAGAGAAAACTCTCAAGACTTCAGAATACGGCAACCATATCCTGCTGAATGGAGGGATGTTCCATTCCCACCAAGATATAAGCCGTTCAATATCAACCCCTATGATGGCAAGACCTCATCAAGTCGGTACATCACTTACTTCAAAGTCACTACCGACCATCTGCCCCATGATGACGCTATCCTGACACGGTTATTCATTGGGGCATTGGAAGGAGTCGGCTTCGATTGGTACCGCAACCTGCCGAACAATTGCATCCATTCCTTCGCTGGCTTCAAACGCCTGTTCTTGGAGAGGTTCTATGAGGTAGGGCAGGACGTCATGATGTCTACCCTCATGGACGTCATTCAAGGAGAGAAAGAGCTGACGAGGAATTATATTGAGCGGTTTCGTCAAACCGCAATGAAGTTACCATCTGGCAACCCGGACTCCTCCTTGATCGAAATTTGCCAAAAGAGACTACTCCCAACAATCAGTCTCTGGATGGGCGAGAGTCAATTCAAGGACTGGAAGGCTTTTATCATTAGTGCTACAAGTGCCAAAGAACGATTAAAGAAGGCTCGCCAACTGGGATTACATATCTCAGAGGGAGAGAACAAGAGCAAGCTTCCTAGCACCACCAACGACAATGGGGGTAGTCCCTCCAACAACCGGGACAACAGAGGCAAGCAGGCTATGGTGGCCGATACAGCCCAGAAGCCTGAGTCGCAATCTGCGGACAAACAATGGCCTCAAATCACTTACTCTTTTGAACACGGTCACGTCAAGCCTATCTTGGACATGCTCATACAAGGAGATAGGATTCAGCTTCCTCCACCAAGACGGGAGCCTCGGCCGGCTGATCTGGAGAACCCAAAGTTCTGCCATTACTACCGCTACGTCCACCATGCTACGCACGACTGCTACCAACTGAAATGATATATCCAGAACCTCATCGATTCGAACGCTCTGGCCATCGATTTCGAGGAGGTAATCGTGGCAGCCAACATGGTGTCCGTACAATTCGGCAGCTTCCCTCCAACAGAGACCCAGGACGGGGTTATACCTATCCCTCTGGCAACGATGGAGATTGCTAATCTCCTACCTGCTCAAGCTGCTGGTCTAGTACCCCTCACCACATCACGAGGGGAAATCATGTGGGTCCATCCGGACCTAGTCCACGAGGTAACTCAGTCTACTCCATCTTCTAAAAAGAAAAGTAAAAAAGTCAGATCCTGCCGTACCATCTCAGCAGATGAAGAGGAAGTCACGGCCGTTGTTACTCGATCCGGAGCACAATCTCAACCTGTGGCTGAAAACTCGACTGATGATCATCCGCCCATTACCACGGATGCTCCGGGACCGGCTCAGCCTTCGACGACCGACAAGCCTAGGCCGAAGGAGACTCGCTTCGACAAATCCCTCTGAAAGAAAACATCTCAAGGGCTGGAGAGGCCCTACAACTTCGACATCTTGGCGCAATTGGCCAATACACCGGCCAAATTGTCCTTATATGAACTCCTGAGGCTCTCAAAGGATGTCCGTACAGCCTTGAGCGATGCACTTCAAAATGCCGACGCGTACCTGGCTCAGGTCAACCTCACAGAAGAAAATCAGCCCGCAGACCTCCAAGACAGTGCCTGTACGGGAGCAATGCCCAACATCGTCTTCACTCCACAAGACATGCTCATCAAGACTAATCTACACGATCGCCCATTATACTACACAGGCTACATCGGCGATGTAAAGGTGGACCGGATGCACATTGACCCTGGGTCTTCCATAAGCATCATTCTAAAAGGACTACTGCATCATTTTCGCATCCCGATGCATCGCCTGACCCCTACAAACACCGCCATCAGCGAGTTCAATTCGGGCAGGAGCTACCCAATCGGGAAGATCCGTCTGAAATATCAGATTAGCGATCTCTAATCAGAAGTCACTTGCTACGTTATAGATGCCGACACTTCATACAATATCCTTTTGGGGCGCCCTTGGATACACGATTACATGATCGTGCCTTCCACGCTACACCAACGCTTCAAATATGTCGACAAGCACGGCTTCGTGAGGACAGAATTTGCTGACATCGATCCCTTCAAAGGGGTCGAATCTTATTACTCGGACTCCTGCCTATACGAAAAGTCGAAGACGCACCTTGAAGGAGGAAGTAAACAAACTGATATTGAAGCAACCACGGGATCAGAAGAACCTCTGACAATCCACCTCCAGGCTCGCAAACCAGGCAATTCTGCACCCCTTACGGCCACGCTGCGTAAGGACGCGATTAGCCTCTCGGCACAGGAAGAGCAGTTGAGAATCCGGCTGCCAAGGTCCGGCCAGGTACCGAGACCCACGACAGGGCCACTTACCATCAGATTGCCGAGAGTCGGTCAATCCCAAACAGAGAAGCTCAATCCCTCCGATGGACCTCTGACGATACGCCTGCCTAAGAAAGGTCGTCACCCCGATGCGAGGTCTGACACTTCAAGCGAACCAGCCACCCCTCGCTCCACATCAAGTGCCGGACTAGGGGTTGCTAGTCTACCAACAACCCCACGCTCCGCTCGGTCAGTTGAACCTCTGAAGATCAAGCTGACTAGGACGCCCTCTCAATCTTCATTCACACAGGGGGTAGCCGAAGAGGAACCAGAGCTAGCCAAGTATGTGGCTGCCTACACTGACGCCCCCTCCGCAGATGATGTAATCCCTCTAGAAAAAATACCTTACTTCATCAATAAAGGGTTATCTTTGAACTACACCGAGCTCAATAAGCTATGTACAATGTATGCTATGGAACACGGTATAGGCACTCACCTACATACACAGGTGATAAATGTGTACACCGCTATCCAACTTACTCCAGTAGAAGACACTTACCGAATAATCGAGGGAGGGGGCCACCCAATCATCTTCGTCCGGACGAACAACCCGCATCCCCTCGCCATGGAAGAAGTCGACTTCGGGTCAGATGCTGGAAGACTACCTCTGTATCTCTATAGCCCTCAATCCAAATATCTTATGCAGAAACAGGGGTATGATCTAGAGACAATGCCAGGACTGAACTACGGCACTGGACGATGATTACCTTTGAAGACGCCAGCCCCGGCGGGCAAACCACGGAACTACTATAATAAAACCCGATGCGGTTTAGGGTATGTAACGCCTACTACGACCCCTGAAAGCTCAGATGAAGAATGCGACTGGCAGTCACATTCAACCAGATCACCGATTTCCGACTCAGATACCAGCATCGGAGATGTGTTCAGACAAGTCATGTCAGTCAACATGGCATTCACCGACGCTTACGTGGAAGACGAAGACATCCCCTAAATCCTTGAGCTAGAGCCATGGGCCCAGCAATTAGACGCACAATAGGAAAAGCGGTTCGAACTGAGAGAACCTCCTACTGAAGATGAAGTCATACAAGTGGATCTCGGCAACGAATCTTCTCCAAAACCGATCTTTATCAGTAAAAGTCTAACTGACGAAGAACGAGAGTCGCTGTTAGAACTTGTCAGAGAATACATTGATGTGTTCGTCTGGAGCTATGAAGACATGCCGGGGTTAAATCCTGACATCGCTCTCCACAAACTCAATATACGGCCAGATGCAAAGCCAGTCAAGCAGCAACAACGACGCTTCCGCCCAGGCATCATGGACACGATCGAAGCCGAAGTCAACAAGCTAATAGCCAGCGGCTTCATTCGTGAAGAGCAACATCCTGATTGGGTCGCCAATATAGTACCCGTCCTCAAGAAGAATGGGAAGATTCGAATCTGTATCGACTTCCGCAACCTGAACGAGGCATGCGCCAAAGATGAATTTCCCCTTCCTATCACAGACATTATGATCGACAATACATGCGTCTTTGAACGTATGTCATTCATGGATGGATTCTCGGGGTACAATCAAATCAAGATGTCTCCCGATGACGAAAAGCACACTTCATTCCGAACCCCGATTGGCACATACTGCTACACAGTCATGCCATTCGGTCTAAAGAATACTGGCGCTACATATCAGCGAGCCATAAGTATCATTTTCAGAGAACATTTGTGCAAGACAGTGGAATGCTATGTCGACGACATCGCCGTCAAGAGTTGCCGTAAGGAAGATCATCTACAAGACCTGAGAACGGTGTTCAACTTAATGCGAGCCCACAATCTAAAGATGAACCCTACAAAATCGTTCTTGGGCATATCCAGCGGAAAGTTCTTGGGCTTCATCATCACTGCACGGGGTATCCATGTAGACCCCGAGAAAACAAGGGCAATCATGGAGATGGGTCCCCCGAGAAATCTCCGTGAACTTAGAGGCCTCCAAGGGAGGCTAGCTTATATCAGGAGGTTCATTTCCAACCTCTCCGGGCGATGCCGACCGTTCACCCACCTCATGAAGAAGGGAGTCTCATTCGTATGGGACGAGGAATGCCAGCGCGCTTTCGATGACATCAAAGAATATTTATCAAATCCTCCAGTCTTGGTGGCCCCGGTCCCTGGAAAACCATTCCTGCTCTATGTACGAGCAATGGAACACTCCCTCGGTGCCCTGCTGGCACAAAACAACGACGCAGGCCACGAGCAGGCCATTTACTATCTCAGCCGAATGATGGTCGGGCCCGAACACCGAGACACCGCTGTGGAGAAAGAATGCCTCGCCCTGGTATTCGCCATTCAAAAGACGCGGCACTATGTCACGGGGCAAACCATACATGTGATCTCACGAATCAACCCTCTCAGGGTCCTCATGACCAAACCAGGGGCACTCAGCTCCCGCCTCGCTACATGGGCGATATTGCTGTCCCCCTATCATATGATCTTCGTCCCGCAGAAGGCTGTCAAAGGTCAAGCCCTGACAGACTTTTTGGCGGCCCATCCAGGATCGGAATCATCCAGAATATACGAAGAAATCCCAGATGAGGTCGCCGATTCAAATACAACCACCCACGATAACATATGGCGGATGTTCTTCGATGGCGCTTCAAGAACCGGACCCAAGGGAAACATCGTCGTCGGAGTCGGAGTAGTATTGGTCTCTCCTACCGGGCTAGTGATCAATCGCGCCTACTCTCTCACGGAACCCTGCTCTAACAATGTGGCCGAGTACAACGCTTTGGTCATTGGCCTCCAACTCGCAAGAGAACTGGGGGTAGAATACCTTGAAGCATACGGCGATTCGCAATTTATCGTCAACCAGATCCGGGGGATGTACGAAATCCGCCATGAAGACATGATCCCCTACCACCAAATAGTGATCAACAATATCTCATCATTCGAGGGATTCTTCATCGAACACGTCCTCAGACTCCAAAATATCGAAGCTGATGCCCTAGCAGGCCTGGCTGCTTCCCTAACAGTGCCAAACCACTCTCATCATTCGGTCGATGTAATCGGCCGTGTGCTGGTCTGTCCAAGAACAACGTTCAAGCCATGGCGAGTTATTCTGCTCAGATGATCGACGAAGCGCCAGACTGGAGACAACCATTCATAGACTTCATGGTCTATGACATCCTGTCCGAGAACCCGAAGGAGGCTACTTCTATCAGACGGCGTTCTCTCAGATTCTTCTATGATACAGAGACGAAAATGCTGTATCGCCGCTCCTACGACGGATTACTACTTCGGTGCTTGTCGAACGCAGAAGCCAAAGAAGCCGTACGAGAGGCTCATGACGGTGTCTGCGGGGCCCATCAGCCTGGCCCTAAGCTGCAAGACCGCCTTCGCCGGATGGGCTACTACTGGCCCACGATGGTGGCTGATGTAATAGATTATGCCCGAAAATGCAAGGCCTGCCAAGTCCACGCAGACTTCATTCACCAATCATCCGAATTTCTACATCCGACAGTGGCGTCCTGGCCATTCGAAGCATGGAGAATGGATATCATTGGTCCAATCACCCCACCTTCCTCCCGAGGACATCGTTTTATACTGGCGATCACTGATTACTTCTCAAAGTGGGCAGAAGCTGTCCCACTCGTCGAAGTCAAGACTTCGAACGTAATCAGCTTCCTGAAGCACCACGTCATTTACCGCTTTGGACTGCCCCGAAGGATCATCCATGATAATGGTCCGCAGTTTATAAGCCACGTATTCTACCGATTCTGCGACAAACACCGCATTCAGAATGTCGCTTCGACACCATACAACCCGGCAGCAAACGGGTTAGCAGAGGCATTCAACAAAACAATCATCAAACTCCTCAAGAAATCTGTCTCCTCCAACAAACGTGACTGGAACGACAAGCTCGGCGAGTGCTTATGGGCTTATCGCACCACGGTTCGAACAACCACCGGGAATACACCATTCTCTCTGGTGTACGGGAGTGAGGCAGTTCTCCCATTAGAGACTCAGATTCCCTCACTCCGAGTCGCCCTCACTTATCAATTGACAACGGATGATAACTACCGACGTCGACTACAAGAGTTAGAGGCCTTAGATGAAAAATGCCTCCTAGCTCAGCAAGGGATCGAATTATACCAAGCACGCATCTCAGGAGCCTTCAACAAAAAGGTCAAAGTCAGAACATTCCAAGTGGGCGATCTTGTTTTGGCAGTCAGGAGGCCAATGGTCATGACTCACAAGACCACCGACAAGTTCCAGCCAAAATGGGAAGGCCCATTTATCATCGAGGCCGTGTTCTCCAATGGTGCTTACCGCCTCGCCAAGCAGAACGGAGACTTGCTCATGTTGCCCGTCAACGGCAAGTTCCTGAAGAAATACTATGTTTAAACAACATTTTCCAGAGTTTCGAGTTATGTGCCCGCTGGTACCTCTGAACTCAATCCCCTAATTTTCCAACTTAATGAGTCACGTACCCTCTTGTACCGCTGAACTCATATCCCAAATTCCCAAGTCATGTACCTGTTGGTACCTCTGAACTTACACTTTGATTCCAACATTCATAGATTTTCGAGTCATGTACCCGCGTGTACCGCTGAACTCATGCCCTTCTTCCATAAACATATTCCAAATTCCTAAGTCATGTACCTGCTGGTACCTCTGAACTTACACTTTGATTCCAACATGTTCCAGATCTTCGAGTCATGTAGTTTTTTTCAGATTTTTTGAGTCATGTACCCGCTGGTACCGCTGAACTCACACTCACCATTATCCAGGTTCTGGAGTCATGTACCCGATGGTGCCTCTGAACTCACATCCCGATCGCTCTTTCCGGTAGGAAGTTATGTATGATCATACCTCTGAACTTCCTTTCCGAAGGAGATCCCCCCTCATGATCTAATACCCACACTCCCAGTGAACAAAAGGGGTAATCGATCCACAAATTTCCAAAACGACCATGTCCTCATTACCTCTGAGTCGTTCCACTTCCGCCAAAAACAAATCACCCCTACATAGAACTTCCATGTCCTTATTACCTCTGAGTTGTTCTATGTACCCCCCTGTCAAAGAGACCCTCATGCTCACCATGTCCTCAGCACCTCTGAGTCAGTATGATTGGTTCCTTTCTTTTAAACTTATTGTCCGTATCCAAAACCAGGGTATGTTAGGGACAATGGGTCCACACAAAATGACCCGATAAAAGGATTATTACAAAGCAAAAGAGTGAAGCAAATATATATTCCATTCAGTCAGAAATCAGTTACATCCACACGGTTACAGGAAAGTTCTTCATTATAGACAAGACACCTCAAACCCCTAGTTACAAAAATACGTATACAACTCCTTCAACCACATTACGTATGAAGGATGCAACTGAGGAAGATCCTCGTCCAGAATGGAAGAATCAGGATTCCTAGTGGTGTCACCCTCAGCAGTCTCGACAGTGGGGAGGACGTCGTCCCTCTCAGGCTCCGATTCTTCTTTCATTGTCTCCTTCTTAACAGAGGAAGGCCCCTGATTGACGCCAGGGAGCGACGGATCCTCTACCACTGCAACATCAGCACTCAGTGGAGACACAATAAGAACCAAAAGACGGAAAAAAGTGATGAGAAATGATGAAAACAGTCAGAAGATATTCAGAAGTGTTCATGCGGCTCGTTTAAAGACAACTCTTATGCGGCTTGGGCATGGAATATATTCCATGCGGCTCATAGGATGTGTATGCGGACCACGTAATCTAAAAAGCTCGCATCAAAATGATTATGCACGAAGCAATGTAGCAGAGCAGCATCTTTTAGGGTTTCAGAGCACCCAATCTTCCGCACAGTCCTTACCTTCGACGACAACATGAACATCAAGACGAACGGGAGGTGCGGCAATTGAAGACGAAGTCGACTTCCTGCTCCTAGCCATAACCTTCTTCACTGCCTTGGAAGCCCTAGGTGCCATCGTGGTTTGTCAGTTGGAAGAAGGAAGCAAGACAGAAATCTTAATCAGAAAGAGTCTAAGAGAGAAATCCTTCTAAATACCCTTCCATTTATGGAGAAAGGAGGACCAAGACCGACGCTTCGTACAAAGTAGTCGACTCTTCGGCTATCGATACTGACTAGTTAATTAGAGGTCAGAAACTTCTAGGATCCTGCCACAAAAAGGTTTGCATGCATGACATAATGGCGTGGCGAGCAGCTATACGGCTGAACAATCTATGCGGCCAAGATCTCTATGCGGTCAGGGTTTCATATGCGGTTAGAAGAGCACGGCCATGCTTCTTATTCAAAGTATTTCAATTTTACAAATTGAAAACTTTGAAGGGGGTCCTGTAGAAGCATGGAAAATACTAAAGAAATTGACTCGTGCGGCCAAGAAAGACCCATGCGGCTCAGAAAATGCATGCAGCTCAGGGAGTCATGCGGCATAAGGAGCTATGCGGCCGGAGGCATCCCATACGGCTCAGAAGACACGTGGCATGACAGTGCTCCCCTCCGATCCATGCTGCATTAATTGCTTTGACGGCTGACCCCTCTGAAAAGTTGACAGACCTGACACCAAAGCAGGTAATTATGACTCTGTCATGATGATGAATCTCTAGGAAGAGAAAGAAATCTCTGACACGATCCCCCGAGAACAACAAAATGCCACGTGGCCCTGCCACGTGGGTGTGCTTATACGGCTCGAAGTGAAGACTTCCCATGCGGTTCAGAGTGAAGCTGTCCCATGCGGCTCGAGTGGAATCATCCCTATGCGGCTCAAGAAGATCATGCCCATGCGGCTCAAGCAGACACACCATTATGCGGTCCATACGGCTCATCATATGGTTCAGAAGTCTGAAGGAGGGGGCCACTGCCCAGACAGCCCTGACACGTGTCCCAAGTCTTATGCGGCCCAAAATTCATGCAGCCCAAATCTCATGCGGCCTAATTTGCATGCGGTTCAAGTCTCACCATTGGCTCTCAGGACACGTGTCCTTAGCCGATCAATCTCCCAGATTTATGGCAATCCAAGATCGGGTCGAACCCCAATGATCTGGGGCACATGGCAGGAGAATAAATTTGATTTATTCGCAGATATGAGAGAATCATTATAAGAAAGATTTATGCCAATCAGCATTAATTGCTAATGTGGATTTGGTGTAATCTACCCTTAATGGTTCTGATTTGTCACAATCAGAAACGAACGGCCTGGATTGATCAATCCCCAGGCTGCCGCCATCTCCAAGAGCTAATCATTGGCAACCCTAGCAATCACATCTCACTATTATAAATAGCAAGGTGCCATTCCCTTGTGAAAGATATAGAGAGATATACAAAAAAAGAAGCCAGAGAAGAATACGTATACACAGAGAGACTTCTCCCATAGTTAGAGAGAGAATATACACAGAGAGAGAAGCCAGGACAGCAATCAGAGAGAGAGCAAGAAGGCATTTCTTCGTCAACGACCAAGCAGATCTTCCCCGAGTCAAGGCTGCGTACCGATCGTCCAAGGAGTAAGACAGAGCGGCCGTCGCTTTCCCGAGCCTCTATTATCACCCCCCCAGAATCTAAAATAAACAATCGTACTTAGACTACTGTACCTAGGTTTTCGTCCCTAGGCTTTCTTTGTACGAGCGAGTTTGTATTGTGAGTCTAAGTTCAGTCCTCCGATAATTGTTCTGTACTTTTATAATCAATGGCAAACAAGGATGCTCAAACTAATATGATTGTATCTAAATCTAGGTTAATTCTAAGAGCTAATTCTAATTTGTTTGTATCGGTTTTATGTATTTTCCCTCGAAATAGCATATACTTTTGGAGATTCCTTTACATTACTCATCTGCCTGTCCAAATATTTCAGTTCCTAGAGCTTAATCGCAAGTTTTCAATGTCTTTGGTCATATTCCTCTCTACTATTTTCTACAACAGTAGCAATAGATAGGAGTAATATGTTCTATGCTTGTAGTGGAGCAGAAGTCTTAAAAGATCTGTCACTATATTATTTGGGTTCTCTTTGTATTAGGCTTCACCTTGTATGTTAACTACAACTTTTCAATAATTAAGAAGCAGATGATCTTCATGCACATTTAATCTACATATGAATTGTATTTACTAGCAAGCTGTACAAAGAAAACTTTCAATATTTTTCTTACACTATGTGCTGATGCCATATGAATGATTTGAGTGATAGAAAGCAAGTAATAGTGTTATACATCCATTATAAATGCTTCTATGTGAAGTAGGTGGTATGGCTGCCGGTGGTTGTTCTTGTTAACCTCTACTAGTTGATCTGATAAGCTTCAGGCGATCCCTCTAGTAGAAAAATGTGGTGTCGCTGCAAAATTGTAGTAGTCAATTGCTCATTTTCTATTTGGTGCTTCTAATAGAAAGTATTAATACAAAGCATTCTGGACTGCTACAAATGCTCCTTTGTCAATACACTATCAAGCAGATATATTTGTTCTACAATTATATGATCTCAATGCTCTCTCTCTCTCTCACTTTTATTCCTCAGACAAATTCAACCTATGTAGAAAAATAACCAAAAAGATGAAAATATTACATATGTAGCAAAACAACCAAATCAGATTGTCAATCACTCTCCTATAAATGTCCCTCTTATGGCTAATTTTCAATATAGTTTTTGAGAAATTACTAATATTAAATCCCTAGTTAATTAGTCTTTTAAACCTAACAAGTTGTAAGCAATGCTTTTTCTTCTTCTTTTATTTATTTTTATTTTTTTTTGTTATTTCTTAGCAGTTTGTGTAATGATATAAATTCTTACTAATACTCATCTTCTTCGTTTGTTAGGTTTGTTGTTTAAGAGGATATAGTTTTTCTTCCTATCATGTCACGATCGATTTCAAAAGGGCAGATAAAACATCCACATAGAAATGATGACGAGTATAAACAACGGGTTTGATTTTTTATGGATTTTGCAATGAAACACTCACCCCTGGGCTTACAACATGTAGTTGCCCTTGTAAATATACAAAAATGAAAAAAGAGCTTCATTTGAAGTAGTTAGAAGGCATTTGATCGTCAATGGTATGCTTCCAACATACGATGAATGGTCTCTTCATGGAGAGAAGCCGGGCATGGATATGGCAGTAGGTTATGAAGAACAATTTATAGAAGAAGATCAAATCCATGATGAAGTTCTAAGCAAAGTTACCAATGTCAATGAGGGTATACCGGGGAACCTGGTTGATGATGCTTATGGTGTAGACAATGAAGCTCCTGGTGCTGAAGGTAGTGGTGCAAATAATTCTCAAACAAATGTACTATCCTAAAATTCTTTTGCTCCTTATCTTGATCCTGTTGATAAGTATTATGAATATAAGAGAATTGTTAGTGAGAAATTATACTCGGTTGTGAAGCTGAACACACAACTCTATCTGTAATTATAGAGTTGCATAACTTAAAGAAGAAGTACAATTGGTCGAGAAATAATATGACATAATTGTTAAAGTGTTTGACTCAATGGCTCCCTAAGGGGAACACACTCCCTCAAAAGTATCCTTCAATAAAGCAAATGATGAGAGATTTAGGAATGAAGGCAAAGTGCATCCATGCATGCGAGAATAATTGCATGTTGTATTGGAAAGCATATGCAAATGCGACCGAGTGCCCTCAATATCAAACATCCCGATTTAAAGTTAAGGAGAAAACAAAACTAGAAAAGGTTGGAAGGAAAACAAAAGAACCAAGAAAAGTTTTGAGGCACTTTCCTTTGATTCCAAGATTAAAGAGGTTGTACACAATACCTTTGATTGCAAAAAAAATGTAGTGGCACAAGGAAGTAGAGCCTTCGTGGGACTTAATGCGACATCCTCGTGATTCAACTGAATGGAGAACACTTAAATGCAGGTGGCCGGAGTTTGCTGATGAGGGACGGAATGTTTGGCTTGGTATAACAACCGATGGATTCAACCGACATGGTGTTCTATCTAATAATTATAGTTGCTGGCCTGTTTATGTTATACCATACAATACGCCTCCTTCATTATGCATGAAATTGTAGTTTCAGATGATGTGCTTATTAATTCCAGGGCCCAAAGCACAAAGCCAAGATATTGATGTTTTCTTGCAGCCTCTTGTAGATGAGTTGAAACAAATTTGGGAAGGAGTATCGGCATTTGACATGGACAGAGGGATGATTTTTACTTTGAGAGCCATGTTATTATGGGGGATCCACAATTTTTTCGGCATTTGGAAATTTATCAGGTTGTGTAACACATAGTTACAAAGCATGCCCTATTTGCGGCACTGAGACGGAGTCTGAGAGGATTAGTGGAAAGAATGTGTACACAAAGTACAGAAGATTTTTGAAGGATGATCATCCATTCAGAGCAGTCAAACGCAGATGGTATAAGACTGAAGAGCACAGACAACCTCTGTAACGTTTGCATGGATCGACCCTTTTGCAAAGGCTTGACCGCATCCACTATATACCTGGTAAGAAGAGAATGGCACTCGAGAGCGATGGTTGTGGTGATGATGGTGGTGGTGGTGGTGGTGATAATGATATCGATTGTGATGGTAGTGAAAGACCAGCATGGTATAAAAAGTTCATTCTTTTTAATTTGGAATATTGGCAATCTCATAAAGTATGGCATACTATTGATTTGATGCATACTGAGAAGAATGTTGCCGAACGGGAAATTAGTAACGGTTATAACCGTGAGGAAATACGTTACGATATTTGCTAACGAGAAATTATTAACGGGTTTTTTCGTGACTAAAATTTTTAATAACGGTAATAACCGTGGGCAATCGTCTATTATGGTGTTGTGAGAATGCAGTATCTGACCACTACTATATGTCGAGCCAGTCTCTCTCTGTAGGAGAGCTGGAACCATTACTGATTTGCTTAGCCTTGTGGACTTACGAGGGACTGATGCATCTTATCTCTTGCGTACATTTATTTGGATCGGCTAGCCCTACTTAAACATAGCATGATTTGAGGATCCCTATATATATTGTATTTTTGGGATAACCCAAATATCACATAGTAAGTAGGATTGGGTAGCAAAGTATTAAACCTGATTGATAGTGTATTTTACCATATGTTAGTAGTTTAGGGACATGGACTGTCATGGTGTAGTGGCACAATCTGTATCTTTGTTTGGTTGTAGGGTTAGGCTATTGTGCTACAATAGGCTATGGACCTAAGCTACGACACAAAGGCTTATAGCCTGACCATGGTTATGGGATGTACTCTATCATGACTTGGTATAACATCTCTTTTCCTTGTTTGGTGTAGGGGTATCAAATAGCCTCGATGATAGGGTATACACCTGTGATTATGGAGCATGTCTTATTTAGGTATTACTTGGGTATTGTTTCAGTCACTCGTGCTTCCTTACTTTCTATTGGGGTCTGACTCCACTAGTTTTGTTTGGCCAGATATAGAGTTAGAGCTTGAGGATCCAGCTAATTATCTTATTGACGATGCGCACCAGAAGGATGTTCACCAAGGGACATGAGTGGGTTTCTTCTCCACCACTCATTAGCATTTTGTATATTTTAGGCATTTGGCCACTGGTACATATTTAGTCATATATTCTAGATTAGTTTACTTTACCCGATTTTAATTATTCGTACTGTAGCTGACTTGTGATTTTGTACTCTTGACACTATTCTAGCTCATCATTTTTCATAGCTAATTTCCTGATTATTTTGATAGACCGTCATGGACGCTATACTGCTTTATTTTATATGCTCATTATTTACTACTTCTTGGTTGACTGATTAACACATAATTGTTATGTTAGACCATAGGGCACTTGATTGTAGCATGCACACCCTTGTCTAGTGGCATTCATGACCATATTACGAGGTGCTGGTGTACTCCGTAGTGCGTATTTGGATGTATCATACCCCGTTCTTCGTATTCCAACAATAGAGTGTAACAAGCAAGACGCCCTCGGGAAACACCCCCCTTATGCTCCATACCACCTTTAGGAAGCAAGCCTCCTTGAGCATCACGCTCGCCTCGAATAGTGGGACGCCCTTGGGCCTTGTGTTTCTCGGATATCGTACTGATCTTGCAGTACAAGTCACCTCGGGACTCGTATATCACGGGATTTGTGCCCTCATTTTATGTAATTCCTATATCTATATACTACCTCGGGTAGTGGAATGCCTCGAGCCTCGTACTGCCTCGGTAACGCACCATCTCGGTTTGCATGAATTCTATTTTTATTTGTATCATTTTCTACCTTGGTCTTTTTACCTTCTTGAATTATATGCCACTTAAATTTGCGTACATGTACCGATTTGTATATTGTATTGATTTGTGTGCCAACTTGGATCTCGTGTTGCCTTGATTTTTGTGTACACATGTACTGTATCAATCTGTATCCCACTTTAAAATTTATATCCCTTTGAATTTCATATATGCCTCGATTCGCACACACCTTGATATTCATGTCGTCTCGATATTCGTGTCATCTCGAATCTCATATGCTCCTAAATTTATGTGTATATCTCGATTTACATGAACGTAACAATTTATGTGATTTGTTTTCCGTATTCGATCCTTATACTGCTTACAGGACCCACAAGGTATATCATTCCGCTAAACATTTAATTATGGTAATTGTAATTATTGTTTGTATTATATTAATTGTTTGTTGTTTATTCTAAAGACCACTGATGGACGTGCAAGCTTGGACCATAGGAACGAGATGTAAAGCGCTATACTCTAAACGGAGGGGTGAATAGAGTAAGCAGCGAAAAAGTAGCTATTAAAAATTGTTCGTTGCAAGATCACAAAAATATATCACAGATATGGAAATGTAAAAGTAGAGTGCAGAAAGTAAACACAAACACAAGATGTATACTGCTTTCCCTCTTGTGAGGACTAATCCAGTCAGAAGAACTCTGGCTTCTACAAACGCGAGCTCTGATCTGAAGCACTCAACCAACTTCAATTATGAAGTGTCTTACTTTTGTCAAGCTTGTTGATTACAATCACTCTGAAACTTCTAAACCGTACCATACTGGCAAATCAACTAAAGGATTGTAACTAGCTTGGGATTTGAAAATGAAAGCTTAAAGGCTTTGGACACTACCAGAATAGGCTGAATTAGCGACGTCCAAAAACGTCGCTAATAAGTAAAAATACGCCGCTACATATATTTAGCGACGTAATTAGCGACAAAAAAAGCAGGTCGCCGAAAAGCTAGTCTTAGAACAAAAGTTCGTCGCCAATTGTCGATGTTGCGACGAATTGTCTATGACGCTAAAACGTCGCAAACTTAGCGATGTTCGGCGACATTTACAGTACGTCGCCAACTTAGCGATGTATCTAGCGACATCTATTCATCGTATGTAGTGACATGGCAAGGTTTGCCACGTCAGCACATTGAGCGACGTTTAGCGACGGGCCGTCGCAGTTAGCGACGTACCGATACATCTTTGCAACGTACTTCCGCGTCGTAAAACCGTCGCAAAATATTTCAAACCATCGCTAATATGCTGGAAAATTAAAAAAATATATAATACAGTTTTCAAATCCTGCACACTGTACTTTACATACAGTTTAAACACGAATATAGAAATAGGAGATGATAAAAATGTATTCAAATCCTGTGCACTGCATACTGCACTTTACACTTTACAGTGCACTTTATATCATCACAAACAACATCACAAACATAAATATATTCAAATCCTGCATACTGCACTTCACAGACACACGTCATCACAAACATCCAATAGAGTCAAATAAAAATAGGAGATGATAAAAAGTCTCCCACCAAGTGTATAAACGAAAGTGTACCAATAAACAATTTGCCCATAGGGCCAATACATACAACTCATAAAAAAATCAATGAAATCACTGAGGAACCCTGCTGCACATCTGAGATAGCATGAACTCATACTGCTCATGTGTGAGCTCAACCACAGGGGACAGTATGAGGCAGTACAACGTCTGGAGTCGGCGCCGTTGATGGACCGGAAGGACGTATCTGCTCTAGCTCTTACAGTCGCTCAGCATGCGCAGCAAGGGTACTCACCATCCTCTGAGAACTCTCCTCAATCGAAGTATGTATCTGAGTGAGTAAGGCAGACATGGTCCTCTGCGATCCCTCCAGCTCGACCTGTCGATGCTCTGTACGCTCCGTAGACTCGGTGAGCATATGCAAGCTGACAGCTGTAGCCTGCTGCAGACTCATCAACTCCTGTATACTACGCTCGACCACATCAAATCGTCTGGTGATCATCGGATAGTCGGATCGTCGCTCTGCGGTATGGTGATCAGAAATCTGCTGTTGCAACTCTCGACGCAGCTCATCGATCTGACGACCAATATCCTGAGCTTATGATGACACCTACGAAGCTGGAGACTGCACACTGACAGAGGGGGCCCGGGATGACTCTGAAGCCAAATAGGTGTCGTAGGATCCCGTACCACAGTATGTACCCTTCTGAAGACCACCAACGGCGGTCATCCAGAGGTCGTCCGGCGATAGAGTTGTAGGCGGCTGGAAGGAAGTACCAGTCCCTCCCTCTGCTGGCGCACTAGCAGCAACAGCCGCCTCCTCTTGTAGCCGAAGAAACTCGGCCTAGAATAATATTTCATAACGTCTAAGTGTTTGCTAAAGTCTATATTGATATCTATTTTCTTGTTTTATAAATTATAGTCAATTATTATAAAAAATAGAACGTACATATGCCTGCGTCGCCCTCTCGTCAATAAATTCTCCAGCACTCCGATGGGTAACCAGGAAGACGGTCACCATGTTGGTGTCCTCACCCTTTTTTACCTGTTAAAATATATTATCTTTTATTAGTATTAAACATTCTATCCAACTATATATAAAATGATATCCGTCAGAGGAAACGTACCAGAAGATGAAAATGCTTCGTCATAGGAATGGAGCCACCACACCACTTACTGGCACTCGACCGCGCCACCTTGGCCTTGTCAAATCGCTCCTGGTACCTGGCCTCGCCGAATCTAGCCTTCATCGCAGTCCACTGCTCTAGCATGATCCAACCATGGATCGGCTTTCCGGAGCGATCACGAGACTTCTGGTCGTGGATCACATGACGGATGAGCTTGCCTGCAACGACAAAAAATTGGGCCTCGATCCTCGCCGCCCGGTGTGGTGGATAGAAATAGGTCCTCTATAAGAAGTAAAATAGAAAGAGTTGTATAATATACACAAATGATTATTAAAATTTAAAAATAAATAAATTTTTTATCTTGAAGTGGGCCAACCAAAAGGCCTTCCTATCTGCGGGAGCATCTGAGTAGTTAATCCAAGGCCCACCATAGTTCTACCTCAGAAATAACCCCAGCTGTCTCTGTACTGTAGGAGGCCGATATCTATACAATAATAAATTTCATGAATATATATGTACATATAATCATTTGAGAAATATATATTAACTAATTAACTTACTTCGTAGGCCCGTCCGTCGAAATCTCCATACGCGTCTCGTCCGGGGGAGCGCATGGAGGGTCGCTCTAACCTCCTGCCTGACCAGGATCAGTCTGAGCGCCATCCTCCATATGCTCGGTGTCATCTCTCTCCATGGAGCCGTCGGTAGGAGGAATGTTGGACGTGGAACGAATGCTGGACAACGAGGGAGGAGTCACCAACCTGCTGGAACTGCCATGTCCCGGTAATGGACCGAAAACATAATGGTATACTGGCGTACTCGTAGATGAGAATGAGGGTACAAAATCTGTATCCCTAAACTGACGCACACGGGACTGCCTAACATAATATCCTCCGCGTCGTCCGGGTCTAGTCATACCTGATAATAACATATGACAATAAAACAAATATACATATTTATATGATAGACATCACAGATTTTTAAAAAATATCATAGTCACAAAAGTGTCACTAAAGTGTCAAATATGATGATAAAACAAACATATAGATTTAATCCTCTTCTGAAAATTCATCTAGTTCATTTAGCTCATCTTCTTCTTCTTCTTCTTCATCTTCCTCCTCTACATCTTCACTTTCATCTGCATCTTCCTCTTCAGATAATTCTACTTCTTCTACACAATTAGATGTGTAATGAGGAACTTCCGTCGTGTCCACTTTTATAATATTTGTTACAAGAGGTAGTTCATCCTCTTGATAAAATATATTGTCAACCTTAAAGGTATTTCTAGCTTTAGTCTTGCATACTGCCCACCAGTCCAACCTTGTTGTTTTCCTTTTAGGATAACTTATGAAGTACACGAGCTGAGCCTGACTTGATAGGACAAATGGTTCATAGGCTTAATATCGACGCCGATAGTTTATATCCACAAGACCGTGCTTGTCTACTTTCCAACCTTGACCTTCAATCGGATCGAACCACTCACACCTGAATAACACAATCTTAGCAGGCTCTATTCCATAACTATATGTCAGCTCCACAATCTCCCGTAGGATGCCATAGAAATCTTTGTCCGCATCAACATCTTTGTAGTTCGAAGATTTGATACACAAACAACTGTTTTTGATGGAACCGAGATCTACAAAGTTGTCTCTGATCGGGCAAGTTGTTGACTTGAACCTAAACCCATTCACACAGTAGCTTTGATATATTTTTGCAGCATAAATTGGTCCCTTGGCTAGCGTTCTAATAGACTCATTCTCAAGTCTTGCGTTTGGACGATCGACCTAAATACCACGAAAAAAAATTAAGCTCATTCTCAAGTGCATATACAGAAAGGTAATTACAGAGTTCTCAAGTCTTACATATGCACTCAACCATGATGGAAAATAATGCCTTATTTCTTATTCTAGTTCTTCTTCTGTTATGTGTGGCCTTCCTGACCTCACATCATCATTAAATATGCTGAAAACAACATCGTTCAATTAATATAATAGTATAATAATCAACACTATTAAAATAATATAGACGTATTAATTACTTACCCCTCCAGCTTCTCTACTTCATTATCGTCGCAGTTGAGTAATACATACACCTGAGCAGCCCTTAGCTTATCATCGTTTAGATATCTCTTCTTCATTTTACCCGATGGCTTTCCTGGAGCATTGAATACCTTCAGTATTGTATCATTACATTCATGATCTCCATCGTCGTTTTTGGAAGCTCTCGTTCTATTAGTTACAACATGAGGCTTGAAATACATCGAACAAAAGTTTGTAATCTCCTCGAGAATATAGGCATCACAAATAGAACCCTCGACCTGTGCCTTATTTTTCACCTTTCTTTTTAGGTGATTCAAATGTCGCTCGAACGGGTACATCTATCGATATTTGACGGGTCCACCAACACGTGCCTCATAGGAAAAATGAATCGGCAAATGCTCCATAGAGTCGAAGAAACTAGGAGGAAACACCCTCTCTACCTTGTAGTGTTATTGCAATATCCTTCTCTTGCTTTTCTAAACGATTAACGAGCAATTTCTTAGAACAAAGATCCCTGAAGAATATGCTAAGCTCCGTCAATGGATCCCAAACTACCTGCGGTAAGAATTCTCGAAATGCAATCGGAATTAACCTCTCCATGAATACGTGACAATCGTGGCTCTTCATACCCGTCAATTTGTTTTCCTTCGGATCGACACATATTCTCAAATTTGACACATATCCATTTGGAAATTTTAGGCCCTGGATCCACCGACAAAGTCTCCCTTTATCCTCCTTGTCCAGTGAGAAAATTGACTTTGACAGGAACTGTTTTCCATTCTCCTCTATCAAATGCAACGCAGGGCATTTGCATATTTCTACTAAGTCCAACCTGGCCTTAGGATTGTCTTTCATTTTTTCTTTTACGTCCAACACAGTATTAATTATGTTATCAAACACATTCTTCTTAATATGCATGACATCAAGATTATGTCTGATCAGATTGTTACTCCAATATGGCAGATCCCAGAATATGTACCTCTTTGTCCAGTTATGATCTCTACCAAATCTATCACACTGGTACCCAGTTGTAGGATCTTTGATAGCACTTGGAAATTCTCTAACCTCCTCTCATATCGTGGCTCTGCACCACCTTGGCGGTGGATCA
This sequence comes from Iris pallida, assembly GCA_029216955.1. Taxonomy (NCBI): domain Eukaryota; kingdom Viridiplantae; phylum Streptophyta; class Magnoliopsida; order Asparagales; family Iridaceae; genus Iris; species Iris pallida. Next base: position 67,305 of record JANAVB010023919.1, on the reverse strand, counting down.
CCCTTCTCTACAACGTCGGCACGGAATGCATTCATGTTCCTTCTGAACGGATGATCTTTTGGCAGAAATTGCCGATGACAATCAAATAAGCACGATTTTCCTCCGTGTTTCAAGCAGAAAGCCTTAGTACGGTCCATGCAATATGGACATGAGAGACGGCCATGAGTGCTCCATCAAGATAACATTCCATAGGCCGAAAAGTCGTTGATGGTCCACATAAGGGTTGCCTTCATCTAAAAATTCTACTTCCTGGAAACATCGTATGTGTTAGCGCCTACTTCCCATAACTGATTCAACTCATCTATCAAAGGTTGTAAGTACACATCAATGTTCCTCTTGGGATTGTTCGGACCAGAAATTATAATGGTTAGAAACATGTACTGAGTCTTCATGCACATCCAAGACGGTAGGTTATACGGAGTGACAATCATAGGCCAGCACGAATATTGGGATCCCGAAAGACCAAAAGGAGTAAAATCGTCAGAAGATAGCCCCAACCTTACATTACGTGGATCTGAAACAAAATCAGGATACACTCGATCAAAGTGCTTCCACGCTTATTCATCGGATGGGTGATCCAACACTCCTTCAATCTATTCTCGCATGTGCCAACTCATATTTTCGGCCGGCCATCTCTTTCACCATAAATAATCTTTGCAACCGCGACGTTAAAGGCAAGTAGTGCATTGAATCGGTCGATCTTCTTGTACCGGTATACCTTTATGTACTAGTTGTCTTATAGCAATCAGCACCACAAAATCTGCATACATCTGTGTCCTTGTCGTCTTTGTAGTACAGCATGCACCGATTGCGACAAGAATTGATTTTCTCGTATTCCATCCAGAGAGATCTTACCATCCTCTTAGACCAGTAGAAGTCTTTAGGTAACTTAGTACCCACCGGCAAGATCTCTATAATCAACTCCAGCACTCGGTTGTAGCATTCTTGCGACATGTTAAAATCTGACTTAATGCTCAACAGTCTTATAACCACCTCCAACGGTGAATGATCCTTATAACCAGGATACAATAGAGTACTTATATTCTCCAGCAACTCCATGAACTTTGCAGCATCGACATTCGGTGCCTGCTCAGCTGCATCATGAACGAAACTAGGCCCCGCAACGTCGAAAATCATGTTCACGCACCCGTCGTCGTATGCATGATTATCTGAAACAAAATTAGGTCCCGCATGCATATACGGCTCAACATAAGGCTCCGGCTCTGATGTTAAAGACACAAGTTCTCCGTGTGCGGTCCACTGATAGTAATTAGGCGTGAAACCCCTCGAGTACAAATGATATGTCACTTCCACTTCTGGATAATATTTCACGTTATGACATTTCACACACGGACACTTAATTTTGGTGCCGTCCATGTACTGAGGGAACGCCTTAGCAAACTGCAGGAACTGCTCTACTCCCGCTATGTATTCATCTCGCACACCACACATATCATCTGGACGACAATTGTACATTCATGAACGATTCCGCAAGTTGTAATTCATATCCATTTGGAAATAATTCTACAAAGATGGACACATATGTTCACCGCAGTAACTAGTTAAGCATGATACATAGATGGGGTAAGACATCAAGATCTCTCTTTTATGTTACAGATGTTAGACTGTGGATGGGGTAACATGACAATATTCTAACATATGACTGATACATAGATGGGGTAACACATCAAGATCTCTCTTTTATGTTACAGATGTTAGACTGTGGAGTTAAGCCTGATACCTAACTAACATTCACTAACTGACAATAAACACTAACTCACATACAACTGATCACTAACTCTGATACATGGGTTACTGCCTTCTCTAACTGACACATACACACACACACTGAATCTAACCAAACCCCAAGGGGCTAAGCCCCTTCCATGAACACTCACTAACTGACATTCACTCATGGCTAAATGGCCAAGTGACCAACTAAAAGCTAGTGGGTGTCCCCCTCACACTGAAACTCTAACTGACACTCTAACATAAGACACTCATACTACTGAAAATCCTCACTGATACTTAGGGACTCAAACAGGACACTCAACTGACACTGACTGATACTTCACTTAGTCACACACAATTTCACAAGTGAGCTCACTGACACTTGACACTACACTGATACTGACACCAACACACTACTCGCTCTAGATCCCCTTGACACTCACAAACTTAGGTGTGATGCTACACTAAAGCCTCTAATCCTTACTGAAACATGGACTAATACACTTGGGTATTGGCTCAAAGGCCTGTGGCCAAATGGCAAACCAAGATGGCTGTGCCCGAGCCCACACTGCAGTGGCCAAAGCCACGGCAATGTACCAAGGCACACTTCCTACTATAGTGGCCAAGTGACCTGGCCACACTGCCTGGCCAAGCCCGAGCTCACACTTCTTCTCTGCAACAGCCAAGTGGCCTGCCAAAGCCAGGATGGCCTCCCCATAGCAGGTCATCACTCTACCATGGCCAGGGGCATTCCCTGCTGCTAGTACAATGCTAAAGCATGCTTCCACACTTAATCAACAGCAAAGCACACTCTATTTTCCTAAGAGTGATACTGAATTCAAATAAATTACTACATGTGGGTTAGATTCAGTGTGTGTGTGTGCCCGTATGTGTGTGTCCGTGAGTCCGTGTGTGTGTGTGTGTGTGTGTGTGTGTGTGTGTGTGTGTGTGTGTGTGTGTGTTCGTGGGAGAGGAGGAGGAGGAGGAGGGAGAGGAGTTAGGTTAGGGTTTACCTGAGGAAGAGGAGGAGGAGCTCGACGGGGGTGTACGGGTCGCCAGAGGGGAGGGAGTCGCCGGAGGGGTAGAGGGTAGCCGGGGGTCGAGGAGGTCGCCTGGGGGTTGGGAAGATTTTAGAAAGTTTCAAAAAATTCGAGTGAGGTGGAAAAAAGGAAACAGTGTGCCCTAAGTAAAAACTTTAGCGATGTCACGAGACGACGTCGCTCAACGTCGCCAACTAGTAGCGTATAGCGACGACATTTTAGGACGTCGCTAATTTCGTCGCTACATCAGCGACGTTTACCGACGAACTTGCGATGCAGGTTCCCATTTAATAAACTATAGTCGCTAGACGTCGCTATTGGTCGCTTTTGGCGACTAATAGCGACGTATTAGTAAAACGTCACTAAACTCCCAAAAATTAGGGACGTTCATTCTTAGAGTTGCTAAATTCGTCGTTAATTTGACTTATTTTGGTAGTGGGAAGAACGTAGTAAGCTTAGATAGAAGAGAAGAGAGAACAAATTGGTGTGTTGAAATTCTTCTCTATTTATAGATTTTCCAAAGGGAGAATTCAAGCAGTTAGGAAGTAGTTTGGGCTTTTGTAAGTGCACTGCAATTAAAATAATCATTTACGGCACGCAAAATGCGCCGTAAATGATCTTTTACGGCACGCAAAATGCGCCGTAAATGATCTTTTACGGAGTACATTTGGCTGCTGTAAAAGGCCATGCGTTGTAAATGACCCTATTATTTATGGCGCGTATTTGAACGCTGTAATAATCCTTTCGACCTTTTTTACAGTGTTCTGATGCACGTTGAAAAAAGATGGAGGGAGTCATTTACAACGTTCACATGTGCACCGTAAATAATAGGGTCATTTACGATATTACCTTTTACGACACCAAAATGTACGCCATGAAAGATCACTTACAACACGTTTTGCGTGTCGTACATGATCATTTATTTGTAAATCCTATAAATGACCCTATGAATATAACACTATTGTACACTAAACTCATAATTAAGACATCGAATTCTTCTATACTTTTCATTCCACAGATACCTTCAAATAATTAATTATAGAATTCTAACTTACATACACATAAAAACTACATATATATATTTCATTTTAAATGATTACATTTTTTAATTGACAAAAAATTACACTAACAAGCCAAATTAGGACAATCAAGCAACTCTTTCTCCATTTTTTTTAAAAATACAATAATTAAAAAATAACGAATGATGTATCATAAATAATCTCCCTACACCTATACACTATGCTTCATTGATCTTCCCTTCTCTGCACACACCCAATGTTCAAGCTCCTCCTCCTTTCTTTTGGAAGCAGTACTCTGTAGAAATCCCTCCTCTGTAACTACAAAGCAAGGCAAACCAAATCAAACCAATTAAAATGAAACTAAATCAGTGTGTATGTTTTATAATATTATTCACAAGTGGCTACTGCATCAACACTTGTAAGCAACATTTTTTGCAAGAAAATTATAGGGATTTAGATGTGCAAACCAAACAACATATGGCTGCTGCATTAACACTAAATTAGTGCTCGTGTTTTATATATAAATGGACAACTACTGCTTCCTTACTCTTTTCCATAGAAGAAGGTCCGGGCGCTTATAGATGGCGACCTCATCGAACAATTCGGCGGGATCGGAGAGCCTCCACCAGCACGATGAGTGCTTACCCTTGTGTCGGATGTACTAGGTCACCGTGGTGTTCCCCCTGCAGTCCAGGTGCCGACAAGAGGTAGTAGACGTGCAGCTTCTGGCACGGTTCCATGCGACAGATCGCGTGTGCAACTTATGGCATGGTTTCGGGTGACAGGCCGAATGTTGAACACGTATGCGGTGTAGTCCGCCCGCTTTACCAGAATGTCCTCGTGGGGGTCTCCATCTTCCTGTGCGACATCACCCCCCGGACCACCTGTACTGCAAAGCCCTAGGAGGCAGACACGGAAGGACCGCTGCATCACGCACGCGAAGTCAAGGCGGACGTGCCCTTCAAAGAGGCGTTGAGGGCCTTGGGGCTGAGGTACCCCGGGAATATGTGTGAAGAATGAATCATATGAAGTAGAGGCGGATGGGTGTGTAAATGGATGGGATGAAGTCATGTGTGAAGAAAGAAACTTATGCATATGGAGCTAATAAAGTGTTGCAGGAATTTGTGCTAGAAATGAGAGGAATTATGCGAAAAATGAATTGTTTTGATCTTTCACTTGCGTTTGGAAAAAAATGCGGGAATTTGAAAATTTGTGCGACAAACAAAAACCATAAGAGGGAAATAAAAATATAAGAGGGAAATTGAAATTTTCAAATTGAAATTTTTTGTTTATATTAAATTGATAGTCATAAATTTTTGTTGTTTTATTAGATAATGTAGTTATCATCTTTTAATTTTGGACAAATTTGGGATAAAAACCTTTAAGATATAATCTGATAATCACATGCGTCTGTCCAAAATTATGATACCCAGAATCCTCGCCACGCTAGTAAGCAAGGCTGCAATGAACGGTAGAGTCCATAACTGGGGTATGCATCTCTATGATCATGTCGTCTGGAATCCTCGCTATGCCGACTAGTATAGCTGCGAGAAATTCCAATCTCTTGATCAAGATATGTACATCCGAAGTCAGGTCCCTATGTTCTTGCCACACCGGCTAATATAGCTGCGGTAAACTCTAGGTTCCAAAATAAAGTAGACGTTTTACCATCCCTGTTATTTCCGTCAACATATGTTATCAGAAGATACCGTAACTCGGGTCATAAAATTCAACTCGATAAGAAAATCAAATCAACAACGATCTATCAAAATCAAATTCAAATATCAAGGAGTAAGGGTAAATCAAAACAAAAGAAAAGGATTTCAAATTTGAAGTTCAGAATGAGATTCTCAAGGGTCATCCCAGGAATCTCTCAAGGAATTCTAACTGTGATTGAGTACATCAAAATATGTACTAATCCTACTGCAGGCTGTAGTGATACTCTAGTTCGAATACCACTATATAAACTCGACCTGCATGGGCCACCACTAAAAACGTGTCACGACCCGCACCCTAGAGTAAGGGCACGAGAAGTGGGTACGTCCAGCCTACGCCGCAGTGTCGGCGGTAGAACGCTGTCCTCTAAGTCTCAACATCTAACAATATAATGCTAATCAGTTTATACTCCCCGAATGGGGGTGACATAGCAGAATGTAAACTCAATCACAACTAAGGAAGAAGAAGTACGATATGATATAGAACTCAAAATGAGATACAGATGATCAAAAGAGTCTAAGTGTCTAAGATAACAACTCAGCAAAATCCAGAAAATAATACAACTCTGAAGTCAATACAAATGACATAAGAAATAAGATAAAGCCTAGCTAATCTAGTCTAAGCAGTAGGAATGACATCCTCAGCTAGAGCTGGATCCTCCTGTGGGTCCAACTCACAGGTATCATCTAGATGGGCTCCATAGTAGGTCGGGCAGAAGTCCTCGGTATCATCTATAATATTTTCAACAGGTCCAGTCAGGACGGGAGCGAGCACAGTACATCTCATGCAGTTCATATCATGGCAGGAAATATAAAGCAAGCAATAGAGTAAGATACATGAAATGCTGTAAGAAGATGTACATGAAAACAGGAGAGATATTTGATAATTGGAAATATACACATGATAAGTAAGAAATGTAAGTGACTAGTGATGTAGAGTACAAGATGTCATGTAATTGGCTTAGGTTGTACATGATGTACCTGAGTGAACATGTGGGACATCAGCAAATAAGGCTGTGTTGTACATGATAAAACATGAAAAGTAACAGAGTGAACATGATGGGTAAATCACATGACCATTTATACTCACCCCTACCCACAATCAATACACAAGGATCCAGTCCAGTTACGTTACGGACATGATGTTTTGGTTACACAGGAAACACATGAGGAAACATGAGCATACATGAAAGAACATAAAAGTACATTAACGTACATAAAAGAACATGAGAGAACATGAGTGTACATGAATAACGCAGAAGCAAGGAATACATGATGTACATGAAACACATGTCATAAAGTATTTGATGCGTCCGCTAAGGGGGATAACATCCCAAGAAGAGATCCATATAGTACCAATCCGTGATGATAACGTGACAGCATCAAGTAAAAGTAATCTAGAGCGAGAATATAAGTCGTGACAAGTATGAAACGATCGGAGAATGTACTCGCCAGATACCCTGAATATCTGTTGAGAATCGATGTCTGAAACTGAGGTACAAGGTCCTAAAAATAGAGTAATACGGGTCACAACATGTCCAGAATAGTAAAACTAAAGTTTATAATGCATTCTACATGATTCTAGGTCAATCTGGGCAAAAGTCAAACTTGGTCAACTCTGGTCAATTCTAACAGTCAAACTAGGTCAAGTTAAGTCATATTAGGTCGCAGGAAGTCAAACCAAGCCACACTAGGTCAAACAAGTCAAGGTTAGTCAAATCTAGGTTAAAGTCAACTTTTGGTCAACATTCTAGTCAAACTAGTCAAGTTATCTAGGGTTTAGTTAACAATGGTCAGACTAGTCAATTACTAGTCAGTATGGTCAAGCTAGGTCAAAGTCAAACCTTGGTCAACTCTGGGTCAAACCAAGTCAACATCTAGTCACACTAGGTCAACAACAAGGCCGTCTTGGTCAACTGGTCAAACTTTAGGTTTACTAGTCCAAGCTAGTCCACTTTAGTCTAGGTTTAGTCAAATCTAGGCCTAACCCATATCTAGCCTGTGCATATGTATATCAAGTATACCATGTCTACATATAAACTACACTAGCTAGCTATATGGCATATAGCCTAAACAAGTATACACTATATAGGCCTATATTATAGAGACTAATATATATACATAGATTCTACTATATAGACTAACCTATATATATATAAAGAGGGGAAGGATAATACATAGGTGAGTGTGTGTATAGTGAGAGCTAGTGAGTGAAAGGGGACACCACATATAGCCTATAATCTATATACACATGTATGTAAATTACATAGGAATATATATATATATATATATATATATATATATATATATATATATATATACTCACATTATATATATATATATATATATATATATATATATATATATATATATATGTAATATACATACACACAAGATAGAGAGAGAAATGAATCAAGGTAAAGCGTGTGTGTGTAGATAGGAGGTTGTGTAGGCCTATGAGGGCTTGTGTGTGTAGTGTCATGTGTGTGATTGTGTTAGGCTATAGGTCTCAGGAATGTGTGGTAGGTTAGTGTGTGTATGTGTTAGTGTCTAGGCATAACAGTGATGGAATATAGGCAATGTGTGTAAAGTGTGTGTGTGTGAATCATAGGTGATTGAGATTTACAAGACAGTGTGAGAAAATCAGTGTCAATGACATTGATACATTCAATCCAAACACAAATCCGAAACCCAATTCTCAATCTCAGTTATATGTTAAAACCCAACTCAGTTATCTACATTCTCATTTTAGTTATAACATTTCAATCACAGTTATAATCCCAAATCAGTGAGTTTTCTCAATCTCATTTCATTCCTAACTATATCTCAGGTTTAACCCCAAACCTAGTCATCTACATATCTAGCAATGCATTTATAACAATTACAATCCAAATTAAAACGATTTAAATTACTGTTTAGACATTAACCCCCAATTGAACACAGTTCTCAGGTTTAAACCTGAGAATTTTCTCAGTTATCTACTCTAACCCCAATCCCAGGTAACCCACATATGTAATCTGATTTCTAACATTCTTCATAATTCTAAATCTACATTTAAACTTCAAAATTAACAATTTAAATATCATTTAATTTCTGAAAATAAAGAATTAACATGGTATCAGTGATCATTTAGAAAAAAAACCCAAATTCGAATATCAAAACATGGTAAAAACCCAATGTAAAGGTTGGTAAACATTGTGTCATGCATACACGTGCCAAACATGGTGTTTTGTGTCCAAACAAGTGGACACAAACGTTTCCAAAATACTAATTTACACATAATATGATAACACTGCACAGGCAGCCTCGTACACGTGTTCACCAAGGTCTAGGACACGACACAGGTGTCCACGTGTCTCATTGTCACGTGTCCAGGTTCTTCTAGGGTCAGGCTACACACCTAGGACCCTGACACGAGCCCACGTGTCCTCAGGACACAGGACGAACACCGTATCAGTCGAGAAAACTTGACTGATACACACTGTTCTGTGCCGCTTCGTGCAGTGGTTCTCGCGTCTCGTAGACACGACACGAGCCACGTGGGGTCTCATGGACATGCCCACGTGTATCCCACATGTTGGGCTACATACTCGTACAAACACGAGGTATCCAAGTGTCGTGTCCGTGCGACACGACGCACGGGAAATCGGCTCAGTGCGTGTGTGCACTGTCAGTGCATGATGACCAGTACACGTATCCTCGTATCCTCGATACGTCACGAGGTAACGTGAAATTTTGGGGAAGTGTGCGCAGACACTGCCCCCGTGTCCACACCAATTTTTATGTCTCCAAGTGATGTGTGCATTGTGTACGAGATACGTATGAGCAGGACACAGTGTACTGCTGTACACAGCGTATTCGTGTCCAATTTGGACACGGACACGACACAATATCGTGCTCAGTCAACTAGGGTTGTGACCTACAAGTCTAGGGCTACCCAAATATGTAATTAGTTTTGCAATTAACCAAAATTCATTTCTTTGTGGTATTTCAACAAACACAGTTTTTCAAACATGGATACGTGTCCGATATGGACACCAAATCAAACCTAGTTCCTACCAAACTTGGCTTATAGGTCCCTGCTACCTAGATGCATGCGACCATGAAAAGAAATCACAATATTAATGGGGTTTTGAGGCATTTTACCTATTGAGTAAAAACTCAATGAAAAGCCTAGAATAGGGGGGTGTCCTCTTCACTTGGGGGTGCCAAATGCTTACGTAACCTTGTTAGCTAGCTTCCCTTAGTATCCTCAATTGTAGGGGGTTCCAATGCAAGAAATTTGGCTCAATTTGGAGTTGATTTGGATATTTAGGGAGGAATTGGAGAAGAACACTAAAGGAGGCAATTAAAATGAGTTAAAAATGATGCTAATGATTAATGGGTTGTATTTATAGAGGGGGGAATGTGTGATGGGTGCCATTAGGTTAGGGTTATGGTTTTGAATGAGTGGCTAAGGCTTCTCCAACAATTTCAAGCCAATCTAATGGCTCATAACTAAAGTAGCCTTCTTTAACCTTTAGCCTAAAATATCTCTCTAACAAATATCTAGATATTACCCTAATTTGATTACTTAATTTAAACCCTCTAACTTAGTCTCTAGGGTCATGACTAACATCTAGATTAGGCTAACTTCTAGGTCAAGTCTCAAATAATTTAACTAACACATATTTAATTCATATAATTTACAATTTCACAAAAGTGTCAAAATGACCAAAATACCCCTAGGCTTAAAAGTAGAAATTTGAAATCCTAAACACATGATTAGGTCTCCTTGGTCATGATTAGTCTTCTAGGTCATGCATGACTAAGGTTACACTAGTAAAACACCAATTTCACATTTCACCATTTTAAATAGTTTTAAAAATAACTAAAAATCAGCAAAAATCATATCATGACTAAAATCTAATATTTTAATGATTTAAAATACAAAAGTTCAAAATTACCCTTATTTTAGAAAAGTGGGTGTTACAAGTCTACCCCCCTTAAAAGAATTTCGTCCTCGAAATTAAGATGGTCGTACTCCTCCTAGAGTCTCGTCCCCAAAAATCATGGTCTCAGAACTTACCTAAATTATACAACTTAAAAGAATGGCATACAGGGTCATAGCATATGGTGGCAGTTGAAAGTCTCAACTAGGTATACTAGTCATGCTAAACAAAAACGGTCATAGGGTATCAAACATAAGGCATTCTGGGGTGCATCAATTATCAAAGACTGGCTAAGATATAGGTCAAGGACTTACCTCCAACTAGGTCTGGTGGCTGGAACTCCCTCCCGAAGGCGGAGCCTTCGCTGGGATAAGTATAAAAGGACAGTCTCGCACCAGGTGTGCAGCTGACCCATAAAATAGGCACGTCCCCCTTCTCTTCCTACAGTGGTCCCATATATGTCCAAGCTTCCTACGGAAGGTACAAGTAGGCACTCTCTCAACTGGCCTCTGTCGGATAGGAGTCTGGACTGGATAGGCTGGTCTAGGCTGATAGTCTGGGTGCTCATGGGTAAAGCCAGGGCTATACTATCATTCCTAAGATAAAGGCCTAATCACAACTCATCAAATCATCATACTAAGAAAGAGTTATAACTAATGAATTTCTACAAGGAATTAGACTAGTCAACTAAAGTTATCCCTACTCCTAAGTTATTTGATGATGGAAAACAATTTTTTTTTACAGAAGAGAAATGAAAGAGGTGATACTTTAAAAACCTTCAAGATATAATCTGATAATCACATGTGTCTGTCCAAAATTATGATACCCAGAATCCTCGCCACGCTAGTAAGCAAGGCTGCAATGAACGGAAGAGTCCATAACTGGGGTATGCATCTCTATGATCATGTCATCTGGAATCCTCGCTATGCCGACTAGTATAGCTGCGAGAAATTCTAATCTCTTGATCAATATATGTACATCCGAAGTCAGGTCACTATGTTCTTGCCACGCCGGCTAATATAGCTGCGGTAAACTCTAGGTTCCATAATAAAGTAGACGTTTTACCATCCCTGTTATTTTCGTCAACATATGTTATCAGAAGATACCGTAACTCGGGTCATAAAATTCATCTCGATAAGAAAATCAAATCAACAACGATCTATCAAAATCAAATTCAAATATCAAGGAGTAAGGGTAAATCAAAACAAAAGAAAAGGATTTCAAATTTGAAGTTCAGAAAGAGATTCTCAAGGGTCATCCCAGGAATCTCTCAAGGAATTCTAACTATGATTGAGTACCTCAAAAAATATACTAATCCTACTACAGGCTATAGTGATACTCTAGTTCGAATATCACTACATAAACTCGACCTGCATGGGCCACCACTAAAAATGTATCACGACCCGCACCCTAGAGTAAGGGCACGAGAAGTGGGTACGTCCAGCCTACGCCGCAGTGTCGGCGGTAGAACGCTGTCCTCTAAGTCTCAACATCTAACAATAAATACTAAGCAGTTTATACTCCCCGAATGGGGGTGACATAGCAGAATGTAAACTCAATCACAACTAAGGAAGAAGAAGTACGATATGATATAGAACTCAAAATGAGATACAGATGATCAGAAGAGTCTAAGTGTCTAAGATAACAACTCAACAAAATCCAGAAAATAATACAACTCTGAAGTTAATACAAATGACATAAGAAATAAGATAAAGCCTAGCTAATCTAGTCTAAGCAGTAGGAATGACATCCTCAGCTAGAGCTGGATCCTCCTGTGGGTCCAACTCACAGGTATCGTCTAGATGGGCTCCATAGTAGGTCGGGCAGAAGTCCTTGTTATCATCTGTAATATTTTCAACAGGTCCAGTCAGGACGGGAGTGAGCACAATACATCTCATGCAGTTTATATCATGACAGAAAATATAAAGCAAGCAATAGAGTAAGATACATGAAACGCTGTAAGAAGATGTACATGAAAACAGGAGAGATATTTGATAACTGAAAATATATACATGATAAGTAAGAACTGTAAGTGACTAGTGATGTAGAGTACGAGATGGCATGTAATTGGCTTAGGTTGTACATGATGTACATGAGTGAACATGTGGGACATCAGCCAATAAGGCTGTGTTGTACATGATAAAACATGAAAAGTAACAGAGTAAACATGATGGGTAAATCACATGACCATTTATACTCACCCCTACCCACAATCAATACACAAGGATCCAGTCCAGTTACGTTACGGACATGATGTTTTGGTTACACAGGAAACACAAAAGGAAACATGAGCGTACATGAAAGAACATGAAAGTACATGAACGTACATGAAAGAACATGAGAGAACATGAGTGTACATGAATAACGCAGAAGCAAGAAATATATGATGTACATGAAACACATGTCATAAAGTATCTGATGCGCCCGCTAAGGGGGATAACATCCTAAGAAGAGATCCTTATAGTACCAATCCGTGATGATAACGTGACAGCATCAAGTAAAAGTAATCTAGAGCAAGTATATAAGTCGTGACAAGTATGAAACGATCAGAGAATGTACTCGCCTGATACCATGAATATCTGCTGAGAATAGATGTCTGAAACTGAGGTACAAGGTCCTAAAAATAGAGCAATACGGGTCATAACATGTCCAGAATAGTAAAACTAAAGTTTATAATGCATTCTACATGATTCTAGGTCAATATGGGCAAAAGTCAAACTTGGTCAACTCTGGTCAATTCTAACAGTCAAACTAGGTCAACTTAAGTCATATTAGGTCACAGGAAGTCAAACCATGTCACACTAGGTCAAACAAGTCAAGGTTAGTCAAATCTAGGTTAAAGTCAACTTTTGGTCAACATTCTAGTCAAACTAGTCAAGTTATCTAGGGTTTAGTTAACAATGGTCAGACTAGTCAATTACTAGTCAATATGGTCAAGTAGGGGTGCAACTCGGGCGGGCTAAACCCGAACCCGATCGGGTAAACCCGTCAATGGGTTGGGTTAGGGTTGAAGGTATTCGATTTCATGCTTGGGCTCAGGTTAAAATATTTGAACTCGATCAAAAATCGGGTTGGGCTTGGGTTCATGTGTTGGATAACCCGAAGAACCCAAAACTCGACATACATATAATTTTTATATATATTGTTTCATACTACTTTAAAAAAAAGTTTTAACTATAATTTTTTTCACCCGAACTCTTCAACTCCTTGTCCTAAATCTCATTTTAGTTTTTTTTTTGTAATGATTGAGGCTTGATTGCTATTTGATTATGCATTTAATATTACTCTTGTTTAAAATTATTTCAAATATCATATTAGAGTCCGATAAACCCGATGGACCCGACCCAATCCGAGCCCAACCCGATCCTCCGGGCTTGGTCTTGGGCTTCATATGTTGAACCCGAAGTCGGGTCGGACTTGGACTTGGGCTAGACTTATGATCTATCGGGTTGGGCTCGGGTTAATCTCAAACCCGACCCAACCCGCCTGAGTTGCACCCCTATGGTCAAGCTAGGTCAAAGTCAAACCTTGGTCAACTCTGGGTCAAACCAAGTCAACATCTAGTCACACTAGGTCAACAACAAGGCCGTCTTGGTCAACTGGTCAAACTTTATGTTTACTAGTCCAAGCTAGTCCACTTTAGTCTAGGTTTAGTCAAATCTTGGTCTAACCCATATCTAGCCTATGCATATGTATATCAAGTATACCATGTCTACATATAAACTACACTAGCTAGCTATAGGGCATATAGCCTAAACAAGTATACACTATATAGGCCTATATTATAGAGACTAATATATATACATAGATTCTACTATATAGACTAACCTATATATATATAAAGAGGGAAGGGATAATACATAGGTGAGTGTGTGTATAGTGAGAGCTAGTGAGTGAAAGAGAGTTGAGTGAAAGGGGACACCACATATAGCCTATAATCTATATACACATATATGTAAATTACATAGGAATATATATATATATATACTCACATTATATATATATGTAATATACATACACACAAGATAGAGAAAGAAATGAATCAAGGTAAAGTGTGTGTGTGTTGATAGGAGGCTGTGTAGGCCTGTGAGGGCTTGTATGTGTAGTGTCATGTGTATGATTGTGTTAGGCTATAGGTCTCAGGAATGTGTGGTAGGTTAGTGTGTGTGTATGTGTTAGTGTCTAGGCATAACAGTGATGGAATATAGGCAATGTGTGTAAAGTTTGTGTGTGTGAATCATAGGTGACTGAGATTTACAAGACAGTGTGAGAAAATCAGTGTCAATGACAGTGATACATTCAATCCAAACACAAATCCGAAACCCAATTCTCAATAACAGTTATATGTTAAAACCCAACTCAGTTATCTACATTCTCATTTTAGTTATAACATTTCAATCTCAGTTATAATCCCAAATCAGTGAGTTTTCTCAATCTTATTTTATTCCTAACTATATCTCAGGTTTAACCCCAAACCCAGTCATCTACATATCTAGCAATGCATTTATAACAATTACAATCCGAATTTAAACTATTTAAATTACTGTTTAGACATTAACCCCCAATTGAACACAGTTCTCAGGTTTAAACCTGAGAATTTTCTCAGTTATCTACTCTAACCCCAATCCCAGGTAACCCACATATGTAATCTGATTTCTAACATTCTTCATAATTCTAAATCTACATTTAAACTTCAAAATTAATAATTTAAATATCATTTAATTTCTGAAAATAAAGAATTAACATGGTATCAGTGATCATTTGGAAAAAACCCAAATTCGAATATCAAAACATAGTAAAAACCAATATAAAGGTTGGTAAACATTGTGTCATGCATACACGTGTCAATCATGGTGTTTAGATCCAAACAAGTGGACACAAACGGGTCCAAAACACTAATTTACACAGAATATGATAATACTGCACAGGCAGCCTCGTGCACGTGTTCACCTAGGTCTAGGATACGACAGGTGTCCACGTGTCTTGTGGTCACGTGTCCAGGTTCGCCTAGGGTCAGGCTACACACCTAGGACCCTGACACGAGCCCACGTGTCCTCAGGACACAGCACGAACACCGTATCAGTCGAGAAAACACGACTGATACACACTGTTCTGCACCGCGTCGTACAGTAGTTCTCGCATCTCGTGGACACGACACGAGCCACGTGGGGTCTCGTGGACATGCCCACATGTATCCCACATGTTGGGCTACACACTCGTGCAAACACGAGTTGTCCAAGTGTCGTATCCGCGCGACATGACGCGCGCAAAATCGGTTCTTTGTGCGTGTGCACTGTCAGTGCATGACCAGTACACGTGTCCTCGTGTCCTCGATACGACACGAGGTGTCGTAAAATTTTGGGGAAGTGTGCACAGACACTGCCCCCGTGCCCACACCAATTTTTACGTGTCCAAGTGATCTGTACAGTGTGTACGAGATACGTGTGAGCAGGACACAGTGTACTGCTGTGCACAGCGTGTTTGTGTCCAATTTGGACACGGATATGACATAATATCGTGCTCAGTCAACTAGGGTTGTGACCTACAAGTCTAGGGCTACCCAAATATGTAATTAGTTTTGCAATTAACCAAAATTCATTTCTTTGTGGCATTTCAACAAACACAGTTTTTTAAACATACATACTTGTCCGATACGGACACCAAATCAAACCTATTTCCTACCAAACTTGGCCTATAGGTCCCTGGTACCTAGATGCATGCGACCATGAAGAAAAATCACAATATTAATAGGGTTTTGAGGCATTTTACCTATTGAGTGAAAACTCAATGAAAAGCCTAGAATAGGGGGGTCCTCTTCACTTGGGGGGTGCCAAATGCTTGTGTAACCTTGCTAGCTAGCTTCCCTTAGTATCCTCAATTGTAGGGGGTTCCAATGCAAGAAATTTGGCTCAATTTGGAGTTAATTTGGATATTTGGGGAGGAATTGGGGAAGAACACTAAAGGAGGCAATTAAAATGAATTAAAAAGGATGCTAATGATTAATGGGTTGTATTTATAGAGGGGGAATGTGTGATAGCTGCCATTAGGTTAGGGTTAGGGTTTTGGATGAGTGGCTAAGGCTTCTCCAACAATTTCAAGCCAATCTAATGGCTCATAACTGAAGTAGCCTTCTTTAACCTTTAGCCTAAAATATCTCTCTAACAAATATCTAGATATTACCCTAATTTGATTACTTAATTTAAACCCTCTAACTTAGTCTCTAGGGTCATGACTAACATCTAGATTAGGCTAACTTCTATGTCAAGTCTCAAATAATTTAACTAACACATATTTAATTCATATAATTTACAATTTCACAAAAGTGTCAAAATGACCAAAATACCCCTAGGCTTAAAAGTAGAAATTTGAAATCCTAAACACATGATTAGGTCTCCTTGGTCATGATTAGTCTTCTAGGTCATCCATGACTAAGGTTACACTAGCAAAACACCAATTTCACATTTCACCATTTTAAATAGTTTTAAAAATAACTAAAAATCACCAAAAATCATATCATGACTAAAATCTAATATTTTAATGATTTAAAGTACAAAAGTTCAAAATTCCCCTTATTTTAGGAAAGTGGGTGTTACATATTTTATTTTTAATTTATTTTATTTTAATATTTTTCTGAAAAAAATTTAATAGTTTTTTTTAAGATTTTTTTGTTGTTTTTCTCGGTTTTGATTTTTTTTCTCATTTTTTCCTTCAGAATATAATTTGTCTATACAATTTTTTCAGAAATTCTTAGTTATTTATTTATTAATTTTTGTTTCTTTTTTTTGCTTTTTTTATTTTTTGAAAACAAATTCAATATTTTTTTATTTTTTAATAATGGTTTTTTTATTTTTGTTTATTTAGAAAGATTTTTGTTGTTGTTTTCTCAGTTTCAACTCTCTCTTTTTTATCAATTTTAGCGGGAATATGAGTCTTCAATTAGAACGTCCAAAAATATATATCGTAAATGAGTTTTCAATTACAATGCACAAAAATGCATGACGTAAATGAGTCTTCATTTAC
This sequence comes from Iris pallida, assembly GCA_029216955.1. NCBI lineage: Eukaryota > Viridiplantae > Streptophyta > Magnoliopsida > Asparagales > Iridaceae > Iris > Iris pallida. Next base: position 49,849 of record JANAVB010023919.1, on the reverse strand, counting down.
AACACGCAAAAATGTACGTCGTAGATGAGCCTTCAATTAATGGCCCAAAAATGTATATCGTAAATGAGTCTTCATTTACAACACGCACAAATGCATGCCGTAAATCAGGCTTCAATTACAACGCGCAAAAATGCATGCCGTAAATGAGGCTTCTATTACAACGCACAAAAATACGTGCCATAATGAGTCTTCAAATACAACTTGCAAAAATACATGCCGTAAATGAGTCTTCAATTAGAACATGCAAAAATACATGCCGTAAATGAGTCTTCTATTACGGCGTGCATGTCAAACACGTCGTAAAAAAAACAAGAAACAGCTCTTTTATGACGCACATATTTGCACGCTGTAAAAGAGTGTCATTTACAATGCGTAGCAACTGTGTGCCGTAAATTATGGGCCGTAAATGCTATATTTTTTTGTATGCGGGGCTTGTTTTCAAAACAAAATGGTATTTTGATTTATGGGTAGCCTATTTTTAAATACGACTCGGTGTACATTGTATTTCCTAGACTCAATAAAGTATAAAAATACATTGAATAATTGATATTGGAAAATACAGACTCAATGGCAAAACGGCTCCAAGTCTTGAATAGTAGCAGTACCAGTTCTTAGTAGTTCGTCCAAGTAGCCCTCATATCGAGACATGATTAGATCAATTATTAAAATCAGGTTTGACCATGACCAATGGTCCAATAATCTCCCATATTTTGATAATTGACAAATCTTGACCGATATAACATCTTGATCTTTGATTTGACAAAAATATCAAAAAGTGGTTCGTTGTAGTATTGTCTCCTCTTGGTAGAAATTATCCTAAAAAAGATGTTAGATCCGTTTCTCCTCCGTTGTCACCTAAGCCAGTAATACTCAGTCGATTTTACAATTTGTATCCTAAACTCAATAAAAGATAAGGTACATAATAAAAAAATTACTCAGACTGATTACAGTGCATAAGTACTTCGGGATAATGATTTTCATGCTTGCTGATGTTGTAGTACACTCTCTGATATTGAATTTACTTGACCTGAAATGTTAGCAGTAGTTTGTATATTTTGTGTATTGACTTAAGTCATTTGTTGGTTTATCAAAAACGGGTATGACCATTTGGTAATGGGCCAACATGAGAGTGTTATTTCTGACTAGTACACATTGATGGCTCTTCTTCTCTTTGGATAGGTCTTCCTCAAGTTTGGCAATAGTCTTATCTTTTTCTTCGAATAACCGTATAATTTTGTATAGTTGCAACTTGACAGAGGAAAGCTCACATGCCTCACTAGAATTTACACTACTTCTAACCTCATCTAGTAAGTCGGTAAGTCTTCCTATTTCACTTTGTACTCTTTGAGTACCTTCTTAGAGTTTTGGTATTTGCTACACAGTTTTTTGTAATCACCTAAGAGGTCACTAAAGGCTTCACCTAATTGTTCAAAGGTAAAATTATCATAAGTATCAAACAAGGGACTAGTGCTTACCTGATCATGTGCCATTAAGCATACATTTGCAGCGTCATCTGATTGTTCATCTTCTGAGTCGTTGGCTTCACTTTCATGCCATATGCTGTTGACACAAAGTCACAGTCAACCAAATATTGACTACATTGACTAAATAATATCTGTATTAATTCAATACGACATACCACGTCTGCATAACAGTTCAAGACAGACGACAGCTCAGTCTCCGGCTCTCAGTGTGTTTTCGAGTCTTTAGATTTTCATTGAGTCTAGACTTGTGTACTCTGAGTCTTGCTGAGCTTTTGACACTTAGTCTACAGCCTACCCAAAATCTTAAGCTCCACTGAACCAAATACTGCCCAAAAATCTCCTTAGAACCACTCTGTGCTCTGGAGACAGAGTTCGGGCCGAACTCTGCCTCCACACAGAGTTCGGGCCGAACTCTGTCCCCTAGAAATCAGGAACCCTAATTTTAGGGTTAGCTGGTTGCTAGTTGTCCAACGGCCAAATTTTTGAATTTTTCTACCCGAATTCTGGCCGAATTCTGCCTATAAAAACACTATAAATAGGGCATGAATTCTCTCATTCCAATCCATCCAATCTTCTTTTCTCTTCTCTCTTATAAGCTCAAGTAAGCCATACCCTTCCGAATTCTGGCCGAATTTTGCTAGTGTCGAGTGCTCAGCATCTCTCAGTTAGGATTCTTGTGCAAGAGTCGAAGAAGTCGCTTGGACAATTCCAAGCAAATCGCCACTGCGATCATCTGTTAGAAGTTGACGTGCTCTTCTGAAGAAAAGGCACGAGTTGTAAACTACTATTTCACAAATAGTAGATTTAATCCTGAGCTAGGGTTCTCAGGCCTGGACTAGTCCTCCACGAGGGAAACCAGGTTAAAATTGCTGTGTTTGCGTATGCTCTTCTGCTCTTCATTTATTTTCCGCACTTTACTCTGATTATTTATTGTTGGTGAAAGAGTTATTTTTAATTGGATATTTTTTTCTATATAAACTCTATTCACCCCCCTCTAGAGTTGCCAAACTGTTCTTCAATTGGTATCAGAGCACTGTTCTCTTTATAAGGACTAACATCCTAAGAGCTGATCCATGGCAACCACATAATCCTTGATTTCCAATCATGGTGAAGGTCAGTCCACTCATAGGCCTCTCCTATTTGATGGAACTAACTATACATATTGGAAAACAAGGATGAGCTTCTATCTTAAGTCTCTAGACTTTGACCTGTGGACTGTCGTCACTGACGGTTACAAAAAGCCCGCCAGGATAGTTGTCGATGGTGACCTCATTGAGAAACCACACGACAAATATTCTGTCGAGGAGAAAAAATAGGCAAGTCTAGATGCTAGGGCTATTAATGCTTTATTCTGTGCTATAGACAGGAATGAGTTCAACAGGGTCTCTACATGCACCACTGCTTATGAAGTATGGAGACTTCTAGAAGTGACGCATGAAGGAACCACACAGGTCAAGGAATCTAAAATAAGCCGTCTCACTCAAGAATACGAAGCCTTCAAGATGAAGCCAAGTGAGACGATCACTCAAATGATCACAAGATTCCTTGACATCATCAATCCTCTATCTTCGCTTGGAAAGCAGTACTCAAACCACGAGAAGATTCGTAAGTTGCTCAGAGGGCTACCAAAGATTTGGAACCCTAAGGTGACAGCCATCAGAGAAGGGAACGATCTCACAACAATGTCAATGGAGACCTTGATGGATAAACTCATGACTCACGAGCTTGACCTCAAGGACTTCGAAGAGCCCGCTCCGAAGACCAGGGAGATCGCACTCAAAGCTCATCAACGAAGAGCTAATCATGATGAGACCGAAGAAGATAATTCGGATGATGAAGACCAAGCTCTCATGGTTCGCAACTTCAGGAAATTCCTTCGCTTCAATCGAAGGAAGAAGGAATCTCAAGAAGACGATGAAGAAGAGCCAACTTGTTATGGTTGCAAGAAAACTGGACATGTCCGAAAAGACTGCCCACTCCTGAAGAAGAGCAATCGCTATGAGAAGCCATACAAAAGGAACTCATCAAGGAAATATGCCAACACAGGCATTTGGCATGAAAGTGAAGCGAGTGACTCCGAGGAAGAAAAGGACTCTCCTCAAGATATAGCAAATGTGTGCCTAATGGCAACTTCCAACAAGGTATCTAACGAAACTCTAGATGACTTCTCTTTTGATAAACTTGGCGATGCTTTCACTGATTTACTCGATGATCACAAAAAGGTCATCGGTAAATACAAACATGCCAAGGATAAAATCAAAAGTCTTGAAGATGAGATACAAAGAATTTCTTTACTTCTTGATAATGTTAGAAACACGACACCCACTAATGACACTGATGACGTATCCAAGCTTAAATTAAGCTTACATGATGCTGAAGCACGTATTGAGCAACAAACTCAAGAAATCACTACACTCAACACGTTGCTTGCTAAAGAAAAGAGTAGACACAAGATTTTCATGACTAAGATATATGGCTTAAATATTAAGGTTGATGAACTGCAAGCTGTGTCTAAAAGATTAGAAACCAAATTGGGTAAACAGGTTGTTCAACCTCAAACCCAATCACATGGGCACAACACCACTCATGCTAGTCAACCACGTCATTCTCATGCAGCACATAACCATGCATTTATATACACAAACTTTCACAAACCACGTGCACGTAAGAATAATTCTCACTCAGTACACAATCATCATGCACAAAGACACAATCAACATCACTCCACACATAGGAATCATCATGCCATGCCATATAGACAAGATCATCATGCAATGCCATATAGACAAGATCATCATATGCCATATAGACAAAATCATCATGCCATGCCATATAGACAATATCAGCATGTCACACATCATAGACAATACCATCATGATATGCCTCATAGACACCATCACCGTGCCACTCATTCTGTGCATAATCATCATCACCATGCTAACTCTTCACATCATGACCATCCTCATCCTGTTGCTTATAGATATTATTCTCATGCTTCTAGTATAAATAAGAATGCTATCTGTACTTACTGTGGATTACATGGACACATCTCACCACAGTGCAAATTTAGAAGACTTGTAGATAAAAAGATATATACTTGGTTTCCAAAGACTAACTTTTCAGGACCCTCAAGAACTCGGGTACCAAAGGTCACATCTACTCTTGATGTAGGTGGACCTTCCCTCTTCAACTGAAAGTAAGTGGATTCTCGATAGTGGATGCTCCCGACATATGACGGGAGACGCAAATCTTTTTGCATCACTATCGATGAAGAGAGAAGGATATGTATCCTTCGGTAACAATCTCAAAGGGCACATAATAGGTAATGGTATCATTGGTCATCCTCCTTCTCCTGTAATAAAGGATGTCTGCCTAGTGACCGAGTTAAAGCATAACCTGCTCAGCATTAGTCATCTTGCTGATCATGGATATGAATTAACTTTGGACAAAACAGTTGCTACATCTATGATAGGTCAACAGGAGACATTGCTTTTGAAGGGAAAAGAGAGGACAACATCTATATTTTCTATCTTTCTGTAAATACTAACAATGCAGGTAGATGTCTATATGCCCACAAAGACGAACGACTACTTTGGCACCAGCGTCTTGGTCACGCCAACATAGATGCTATATCCAGGCTTTCTACCAAGAAGCTAGTGAGAGGATTGCCTGACATTACATTCAAAAAGGACACGGTATGTGCCGAATGTGAACTAAACAAGGCAACTAAATCCTCATTTCATTCCATCAACTCTGTAAGTACTACTAGACCCTTGCAACTACTTCATATGGATTTATTTGGTCCTAGTAGAATAGCTAGCCTTGGTGGCAAACTTTATGCATTTGTTATTGTTGATGATTTTTCGAGATTTACTTGGGTTTTCTTTCTCGCTAATAAGAGCGATGCTATCTCTGTTTTCAAAGTTTTTGTAAAGAAAGTTCAAAACGAAAAAGGCTACATGATTACTCGAATCCGAAGTGATCATGGAGGCAAATTCGTAAATTATGATTTTGAAAATTTTTGTAATGCAAATGGTTTTGATCATGAATTTTCTTGTCCTAGAACTCCTCAACAAAATGGTATTGTGGAGCGGAAGAATAGAACTCTTGGCGATATGGCCAGAGTTATGTTGAATAAATTTTCACTTCCGAAATACTTTTGGGCAGAAGCTGTCAGTACAGCATGCCATATTTTGAATAGGGTGCTAATTCGTCCCATTACGAAGAAAACACCCTATGAGCTTTGGTTTGGGAGAACCCCCAATGTTTCTTATTTTAAAGTTTTTGGTTGTAGATGTTTTATCCTTAACACCAAAGACAACTTAGGCAAATTTGATGCCAAAGCTGACGATGGTATCTTTCTTGGTTATGCCACCAAAAGTAAGGGATATAGAGTTTTTAATAAACGCTCACTTATTGTGGAAGAGTCAACAAATATGACTTTTGATGAAGACAACAGTGCAGTAAGTACTCTTGATGATGACGTTGAGCCATCAACTTCTACTCCAATAAATACTTCAACCGAAACTAATTCTCTGGAGGGTTTGCCTAAGAAATTCTCTTTCAAACCTTCTCATCCAGAAAATTTAGTTATAGGAGAAGTTTCACGTGGAGTAACTACTAGATCATCACTAAGAGACTCCGTTGCTAGCACTGCCTTCATTTCACAAGTAGAGCCTAAAAATATTTCTAAAGCTTTTAATGATGAATTTTGGATTTCTGCTATGCAAGAAGAACTCAACCAATTCGAGAGAAGCCAAGTATGGAAACTCGTTCCTAGACCGGTTAATCACTCGATAATTGGTACTAAATGGGTTTTTAGAAACAAAGTAAATGAAGATGGTTCAGTCACACGTAACAAAGCTCGTCTAGTAGCTCAAGGATACAACCAAGAGGAAGGTATCGACTACGATGAGACGTATGCTCCTGTTGCTAGACTAGAATCCATTCGGATGCTTTGTGCTTTTGCTAATTTTCAAAACTTTAAATTATTTCAAATGGATGTAAAAAGTGCTTTCTTGAATGGTTTTATTAAGGAGGAAGTTTATGTGAAACAACCTCCTGGCTTTGAAAATCACAAATTTCCCGACCACGTGTTCAAGCTAAAGAAAGCGCTTTATGGCCTCAAACAAGCCCCCAGAGCTTGGTATAAAAGGCTAAGTAGCTTCTTACTTGAGAAAGGTTTTTCAAAAGGAAAAATTGACACTACACTGTTTATAAAATCTTTTAAAGACACTATTCTGTTGATTCAAATTTATGTTGATGATATCATTTTTGGTTCTACTGATGAAACCCTCTGTCAAGAATTTGCCAAGTGTATGCAGACAGAATTTGAGATGAGCATGATGGGAGAGCTCAACTACTTTCTTGGTCTGCAAGTGAAACAAATGGCTAATGGAACTTTCATCTGCCAATCGAAGTATACCAAGGACATGCTGAAGAAGTTCGATCTTGACAACGTCAAACCAATCAGCACACCAATGGCTACTTCAACCAAACTCGAACCAGATGAGAGCGGCAAACCCGTTGATCAACGTAAGTATCGAGGTATGATAGGCAGCTTACTCTATTTAACTGCTAGTCATCCCGATATCATGTTCAGTGTTTGCCTATGTGCTAGATATCAAGCTAATCCTAAGGAATCACACATGACCGCGGTTAAGCGTATCTTTCGATACCTTAAGGGTACGGTTACAGTGGGCCTATGGTATCCCAAGTCAACATTATTTGATCTTATTGGTTATTCCGATGCTGACTTCGCTGGATGCAAGGTCGACCGTAAAAGTACGAGCGGCACGTGTCATTTATTAGGAAAAGCTTTAGTCTCCTGGTTTAGCAAGAAGCAGAACTCTGTCGCACTATCCACAACAGAAGCTGAATACATAGCAGCTGGGCGTTGTTGTGCACAAATTCTGTGGATGAAGCAAACCCTTGAAGACTATAAGTTATCTTTTATACATATTTCTAAATTCTGTGACAATACAAGTGCCATTAATTTGACTAAGAACCCTGTCTGCCACTCACGCACTAAACACATTCAGATCAGACACCACTTTTTGCGTGATCATCAGCAAAATGGCACGATTAACTTAGAATTTATTGACACTGATCATCAGCTAGCAGATTTCTTTCCTAAGCCATTATCCGAAGAGCGCTTCAATTTCCTATGTCGTGAACTCAGAATTTTGGATGAAGCAGTTATAAGTTGAGACTCGCCTGCGTAAATATCGAGTATATTTTGATTCTTTTACGACAAATTTGGTATGGGTACAAGCCGAAAGGGTCCTTCTGACAACAAGGCGTAAAAGCCTAAGCGACACGGTGCACTAGTCCTCAGGACTACCGCTAGCTGGGATCCGGCCCCTGCAGCTAACCCATGGCAAATTTGAAATATTGAATTACAATATATTTCCTTGTTTATTATATGGTCTGTTTCGACTTAATACTGTCTAATTACTACATTCTAAAGTTCATTCTGACTTTTGAGTACCTCTCTATGTACTTCATTGATTTTATCAAACTTTTATCCTCAACCATCACTTTTCTTCAACACTTAACCAATTTTTCTATCTTTTCAGCCAGTTTTCTGTTCTAGACCACTAATCCAGAACTCGGGCCGAACTCTGCCACAAACAGAGTTCGGGCCGAGTTCGGTGCAATTGTTCCAGCGTCGGGATTTGGCTCTGCCGTTGGATCATTTTAGATCCAATGGTCAATATTCTATCCGACCAAAGACAAACCCCTATTTTATTTCGGGATTCCTTCTCTTTCCCCCCATATTTCCTTCTTCTCCACCTCTTCAACCTTCTTCCTTCCAAACCCTAACCCTAGTTCTTGATCTAGAGAGCTCCGTTTTTTCTCAAAATCAAGGGAAAGGGGTTTTTTCAACATTCTCTTCCACTGTTTGGTATTATTTTCAGGTATAACTCTCTCTTTCTATCATTTTCAAGTTCTCCTATTTCTTTGCAAATGGTATCTCGCTTGTCCAAACGAGAGAGAAGGACTCGACATGAGGGAGCTTCCTCTTCGGTTCCTCCTCCTCCGATTGAACAAGTTGTTGAACAACACCCCCATTCATCCGTTGTTCAATCCGCCGCATCCCGATGACCCTAATACAAACGACGACCGTCTATTTGTGTCGCTAGATGCCTCAAATGAATGGTTTAGCGATTTTAGGACTCGTCCGGTGTTTGGGGGCCATCCCATCAATTTCACAATATTTTCTCAATATGAATCTTTATTTCGTGATCTTTGTTTGGATGAACTAGTTGCTTCCAACTTTGTCATTTACCGTAGCGCAATCCAAATGTTCTACTGTTATCTGACTTACGATGCAACCCACATCTATTCCCGGGTTGCTGGCATTAATATTGCCTTCAATGATTCTGAGTTGCGAGACTTTCTTGCTCTTCCGGATCTTGATGTGTGGGACAAGCTTGTGGAAGCACGTCAACTTCAATTTGTTGGCGATACTTCCCTTGAAGGATTCAAGGAGGATTTATGTGCTCCTAACGTAAGTCCTCGCAAGCTAAAGGCCAAGCATCTCACCCCCTACTTTTATGAACTTCATCGCATTGTGTTCAATACTATCTTACCAAAAGCTGGTTCAACTGATGAAGTTACCTACTTTGAGATCTCTGCTTTTTATCACCTTCATTTTCGTATCCCCTTCAATCTTCCTAGGACAATGATGGACTGGATGATAAATTGTAGGAAGAAACCAAGAGCTTTGGTTTATCCTTTATACCTTCCTATGGTTTTTCGTGCATTCATCATTCCTATTCATGACTGTCCGTTCTTGCCTGCTCCTGCTTTCCTGTCCAAGGCACGACGTACTCAAGCAGTCGTCGCCTCTCCTGAGGCTTCTGAGCATTCTGATGATGAGGAGCCAGACGCCCCTCCACTCGGTCAGGATGCACCTCCTCCACCTGCCACTCTTGACTCCATCCAGACCATGCTCCGGGATCGTTTCGACTTAGAGGACGATCGGTGGGCTCAGATGGACTACCGCACTACCCTGCAGATGAGTGCACTCAGCAACTCGCTGCATGATATTCGGTACTCCATGTCCCATCATCCTACTTTGCCCATTCCCATGCAGCGGGATCCCGATCGTGAGGGCTATCGCATTGATGATCCGTGGGTCATGCGTTACCTGGATCCGGGTGCTGCTTTTGTGGATCCCAGACGTTCTGACACTCTTGGACCATCTCGTGCTCCATGATGGAGATTGGCTACTATCTGCTGCTGCTGCTGATGATGACATTAGTTGATGCATTTTCTTTTTCAGTTATTTAGTTTATTATGGATTTCTGTACTTGGATTTATGTAGTTAAACTCTGGTTGTGTGTTTGACATTTGGTTATGACACTTTATGCTAGTACTTCTTTTGATTATTTCTATACTGTTTCTTCTCTGCTTGGTGTGGTTGTATTACTATTAATTGTCTACTGCAGTTTTCTTTTATTATTCATTTATCTGCAGTCTATATTGCTAACTGCCAAAAGAGGGAGAACTATGTATATTCTGACTGGATATATATGGCTGGATATACTTGTTTGGTATCAGATCCTATCTTTTCGTATTTCTGTGCTTGTTTGTGCTTTTTGGGAGATATTATACAGGTTCCATGCACTATTTACGGGGGAGCTATTGCTTCTAGCTCAGCATCGTTCACTGATTACGGGGGAGCTATTACATTCTAGCTCGGCATCGAGTATGGGGGAGCTATGTTGCTATAATCAACTGTGTCCAGGTATGAATATTGAATATACATATATTATTTTGTCAATTATCAATATGGGGGAGATTGTTGACACAAAGTCACAGTCAACCAAATATTGACTACATTGACTAAATAATATCTGTATTAATTCAATACGACACACGACGTCTGCATAACAGTTCAAGACAGACGACAGCTCAGTCTCTGGCTCTCAGTGTGTTTTCGAGTCTGTATTTTATATTTTCATTGAGTCTAGACTTGTGTACTCTGAGTCTTGCTGAGCTCTTGACACTTAGTCTACAGCCTACCCAAAATTCCAAGCTCCACTGAACCAAACACTGCCCAAAAATCCCCTTAGAACCACTCTGTGCTCTGGAGACAGAGTTCGGGCCGAACTCTGCCTCCACACAGAGTTCGGGCCGAACTCTGTCCGCTAGAAATCAGGAACCCTAATTTTAGGGTTAGCTGGTTGCTAGTTGTCCAATGGCCAAATTTTTGAATTTTCCTACCCGAATTCTGGCCGAATTCTGCCTATAAAAACACTATAAATAGGGCATGAATTCTCTCATTCCAATCCATCCAATCTTCTTTTCTCTTCTCTCTTATAAGCTCAAGTAAGCCATACCCTTCCCATCTACTAGCCACAAGCCTCCTAAGTGTCGAGTGCTCAGCATCTCTCAGTTAGGATTCTTGTGCAAGAGTCGAAGAAGTCGCTTGGACAATTCCAAGCAAATCGCCACTGCGATCATCTATTAGAAGTTGACGTGCTCTTCTGAAGAAAAGGCACGGGTTGTAAACTACTATTTCACAAATAGTGGATTTAATCCTGAGCTAGAGTTCTCAGGCCTGGACTAGTCCTCCACGAGGAAAACCAGGTTAAAATTGCTGTGTTTGCGTATGCTCTTCTGCTCTTCATTTATTTTCCGCACTTTACTCTGATTATTTATTGTTGGTGAAAGAGTTATTTTTAATTGGATATTTTTTTCTATATAAACTCTATTCACCCCCCTCTAGAGTTGCCAAACTGTTCTTCATATGCTTGTGTTAGCATATCTCTCTGCAGTAGATTTCTTCAGGTAACTCTTTTCATATTTATTTTCCTTCCTGGTTGACGATGATGTTGTTGGACAGCCCTTCTTGATATGTCCTTTCTTTTTGTAATCGTAGCAGATTGGATCTTTTTTATTGTTGTTGTTGCTATTGTGTTCTTTTGTCCTTCGGTTGAATCTCATAAAAATTTTGAACTTCTTCACTAGGAGATCTTGATTCTCAGTGTCGGAATCACTGTCATCAAAATCTTCTTCCACAGTTCTTCAATATTGCACTTTGAGGGCAATTGACTTCTCCTTTGGTGCGACGTCTTCAAAGTCTTAAAGTTCTAGCTCGTGAATGAGTAGCTTTCCCATGAGCGTTTCAAGAGACATGGTAGTAAGGTTGTTTCCTTCAATAATTGCAGTAGCTTTTGGATATTACTAGAAAAATGGCTTTTGCTGACGGTTTTTCCCCATCACCAAAGGGTTTAGTTGATGGTTTCCCTTCCTCAGCTAGGCCAGTGTCAACAAAAGTCCCCACTTAAGTTGACGGTTGCTAAATGACTTTAGTTGACGGGTTTTTGCCGTCAACTAAAATTTCTTTAGTTGACAGGTTTTAGCCGTCAACTGAACCCAGTTTTAGACCGTCAATATTGGTGCATACTTTTCCTGACGCTGGCCTAGCTGACGGTTAATGACCGTCAACATGGATTCTCTTTTTGTTGCAATTTCTTATCCGCCAAGAGACCCTGTTTATCAATTCCATTTACGTTGTCGATGATACGAGATCCATTTATCACATCAAATCCAGAAATGCATAATATAAATTCTAGAATCTCTCACAAACATCAAATAATTTACAAGCACATTTTATATTAACAAAACAAACATGTTCCTACATTCAACCAGTTCTTTTGTTCAGTAACCAACAAAAAGATAAAGTTTGTTCACATATCACACTTTTGTTCACAGATCACACTTGTACATGATACACCAACCCCATTTCATATTAACTAATTCACAATAGAACAAAATACCCTTAACGGAAGCCCGTAGCTTCATAAACCATCATTCATCGAGAATCCCTGTGTCGCCAATTAAAAACACATGATTAGTATTGGACTGGTATCGATAAATAGGAATTGAACAAAGAAATATTTGATACAATATGGGAGAATATTAATCTGGATTCCCAAAATATAGAATAACATCTTCATCTACCATACATTGGAGAATATTAATCTGGTCTTGCAACAATCATGTGAGTTATATTCGAATTTGAATTGCATGAAATTCTCTTAAACTTTTTGCTTCAAAATTTGCTTTCACATGAACTCTCCAATAATTGCCGACACCTTTTGGCCATACAGTATTGTCTACCTCCAATAACTTTGTTACTTCAGCAACATGTTCAATAATGGCATGTGATAACAAATTAGCATGTATTCATGTTAAAACTCCAGAGAATTGCTATAATTCTATATGGAGTCAAGAGTTTTTCAAGCTTAACAAAATTTGATTTCCAAATGCAAAGTAATATTTGATTTCTGTATTTATTTTGTAGAATGCTATGTTTCTCTGCCACGAGCTATTAAATTATATAATGAAGAGAACCACTTCCCATTCTTCCATCAAGTTTGAATTTTGTGTCTGTTATTGTCATTGTACTTTGTCAATGAGTGCACATTAGATCAGTTGATATTTGATTTCAAGCCTTAGAATAATAATAATTATATAATATTGGAAACAACCTTACGCATGTGTAGGAACGAATTATAAAGCACAATACTCTAGAGGGGGTGGATAGAGTAGGTAGCGGAAAAATAGCTAATTAAAAAGTTAGCAGCAAGATCGCAGAGATATATCATAAGTAAATAAATGTAAAGACAGAGATCAAAAAGCAAACACAAAGACGGTGATGTATAATAGTTTTTCTCTTATGAGGACTAGTCCAGTCGGAAGAACTCTAGCTTCCAGTTGAATCCACTATTGGAACATAACGCAAGTTTTCATACGAAGTCCTTGCAACTTCTACAAACGCGAGCTTTGATACGAAGTACTCGACCAACTTCAATTGTGAAGTGTATTTATTCAATCAAGCCTCTGATTACAATCACTCTGAACTTCTAGACTGTACCGTACTAGCAAATCGACTAGAGGATTGTAACTGGCTTGGGATTTGAAAATGAAAGCTTTAGAATACTTTGGAAGAACGTAGTAAGCTTTAGAGAAGAGATGAAAGTAAATAAGTGAGTTGAAATGATCGAAATCCTTCTCAATTTATATTTTTTCCAAAGGAAGAACTATGTCAGAATTTGGGAGAATTCGGACAGAACTCTATGAGAAAATCTAGGCATGATCCGTAACTGCAGGAGGATCAAGTTCAAAATACAACGTCCACTAGCCGAACTCTGGCCAAACTCTGGCCGAAATTTGGCCGAGTTCTGTCAGGGTTTTGTCAGGGTTTTTACAAATAGATTTTTGGGACTTTTGAAATTAGTTTAAGCAGTTAGGAGCTTTTTGTAAATAGGAGGCTGTTTTTCAAAACATAGGATACTTTGAAAATATTTTTAGGATAGCCTATTTGCCAGTACGACTCGGTGTACAATGTATTCTTAGAATAAATAAAAATAAAAATTACATTGCATACAGAACTCATACGATAAATACAGCTTTGGTCTTAAACAAATAGGTAGAAGTTCTTTGGCAGTTATCCAAGAGTCCAAATTAACTTGAGTAGCCCTTATATCGAGACAGAGTTTGATCAATTATTAAAATCAGGTTTGACCATGACCAATGGGCCAACAATCTCTTCCATTTTAATAATTGACAAACCTTGACCGATATAACATCTTTGATCAATAAGATTTGAAAGATAATCAAAATTGTATTGTATCCTAAAAAAATATTCCTGTATCCTGCAAAAGATGTTAGATCCTATTTATCCCCCGTTATCACTTAGCAAAATAATTACAAAGGGAAAAGCTCCCCCGCAATTCATGCATAAGGAACAATCGTTGAAGAAATACAAATATAATATAAAGAAAAACAAATATTTTACAGGCATTTTATATTAATGCATAAAGAGATAGTGCTATATGAATAATGCTAAACTGAAATAAAATACGATAAGTAGAGCATAAACTAGATATTCTCAATACATCAGCTCAGTCAGTCACAATATTAGTGCAAAATAAACTAAAAGATAGACTACTAAATGATATCTTGGAATGTTGGAGCATTTCCAAGTAAAAATAGACATAACAAAGTCCCAAAAAGTGGCATCTAGAAAAAATACAACGCGTCTAGGTCACAAATCCTATGACGAATCATCATCAGTAGTGCTAGCACGTCCACCATGTCCGGATGGACCAGCTCTAGAAGTGCCAGCTCCAGAAGGGTGTGGAGTAGCACCATAACCACAGTACTAATCATATGTGTTACCGGTTTGAAAGAGAGTATGTACCGCCTCATCCTCATAGCGATAGCCGTAGACAACTGGATCTCCGAGAAGTGAACTGGCAGAATGTCCAGTCTGGGCGAAACGAAGGTCGGTAAAGGAGTTGGCAAGAGCCTGGAACTGACTCACATCACGGAACTCACGTTCCCTAGATGTGTTAGTGATGAATGTACGTAGATCCGAGAGATGGTGATGAATACCCTCAAAGGTTATAGGGTAATCCTGATGAGGTAGAGCAGGAGCAGTAGAAGGTACAGGAGGAACGGCTGCGCTGCGATGGGACAGCTGGAGATACTTGGGCTCAGGGTCCAGAGCACAAGTGGAAAGATCAATATCAAAATGTTGAAAGATGCATGGGATGAACATCGCATAAGAGTGATTTCGATCTCTTCTACGGCAACGTCCCATCATCTGAATGATAGTCTTGGGAATCAAAAATGGAATTCCCTTGATAATGTGGTAGAGGGCGGACAATTCAAGATTTGTAACATCATCCTTTGAAGTAGATTTTGTTAGAATAGTGGAATAGATGATGCGGTGCAACTCATAGTTAAATAAGTTCAAGTTTGCAGCCTTAAACTTTCCAGAACGAATACGGACAGGTGCACAAAGGTCGTTCTTCAGACTTATAAGAGTCGTGCTATTGGAAAAATCAAACTCAGTGATATCATCAAGCGAGGCACCTTCGTTAGAAACACTAAGGATTTTTGCTAAGAAGGTATCATTGAACTCGATGTTGATACCGCTGACACGAGTTCTAACAGAGGAAGTGTCCAAAACAAAATTGTAAAAGAATAGTCTAATGGCATTAGTAGCTATAGGGTATTTGAGGGTGACAAGTCTGTGTAACCCTAATGCCTCAAACAATGGACGGTGGTCAGGAAACACAGTCCACTTAATCGGGGATCCAGTGCATATGTTACGCATCGTAAAGTCTACGTACCATAACAATGAATGATCATGAGTTTCAAAGTAAAACCCATTAAATGCACCATCGACCGAATGGACCAGGGAAAGAGGGAATCCTCTGGTGGATTCGAAGATGAAGCCTCTTCACTGGCGTTTGTCTTCTTGCTCTTGGATGGAGTGAATCTCTTAGGCATTTTCTTCCAAAAATGAATTTAAACTAATGAATTAAAAGAGATGGAAGAAGAAGTTCATACTTTCCGAGAATTGAGTATGTGGTAGAGACAGAGATTCTTCGCACGAATCCAAATTTTGGATTGAAAACTCCAAGTAGAATAGGAGCAATAGGTTGGAGAAAAACTATAGTCTGGAGAGGGGTTCGGGCGGCAGCTGCTGTTAAAAGAGGAGTTTGGAGGAGATGAAGAGAAGGGGGCCTCGGGTTCTGACTTAAAAACGTATACCACCAACAGAACTCTAGTCGAACTCAAATTCACCTAGGGTTCTTTTGATGAATTTTTTAAAAATTTTTTTTGCAGGCCACATTCTTTTCATCAACCCCTTTCAATTATTTAATTCCAAGTTTAGTAATTTTAAATTTTAATTAATATAATTAATATTATTTTATAAATTAAATTTTGTTACACAGCGACTGTTTCAGATTAGCTGTAGGGGTACTGTCCCAGCTAACGGGAGTTCACCGAGGAATAATTAAATATCACTTCATTTCGACCGTAGTCGTTGTGACAGACAGACCCTTTATAGTCTTGTCCCGAAAACAGTTTTTGAGTATTGAAAAATAATCGATAAAACAAAATTAATTAATATTATTGATATCTAAAATTTCTAATTCTCGACGTAAATAATTGAAATGATCTTCCGCTAATGGTTTTGTAAAGATATGAGCTAATTGATTCTCAGTGTTACAAGGTTTATATCTCCATTTTGTTGATGATTTCTAAGAAAATGTTGTCGAATCTCGATATACTTAGTACGAGAGTGACATACTGGATTCTTAGTCAAATTAATAGTACTAGTGTTGTCAAAGAAAATGGGTATATGTGTGTAAAGTAAACCAAAGTCTTCTAAGGTTTGTTTCATCCACAAAATTTGTGCACAACAACGTCCTGCGACGATATATTCAGCCTCAGTCGTTGACAATGCGACATAATTTTGTTTCTTGCTAAACCAAGAGACTAGAGCTCTGTCTAGGAAATGACATGTGCCACTGGTACTTTTTTTTATCTACTTTGCATCCAGAAAAATCAGCATCCGAATAACCGTTTAGGTCAAACGACGTGGTTTTGGGATACCATAAGCCGACAGAAGAAGTGCCTTTAAGGTATCGGAAGATACGCTTAACCGCGCACAAATGTGATTCCTTAGGGTTGGCTTGAAAAACGTGCACACAAGCAAACACTAAACATTATATCAAGTTGACTAGTAGTTAAATAAAGTAAACTAACTTGATACTTACGTATGTCGACCGGTTTGCCTTGTTCATCAATATCAAGCTTAGTTGAAGTTGCCATCGGAGTGCCAAGCGGTTTGACTGCTTCTAAATCGAACTTCTTTAATAAATCTTTTGTGTACTTGACTTGATTAATGAACGTCCCATTGTTGGTTTGTTTGATTTGCAGTCCGAGAAAGAATTTTAGTTCTTCCATCATGCTCATCTCAAACTCATTCTATATACACTTTAAAAGTTCTTGGCAGAGAGATTCATCAGTAGATCCAAAAATGATATTATCTACATAAATTTGAATTAAAAGAAGATTGCCATTAAAAGATTTTATAAATAGTGTAGTATCAACCTTCCCTTTTGTGAAACCGTTGCCAAGTAGAAAAGAGCTTAGACGATCGTACCAAGTATGAGGGGCTTGTTTCAAACCGTATAAGGCTTTCTTCAACCTGAAAACATAATCAGGGTTTTTGAAATCAGTAAATCCTGAAGGTTGATCTACATAAACTTCTTTTTTTATAAAATCATTCAAAAATGCACTCTTGACATCCATTTGAAACAATTTAAAGTTATGAAAACATACAAATGCACATAGCATGCGAATGGATTCTAATCTCACAATTGGGGCATAAGTTTCATCGTAGTCGATACCTTCTTCTTGATTGTATCCTTGAGCTACGAGTCGAGCCTTATTACGAGTCACTAAACCATTCTCATTCAGTTTATTTTGGAATACCCAGCGGGTGCCAATGACCGGATGATCAATGGGCTTGGGAAAAAGTTCCCAAACTTGATTCCATTCAAATTGGTTCAATTCCTCTTGCATAGAATCTAACAAAAAATTATCCCTATATGCTTCTTCAATATTTTTGGGTTCAAACTGTGAAATAAAAGCAACACAGGAAGCTATATCTTTACTAGAGGAACAAGTACCTACACCCCTAGTAATCTCACCAATTACCAAGTCCTTGGGATGGTCTGCCAAAAATCTTATTTCTTTTGGCATATACTCTGGATTGCTGGTTTTGACTTCTAGTTCTGTACGTGATTTGCTTAGAGAATCAGCTGGTACTTTGTGTGAAGGTTCTGTAGGAGCTGTACTTGGTATACTTATGTCTTCATCATCATCATCATCGACCGAGCGTTGATTGAGTTCATCAAATGTAACATTTATCGATTCTTCGATGATCATGGTTTTCTTGTTGAAGACTCTGTACCCTTTGCTCTTCGCCCCATAACCTAAAAATATACCTTCATCGGCCTTTTCGTCAAATTTACTCGGATTGTCTTTAGTGTTAAGAATATAGCATTTACAACCAAATATTTTGAAATAAGAGACAATAGGTGTTCTATCAAACCATAGCTCATAGGGAGTCTTCTTCGATATAGGTCGAATTAGAACCCTATTGAGAACATAGCAAGCTGTATTGACAGCTTCAGCCCAAAAGTATTTTGGTAGACTAAACATTGTTTAATATTACTCTAGCCATTTCGGATATATTCCTATTCTTACGTTCCACAACTCCATTTTGTTGTAGAGTCCTAGGGCAAGAGAACTCATGCAGATAATCGTGTGTGTCACAATTGCTTGAACTCTTTATTCTCAAATTCACCGCCATGATCGCTTCGAATACGAGTGATCATGAAACCTTTTTAATTTTGAACTTTCTTGCAAAAGGTGACAAATTCTGACAATGCATCATTCTTACGTGCAAGAAAATATACCCACATGTATCTAGAGAAATCATCTACTATTACAAATGCATATAACTTACCACCTAGGCTTGCAATTCTACTAGGTCCAAATAAATCCATATGCAGCAATTGTAGAGGTCTAGTGGTACTTACAACATTCTTGGACTTGTTCTTTTCACATTCACTACATACCATATCCTTCTTGAAAGAAATGTCTGGTAAGCCTCGTACCAACTTCTTTGTAGATAATCTTGAGATTGTGTTCATGTTTGCATGACCGAGTCTCCTGTGCCATAGTTGACTTTCATCACTTTTGGCCATCAAGCATCTACCTACTTTGTTAGTATTTTCTAACAGATAAAAAACATATATTGTCTTACATGATACCTTCAAAGATAGTACTACCAGTTGAGCTATCAACTATAGTACATTTGTCTTTGACAAAGTTAATGCCATAACCGTGATCAGCTAAATATCTTATGCTGAGCAGATTATATTTTAACTCAGTAACTAGACAAATATCTTTAATCACAGGTAGGGGGCCTTACCAATATTGCCAATACCAATTATGTACCCTTTCAAATTATTACCAAAGGAAACGTATCCTTCTTTCTTCTTCGACAGTATTGCGAATAATGAAGCATCACCGATCATGTGCTGTGAGCAACCGCTGTCGAGGATCCATTTACTTCTAGCATGTGAAGGGTATTTCACCTATAAAAGAATTTGCAGATGAAAACTTTGGTACCCATTTCTTGTAGGGTCCTGAAATGTTAGTTTTCGGTATCCATGCACAAATCTTTAAATCGACAAGCTTTTTAACTCTACATAAAGAAGAAATATGACCAATGGTGCCACAATAGTGATATCTAGCATGTTGAATGCAGTGTTTTGTGCATTATTGGTAGGTCTTGGTTTTCTAGTATAGAAGAATGCATGGCTATTTGTCTTCTTGGGCAATGTTTGGTTTGGTTTGGTCTAATACTGTTGGGTTTGACAGTGTTTCGATGATTCGGTAAGTGATACTTGTTAGGACAGGAAGCAACAACTTCAGGCTGTTTCCCTAACCTAATTTTCAACTTTTTGGATGTGTCATGTAATGATCTCAAATCAGCAGTAAATGCATCATTTCTAATTAGTGCATACTGAAGACACTTCTTCTTCTTGATTAAGTCTTCCTCTAGCTGGGTAATGGTCTTGTCCTTTTCTTCGGATAGTCTTTTGGTCTCGTGTAATAACAGCTTAACAGAAGAAAGCTCACCTACCTCACTAGAATTATCATTACTTCTAACCTCAGCTAGTAGGTCGGTAAGTCTTCATATTTTATCTTTGTACTCCTTGAGTACCTTCTTAGAGGTCTGGTATTTACTACGCAGTCTTTTGTAATCCCCTAAGAGGTTAGTAATGGCTTCAACTAGTTGCTCAAAGGTAAAATCATTGTAAGTATCAAACAGGAGGTTAGTGGTTACCTGATCGTAAGCCATCAAGCATACATTTGCAGCGTCATCTGATTGTTCACCTTCTGAGGCGCTAGCTTCACTTTCATGCCATATGCTTGTATTGGCGTACATTATGGATGTAGATTCCTCCAGGTAGCCTTTGTCATATTTGTTGCTATTCCTGATTGACGATGATGTTGTTGGACATTCTTTCTTCATGTGTCCTTTCTTCTTATAGCCATAATAGATAGGATATTCTTCGTTGTTGTTGTTATTGCTGTTGTTGTTGTAGTCCTTTGTTCTTTTATTGAATCTCATGAACCTCTTAAACATTCTTACCATAAGAGCTTGATCTTAGAGTCAGAGTCACTGTCGTCAGAATTATCTTCGACAGTTCTTCTATGTTGAGCCTTGAAAGCGATCGACTTCTCGGACTTCTCCTTTGGTGCAGTATTTTCAAAGTCTTGAAGTTCCAGCTCGTGAGTGAGTAGCTTATCCATGAGTGTTTCGAGAGACATTGTTGAGAGGTCATTCCCTTCAATGATTGATGTAGCCTTTGGAATCCAGTTCTTCGTGAGAGCTCGTAGCTGTTTGCAAATCTTTTCATAGTTACTATACTCCTTTCCTAATGATGATAGAGGATTTACAATATCCAGGAATCTCGTAAACATCTGAGTGACAGATTCGTTTGGCTTCATTTTGAACGCCTCATACTTCTGAGTAAGTCTGTTGATCTTTGACTCCTTGACTTGTGTTGTTCCTTTGTGGGTTACTTTGAAAAGTTTTCATACTTTATTTGATGTTGTGCAAGTAGACACCCTGTTAAATTCAGTCCTGTCTAAAGTACAAAATAAAGCATTAATAGCACGTACGTCAAGATTGTCCTTTTTCTTTTCATCCCCATTATACTTATCATGGGGTTTTTCAACCAATACATCTTCAATAATAATACGATAAGGCTTTTTATAGCTATCAATAATATAGACCCTAAGTCAAAACTAGAGATTTCAAGAAGAAACTCATCAATGTTTTCCAATAAGTGTAATTTGTACCGTCAAACAGTGGAGGTCTGTTTGTGGCTTGGCCTTCACTTGTGAACTTCACAGTTGCCATGCGTCACACTGTGATCTATGTAACAGTTAAGAATAAAAAATATAAATGTAATGTTACCTTGCTTTACCTGTATAACCTACTCTGATACCAATTATAGGAATGAATTGTAAAGCACAATACTCTAGAGGGGGTGAATAGAGTAGGCAGTGGAAAAATACCTAATTAAAAAGTTAGCAGCAAGATCACAGAGATATATCACAAGTAAATAAATGTAAAGATAGAGATCAAAAAGCAAACGTAAAGACGGCGATGTATACTGATTTCCCTCTTGTGAGGACTAGTCCAGTCGGAAGAACTCTACCTTCCAGTTGAATCCACTATCGAAAAATACTACATATTTTTATACAAAGTCCTTGCAAATTCTACAAACGCGAGCTTTGATACGAAGTACTTGACCAACTTTAATTTTGAAGTGTATTTGTTCAATCAAGCCTTTGATTACAATCACTCTGAACTTCTAGACCGCACCGTACTGGCAAATCGACTAGAGGATTGTAACTGGCTTGGGATCTGAAAATAAAAGCTTTATAATACTTTGGAAGAACGTAGTAAGCTTTAAGGAGAAGAGATGAAAGTGAATAGTGAGTTGAAATGATCGAAATCCTTCTCTATTTATAGTTTTTCCAAAGGCAGAACTCTGTCAGAATTCAGGCAGAATTCGGGCATAACTCTATGAGAAAACCTCGACAAGATCCATAACTGTAGGAGGACCAAGTTCAAAATACAATGTCTACTAACCGAACTCTGGCCGAACTTTGGCCAAACTCTAGCCGAGTTCTGTCAGGATTTTGTCAGTGTTTTTGCAAATAGATTTTTGGGAATTTTGAAATTGTTTTAAGCATTTAGGAGCTTTTTGTAAATAGGGGGCTATTTTTCAAAACATAGGATATTTTGAAAACATTTTTAGGGTATCCTATTTGTCAGTACGACTCGGTGTATAATGTATTCCTAGACTCAATAAAAGTGAAAATTATATTGCATACAGAACTCATACGACAAACACAACTTTGGTCTTGAACAGATAGGTAGCAGTTATATGGAAGTTGTCCAAGAGTCCAAATTAACTTGAGTATCCATTATATCAAGATAGAGTTTGATCAATTATTAAAATCAGATTTGACCATGACAAATGGGCCAACATCATGAGCACACTACTCACACACACTTGCACAGGAAACACTCTCAATTACATAGTCACACAACATGTATCCTGAACACAAGTATCCTGAACATGAGTATCAGAGCTAATACTAGTAATGCTTAGTAGTGGCTTAGTATCATGAGTATCAATATCAGAAAGTATCTTGAACACAAAATTAATGGCAATAATGATACTTAACTACTAAGTGTCTAAGTGTATGTGGCACCAGTGTCCAGTGGCCTGCTGCAGTGGATTAGCAAGGCAAGATAAGGGAAAATGAGACTATATATGCATCTACAGTGGTAGGTAGGAAGGGAAAATGTTGTGTCAGACTAGATATGCAGCAACAGTGGATTAACAAGGCAAGCTAGGGGAATTGAGACTAAAGTTGAGACTTTCTTACAATCTTATCCACCCTGTAGACTTTCTTGTAGACTTTTTTTGCTTTTTTTGAGCTAGCTTCCAAAAAAGGCAGCAGTCAACTTCCTCCTCATTATACGTTGCATCCTTTTTCTATTTTTATCATAAAAATGAAGATAGGTGAGTACATTTGCATTTCATCCATCACTTATTTCAATGCGTTGTATCAGAGTTCAGATTACTTACTATTTCTTCTTTTAAACCCGTATAGCCTTTTCGGCCTAGCCTATGGTTGTATACATGTCTGCCTCTCCTATTTTGATGCTCTATGCAAAGGTTATGAAATTATAAATAACACATGATAAGTAACAACTTATGAAGTAGACAAGTTAACCAAATTCTTAAGACCGATACCTGAAAGTCCTCTGAAAGTCTAGATGTCACAAACTTGCTCCATTGAGTTTGATGGATGAAACTATACATTGGAGGTGGATATTCAAAACAGCAAGGTCATCCTTATTGGAAAGAACATAGTCCATTAAGCTATGCCGAAATGACTTTGTTGCAACACCCATCGTTTGCATCAAATTTTTTTAGCTCGTGGATCAACAAGAAAGCTTTGCTGCATATTAAGTAAGATTAGTAATAACCAAGCAATAAACTCAAAATAATTTTAATCTTCAATATAAATATACCTTAATTAAGTGAAGGGATACTCCAATATTCCATCCTTTTAGTATCAATCATTTTGATTTACTTTCATCCTTCCATGTTCAGTATAATTTAATCATAGTATCAATCATGATTCATTCCTATATGCTATTTAGTTATAAGGGGATACATATTATAACAATATTAGATTATGTATGGAACCTATTTACCTACTCTTAGTGTTAGTTAATTGATATTTATATCTGTTATACAGTCCTATATCCCATCTATGTATCTGTCTCTATAGTTCAGTAATTAGTGAGGGCTAGTGACAGAAGTTCAGGGTTAGCAGGTGGCCTATGTGTGTGGCTGTGTTGCACAGAACATAGATGGGGGGTTTACTGTCCCTTTATAAATAAGTGTGTGTTACAACTTTTCATGTGTGAGTGAGTGTGTGTCTATGTGAGTAAGTGCATAGGAGTATCTCTAGAACAAAGCTTCATGTCTGGGGCTAAGGTAATGTCTAGATCCATAAGTAAAATGTTTGTCCCATATACAGCTAAGTATCAGAAAAATGCTTGACAAAAATGTACACCTTTTTCGATTTTCTCTTCCTGTCATTAACAAAATTGCTAAATTTAGGCATTGGGGATGTCTACACACAAGTAAAAAATATTGCATAAGTAAAGAGAAGAAGTTAGAAAACAAATGAACACAAATCTAAATATATTGCATAAGTAAAGAGAAGAAGTTAGAAAACAAATGAACACTAATCTAAACATATTGCATAAGGGAAGAAGTTAGAAAATAAATAAACACAGATAAAATTTGTTACAGAATCACAGATAAAATTTTACTAATCAACCCAATCTCCTTCACAACCCACTCTTTTATAAAAAATATTATCATCATCCCCAACATCTAACAATCCATCATTCAACGATGCATTAGTAAAGGAATGATGTTCCATCAAATTATCCACATCTTCAGAATCTTTATTGTATAGATAATATTTTTGACTTGTAGACAAAACAACAGACCATTGAGGATCTAGTTGGTCTTTTACTTAAAATACTTGCTTGACCTGTGAAGCTAGAATAAAACAATCTGATTTGTACCCAACTCGATTAAGGATCACCAATGTGAAACCAAATTCATCAACTTTAACACTCTTACTCTCGACCCAATCACACTTAAATACTGGAATGTTAAAGTTATAATAATCGAGCTCCCATATTTATTTGATAACTCCATAGAAACACATGTCCCCTACTATAGGATTCTTATCTTTCGAACTTACAATCTGCATTGTTGTAGCTACAAGACCAACTCCACTATTTTGGCTAACTCAAGAATTGTTACGATCCGTCGTGTCACGACCCGCACCTATTTTTTTTAAAATGGATATGAGACGTGTCCAAGCCAGCCTACGCCGCAGTGTCGACGGTAGAACGCTGTCACGGCCATGAAGATCAAAATTACAAATAATTCTCATTCACATAATTAATTTAACTTACAATGATCACAAGTTTTACATTTGCAGAAACATATAAACTTGTACAAATATTGAATGGCTATAACTCGACTTTCTAGCTAGTCTCTAGGCTTTTGTCTGCAAGTACCCCCGTATCTCCTATGCTAAGTGAATCCACGGCTAACCTGAAAAATATTGGTTTCCAGTCAGGAATGGAATGAGCACAATTCACTTAATGCAATTTCAAATAAAGAAAATGACTATACAACAGAGGTTAGACATCAATTACATATTTTTGAAAATAAACAGGAAATACAGAAAACCAATAGCAAATAAATAGACACAAAATACTTTCCCCAACTGTTAGAAGTACCTTTGATATGTGATCGGTCTGGGGCACTACACCGCACGGTCTACGATGTCTACTTGTATGAAAAATAAGCACTGTCTACGATGTCTACTTACAAAAAAATAAGCACTGTCTACGATGTCTACTTGCAGAAAATAAGCACTGTCTACGATGTCTACTTGCAGAAAAATAAGCACTGTCTACGATGTCTACTTGCAGAAAAATAAGCACTGTCTACGATGTCTACTGCATGAAAATAAACACTGTCTACGGTCGGATCACACATCCTTGGTACTTCTCATTCCCGACTCAACAATTTATAATAGAGTATAAAAATTACATAACCAATGGCCAATCAATGAAATATAGTAAATATCAATATCGAAATACAGACAATAAACTGTACTCGCCTGTGGTCCTGTACTAGTGAAACCGATAATCTGAGACACTCAGTATGCCACAATAGTCAAAACCCATACAACAGTCCCCGAAAGCTGAAATAAATAGTACCAACGTTCTCAGAATAGTCAAATTAGCTAGGGTTGCCTGTCCTTAAGTCCAATTCTGGACACAGGGGCAAAACGGTAATTTCGGGCAAAAACGATATCCGTCGTTGGATCCGTTTTGTACAGAAAAGTGTGTCAGATTCAACGGTATCTAAAGTCGTCAAACTATATGTCAACAGGTCCAGTTTTTCGATATGAACCCAACCATATGTCCAGAGTTGGATTCCGGCGGGCCGTGCACACAATCGCCCATTGAGTCGAACCGTGGGGCCCATAAAACGACTTTCCGATTCAACTGTCTCAGAATTGTACCAAACTTGGCATACAGGACCACAAAAATGATACAGTCCTGTTGGCATAACTTTCATCTAGATCTGATGAGCGTGCACAAAGTAATTGAGAAACTTACACAGAGGCCGATACGGTGAATTTCGACGGATACGCATCAAATTCGTCGCACACACGCGACCTATTTGAATTCCGTTAAAGCCCACACGTCCACGAAACCGTTACGCACCTTTCGATGCTTTCGGTTCACGACCACGTCGCCCGAATTGGCGGGACGTACGTCGTATCAGAGGTTTTCTAAGTTTTCTACAGTTTTGAAAACAAATTTTTGACGAAGTTTACATGTGAATAATTCTCTGTACAAAGCAATTCTTTACAAACCTCCTACTGGACTTTTCTAGCCCTATATGTTGTGGTTAACTTCTGTTCAGGAAGTTTATTGATTCGAAGAATAGGTTGGTGGAAAACTCGACACCAAGTTGGGTGTCGGGGACAGTCTCTATTATCCCAAAATCGAATTTTCTCCTCGATTTGGAACTCAAACCTCGTCGTATATAAAACAAAACCAAATAAACTAATTGAAGGGAATTATTCTCGTATGGGTTGGGGACATCCCCGAGAAAATGGCTCGACGAATGGTCGACTGTGTGCGAAGATTTCTCGCGACGAACTCGGTCCCTTCGCTGTTCTGCTGCTGTCGTTGTTTCTACGGTTCGTGCGCACGCACGTACGGCCCTGGCCACTAGCGACATGCGGCGGTGCGCGTGGTGGTGGAGGGGTCATTCAGTCAAGGGAGGCGTGCGCGAACACCTGGGTTGGGGTCGGCGCTCTTAGGGTTTTAGGTTTATGAGTTCTTTCGATCGATCTCGATATATATACTCAATGTACATATAATAGGTTCGGTTTGGGTAAGCTTGCGGCAAAGGGGTTCTGTTGAGTTCGTGGACCATTGGGGAGTTAGTTCGGCTGAAACAGTATGGTTGTTGGGAGAACTGGGCTCAGCCATGGGGTGCCGGTCTGCTGCTGTTTGTTTAATGCGGGATTCGGCCTAGTGTGGTTATGCTGGCTGAGATTTGGTATTGCTTCCTTTTTCTTTTTCTTTTTCTTACATATATATCTATATATATATTACCAATATTAATATATATATATATATATATATATATATATATATATATATATATATATATATATATATATATATATATATTAATATATATATATATTTATATATATATTTATATACATATTTACCTATCTCATTATACCAAAAAAAAAAAATATATATATAAATATATATATATATATATATATATATATATATATATATATATATATATATATATATATATAACATATCAATATTTATATACATATTTACCTATCTCATTATACCAATATTGATATATATGACATATCATTATTTAATATATATATTTTACCTATATCAATATTAATCTAACTATTTTAAAATAAGGCACCAAGTTTGTAGGAATTTACCACACATGAAATGAACAATTAAATTATGATATAATCTTCATATATATACAGATGTAACAAATATTTATTAAATACTCAAAAGTATAATCTATTATTGCAACATGTGTATTATCTTTTATTAAAAAATATTATATATATAAAACTTATTGGTGTATATAAATAGAACCGAATATGGCATGGTAGGATTACACAAATCCTGGAGATCTAGAAATACATCACAAGAAGAATGTTCATCCATTTCTTAAGTAAAATATCTTTTAACCAGAAATAACAAACTAAGTAATTATTTATAAAATCTAATAATCACCATTTAAGTAAATAGATAACAATAAAATATTCCAAAAATTTTGGGAAGGGGAGCTACAAATCTACCCATCTTAAAATAATTTTGTCCTCGAAATTCTAACTCATAACTATTTCTTAAAATTCAATAAGAAGGTCTACCTGAACCTTAATCTCCTTAAATTTTAATTCCTCAAAATAGTTTATATCCTCCTCCTAGCCATTTGTAACTGCATAACCTCTAGGACTTCTACCCACCTTTGGTCACACTGTAGGAACCCTAGAGGGGGGGTGAATAGGGTCAAGCTAACTAATCAAGCTCTTAGCACAAGCTAATTGGCAATTTAAAAAATATAAGTGCAAGAGAAGAAGCAATAACAATACCGACACGCGATGTATCCTGGTATCCTCCCTAGAGGCAATCCAGTCCCGGAACTCTCTCCGAATTTAATCCACTATTTGAGAAAATAGTTACACACGAGTTTGGATCCGAAGAACTCGCCAACTTCTTACACGAGAGCTTTAATCCGAAGGCCTCTCCAACTTCAACCGAGAGTTTGGATACGAAGACTCCCCAACTTCAACCGCGAGTTTGGATACGAAGACTCTCCAACTTCAACTGAGAGTTTGGATACGAAGACTCCCCAACTTCAACCTTTTACAATAGGTTTTGATCTCCTTATACAATAAGATGAAGATCTCACTTTTCAACTCAATAACTCTAACACAATTTATGGATGGCAAATGAAAGCTTTGTATAGTTGTTTGTGGATAGGCTTTGGTGGTTTAGAAATTTTTAGGCTCAAAGCATCATCCTTGAATGAAGGGGTTCAAGGCTATTTATAACCAAAGTATTGAAAAGAGCCAAAGGCAACTTTTCAGTCAGCGACCGGTATACCGTCGGTATGGACCGGTATACCGTCGGTATGCCGGTCTGGAATTACAACGACTAGAAATATAGCCGTTGGGATCATTAAATGCTCAAAATTCGACCGTTATAATTTTAACGTTACTGAACCGGTATACAGTCGGTATGAACCGGTATACCGTCGGTATGATGATTTTGTAGACAGAAAACTTTCTGTTAACAAAATTGGTATACCGTCGGTATAGACCGGTATACCGTCGGTATGCCAGTTTTTAGTCGAAAATGATCCTGGGCTAGTTACTACCCCCGAGTGCGTGGCTCTGGAGATGTCGTCGGGTGGTTCAGAGAAATCTTATGGGATCCGTCGTCTTTGCCCACCATGATTTCTTCATTGCATATGTCCACATTGATCTTGCTTATTACTTTTCTGCATGTACATGTTTGACGAACAAAGCAATATACATAGTAGCAAGTGTGATAAGTTTAATGCATATTAGGACAATGCTGAGTTTAAGTATAAGTGCTAAGGTGATAGCATAAATATTAGTGATATCATAATGATTAAACTTAATTGAATAACCATAATCAAAAACATAGTTTTGATTTTGGCAACTCGATTAAATTTAAGATAGAAAGCTCATATCACTAATATGTAAACCAATAGGCATATATCACCAAAGGTATAAGTATAATAAAAATGCTATAGTGATAGAATAAAGATTAGTGATAATGAAATGCTAAACTAAACATATTAACCATATTCAAAAACATGATACAATTATTGGGCCAACAATCTCCCCCTTTTTTATTATGGCAAATCGGTTAAGTTTAGTATGGACAGAACAGATGCATGTATCACTAATATACAAAGGACATAAGCAATATCACTAAAAGTATACTACTTAGATTACTTATAACTACATACTTAAACTTACTTCTCCCCCTTTGTCATGATCAAAAATAGGCTCCCCCGTACTAAGAGATAAAGGAAAATTAATCTTAAGTACATAAATCAGAGCATGAGGAAGGCATAGACAATCATGTTCAAGAAATACTAACGAAAAATAATGGGAGAAGGGTGTAATGACAAGTTTTATAAAGCTACATACCAAATGTAGAGTACTAAATAGAAAATTGCTTGTCAAAACACAATATGGTTGGTAAAACAAATAAAATTTAAAAAATAAGAAATAAGTAGTTTACCAACTTGAAATCCAAGGAATAAATCCAAAACACAACAGGATATGAAATATTACTCTAGTTTTGGAAGAGAACTATGAAATAAAGGATTTCAATCAAAAGCCATGAGGAATAGATAATTGCAACTAACAATTGAGATATGATATTAAATAAACTTGATACCAATGGAAAAGATGTAAACTTGAAACATTGATCAAAGAAACCATTAATAATCATAATTGTCCACAAATAAATAGTGGAATAAAATAAAAGAATGATCAATGTAAAATATTGCAATTGATATAAAGTAATCTCATTATTTGCAAAATCTATATGCTTATCCAAGTTCATGTATTTGAACTCAATTACCTTATCATGCTATATGAATATCCTTTAGATAAACATGAAGGTAAAGGAGAAAAATACTTGAGAAAGAGAAATTCAGTCGACTTGAATGCTCCCCCTCAAAGTACTACCAAAGGTGAAAAAAAAATCATGAATTTTGGATAAGTCCTCAACAAGGAAAGCCAAATCAATTAAGCATGAAAGAAAAGCCAAATTAACGAAAGCATAATTTTTATCAAGATAAGATCTGAAAGTTAATATTAGCAAGATGACATATTTAACCCATATGAAAGAGAGAGATAAGATAATAAGGGCAATCACATACACTCTCATAAACCCTTCAAAAATAAAAATATCATGACCTCAATCAATAGGATATGAAATAGAAGAAAATATGGGTCCATGATGAACTAGGTATACGACATATTAGAGGGTATACATGAATTGGACCAATTAATTTGCTCCCCCTCAAATATGCGTATCTAGTTCCAAAGCTCTTATAGCATAAAATAGATAACTACAAGATCTAGGGGTAAATCAACTTTGGATTTTTTCCCCTTGCTCAATGCATATAAGGCTATAACATCGTCATAAGACGAATAATATCATCTTTAGTCAAGAAGAGATATTCAATTAATAGCCACTTAAGATGAAGGATCAAAAGAATATTCTAATTTAGCACGTATAATCAAAAGTTGACATACATTTTTCTATATAGAAGGATCTCATATTTAAATATGATAGATCAACGTATGTTATCCTTTGAGAAAAAGTAATCATGAAAAAGAATAAAGTCAATTAAGAACAATCATGATGATAGACGGAATATAGCTCAAAAATAAAAATAAAAATAAAACTCAAACATCATGTCCATGATTATCTATTTAAGAAAGAATCAACCAATTTATTACTTTACATGGACTAGGTATGTTTTGCCATATATGTACCCATCAACGGGTAAATCCAAACCTTGCTAATGGTAAATTAATAACCCATAAAGTTTAATTAGTAAAGGCCCATATGTGGCAATCCATGAATAGTCAAAGTAGAGTAATAAATTAGTTTGATAATCATATAATAAGATAATATAGGACTACTCAACCATTAGGATCTTTTATCAATAAAAATAAACAAATTAAACATGATCCAACAAATCTCATAAAGAAAATCCTAAATCCATATTTATGATAAAATCTCATAAAACAATAAAAAATATAGAAAAGAGTCATTCTCATTTAAATGATTGCAAACAAAATCAAGAAGAGATGTAAATGATAATACGATGAAATCATAACTCAAAAGTGAGAGAAATTTAAGAGATACATGCTAATGACTAATAAGGAAGGAGACGTAAAGAAAGGAATCACAAACCTCCAAGAGAAACAAGATCTAATCAAGAATTTGTAAAACTAGTTTTAGAGAACAAGCATATGTATCTAAAATAGGATACAAATTACATTTAGAAGAATCACAGATCTTGTTTATGTAAACCAGCAATTCATATATAGATAGAAAAGAAAAACAATAGCTAGATGAGTGAAAGTGAACATAGATTATGTAGCTCAACAATATATCATAAATAAGCCAGCTACATAAAAATGAGTTAAGTCATTAACAAGATAAATGTGCTCATTTAATCTTAAGTCACTAACACTAAAGATACTTGCTCAAGCATAGAGTTCACAAAGAGGGCAATACATTTTGAATGAACAAAATGATTTATTAGACTCTTTACTAAGCAAGGATAAGAGCATAAGATGACAAATAAATGAATTATTCTCTTATCAAGTATAGGACAAAAGAGATATTCATGAAAAAATAAAATAAATCTCTTTGCCAAGTATTGAGATTAATCCAGGATAATAAATTAATAGATCGATCTAGAGAATGCAAAATATTATAGCCATTATGTAATAAGTGTATTCTCTAGAAATAAAAAATCTCAACACAAAAGCTCAAACCATAGTAGCTAAAGTCATAAGAAATATGATGTATCAATTACATGTGTTCTCATGAGCTACAAAAACCATTGGGCAACAATAATTCAAAAAGAAGTATAAACCCAAGGATTGAGCAAAGAAAGATCATTAAGATCAAGAAATCTATAAATGTACTAAAGATATCAAGAATCATAATTTACGAAAATGCTTTCATAGTGCACAATAGGAGTTTATAGAAGATATAGATTTGAAAATGTGCACTAAAAACGAAGGTAAATATAAAAATAAGACAAAGCACAAAACCATGTGATTCTTAAAAGAACTTCCATAATTAGTCATGAGCAAGACATTAATAAATATTTTCTCTCAACATCCTAACTTAAAGGTATAAAACAAATAAATATCAAAAGTTAGGAATCATTTATATATATGAAACTATATATATCACGAATATGCATACATGAAAAGATCAAAAATCAATTAAGAATATGTATCCATAATGCCAACCAAAAAGTCAAGAAGATATCATCAAAAGAAGACTTTAAGGAAGAAGCTAATTGGTTCAAGAAGAACAAATTTGGTCAAAGGAATCAATAGCTAAGGTATGAGATAAGCACAAGTTTAAGGTAACAAGTATATTTAAATACTCTTCAAGTCAATATAAAACTTTTGCTTAACTCATATGCCCAAATAAAGATATTTATACAAAAAATATCAATATGCGAAATACATGATCTATATGTAAATGGAAATTTTAATGAATATAGTCATGTATCCTTAATGAATGTTTGAAAAACTATCACAAATTCAAAGCACATATAAATAAGCTTTATTAGGCAAAAACATAATTGATTCATAAGAGGTTTAATCAAAATAAAATATGAGAATCAATAATGGATATATTATGTAAGCACAAGGTTAAACTGGAAGTATAAGTGTATACTTGTCAAGTGATAAGAAGCTTGTGCTAAACATATATATTCACAAATACCGATTTAAAGTAAATAATACATATTAAGGAGAAATCGGTAAGAAGTAACTATTTCAAAAACTTTAAAGACGGAGAGTTAAAATAATATTAACTCAAATCAAAATCAAGCTCCTATGGACTAGAGTGATATGCATGCTTCATAATATAGAGATTAAGAATAACAAGCATGCATAAATCAAATGTGTCACACTTAAAAGAAAATGAGTGATAAACTACATAGTGTGAACTAATCATTTAAGCCGAGTAACTAGTCATGCTAGATAAAAAAATTAATAAGAAAATTAACTAAGCATGCTAGTATTGTATCTCACATTGATTTACATAGAAGGCAACTGAAGGATATCAATTTGAGCTAGTAGCAAGACATCAAGAGAAATATGCTAGATTCTACAAATATAAACAATTTAAAGAAAAATGATTAGCATGTTACCAAAGTGGCTCTAGTGGCCACACTTGTGTTGGTGCAATTTCTTAGAAGATGACCTTTAAGCTTTGCAACCACCAACACGCTCCTCGGTGCTATGTCCCGATACAAGAAGCTTCACCTACAACATTAGATGAAGACTTTGGTATCCAAATAAACTTGGATCCACATTTATTAGCTTTAGGGACCCATATAGCACTTACTCTAGCATTGGTAGTGCAGGTCCTACAAATAGGGCATGTAAAGCTCATGTGTCCAATGCGAGAGCAATAGAAGAATCTAATGCTAGTGTGTGCATATGTATCAGAATGAGCATGGTTATGAACATGTGACATACTAGAATGATGAATATCTCTAGAATGAGCATGAGAAGATTTGGTTTTAAGAATATTATGTTCTAATAGCAAATTATCATGCATGCAAGTAAGAGAATCAAATTTAGCAATTAAAATATCATTCTCTTTTTCAAATAAAGCAATTCTAGAGATAAAAGCATCATTTTGTTTCTTTAAAGTGTCAATAGAAGAATCATACAAATGATTTAGCTCATGAGTTTGCTTCTTAAGATCTTCTATTGATGAGGAAAGAGATTTGATTTTCAAAATTAAAGCCTCATTCAAACTCTTTAAAGAAACACATGTTGAGTTTTGAGAATCAAGTCTAGATAATAAATCATTGTTTTTATTTCTCAATAACTCATTAGCTTCTTCTAAATGAACAACCTTTTCAGAAAATTCTTCATTTGTAAAATGAAGGTTATCAAGAATCTCTAAGGATTGTTTAGCCATGGCTTTCCACTTAGAGCATTTCTTGCATTTAGAAGAACAATGATTGTCTATGCTACAAAAACTAAAACCCTCTTTATCGGAGGAAGAGGAATTCGATGCCATAGAAAAATTAACAAGGATCTACTCTAAGGATGTTAAGCCTAACAATAGAGTCCTTGCTCTGATACCAATTGTAGGAACCCTAGGAGGGGTGAATAGGGTCAAGCTAACTAATCAAGCACTTAGCACAAGCTAATTGGCAATTTAAAAATATAAGTGCAAGAGAAGAAGCAATAACAATACCGACACCCGATGTATCCTGGTATCCTCCCTAGAGGCAATCCAGTCCTGGAACTTTCTTCGGATTTAATCCACTATTTGAGCAAATAGTTACACACGAGTTTGGATCCAAAGAACTCGCCAACTTCTTACACGAGAG
This sequence comes from Iris pallida, assembly GCA_029216955.1. Classification (NCBI taxonomy): domain Eukaryota; kingdom Viridiplantae; phylum Streptophyta; class Magnoliopsida; order Asparagales; family Iridaceae; genus Iris; species Iris pallida. Next base: position 15,033 of record JANAVB010023919.1, on the reverse strand, counting down.
CTTTAATCCGAAGGCCTCTCCGACTTCAATCGAGAGTTTGGATACGAAGACTCCCCAACTTCAACCGAGAGTTTGGATACGAAGACTCTCGAACTTCAACTGAGAGTTTGGATACGAAGACTCCCCAACTTCAACCTTTCACAATAGGTTTTGATCTCCTTATACAATAAGATGAATATCTCACTTTTCAACTCAATAACTCTAACACAATTAATGGATGGCAAATGAAAGCTTTGTAGAGTTGTTTGTGGATAGGCTTTGGTGGTTTAGAAATTTTTAGGCTCAAAGCATCATCCTTGAATGAAGGGGTTCAAGGCTATTTATAACCAAAGCATTGAAAAGAGCCAAAGGCAACTTTTTCAGTCAGCGACCGGTATATCGTCGTTATGGACCGGTATACCGTCGGTATGTCGGTCTGGAATTACAATGGCTAGAAATATAGCCGTTGGGATCATTAAATGCTCGAAATCCGACCGTTAGAATTTCAACGTTACTGAACCGGTATACCGTCGGTATGCCGATTTTGTAGACAGAAAACTTTCTGTGATCAAAATCGGTATACCGTCGGTATAGACCGGTATACCGTCGGTATGCCAGTTTTCAGTCGAAAATGATCCTGGGCTAGTTACTACCCTAGCTTTCGATTTTGCCATCCATTTGTTGTGTTTATAATTATTTCTAAGACTCATTACAGACTCCAGATATACTATAGCAGGTGCAGGCTTCTTCAGAGTCTTGAAATGATGATAGCATGGCTTGGCTTCTTTCTTTGATAGGTGCTAGCTTTTTCCCTTGGCGGCAGCTGTCCAAAGATATCCAGTTTACGAAAAATGAATAACTTTCGGGGGCTTCGCCCCCGAACCCTCGACGAGGGACACTGCCCCCTCGACCCCCATCCGCTGACCGGGCAGCGGAACCCCCGAGTGCGTGGCTCCGGAGATGTCGTCGGGTGGTTCAGAGAAATCTTGTGGGATCCGTCGTCTTTGGCCCACCATGATTTCTTTATTGTATATGTCCACATTGATCTTGCTTATTGCTTTTCTGCATGTACATGTTAGACGAACAAAACAATATACATAGTTGCTAGTGTGATAAGTTTAATGCATATTAGGACAATGCTGAGTTTAAGTATAAGTGCTAAGGTGATAGCATAAATATTAGTGATATCATAATGATTACACTTAATTGAATAACCATAATCAAAAACATAGTTTTGATTTTGGCAACTCGATTAAATTTAAGATAGAAAGCTCATATCACTAATATGTAAACCAATAGGCATATATCACCAAAGGTATAAGTATAAGTAGAAATGCTATAGAGATAGAATAAAGATTAGTAATAATGAAATACTAAACTAAACATATTAATCATATTCAAAAACATGATATAATTATTGGGCCAACACATACTACTCCTCAAACTAAAATCTTATAATCTTCTAACTAGTTGCTCACAATCCTACCAACAGATATCCAGCCATATGGCATCTATAATCCCCTTATATCAATCAAACAGCCCAAAATTTAACAATAACAAATTTACACCAGTAGCTAAGAAATAATGGTAAACTCTAGTAAGCATGACCATTCTCGCTCCGAAATAGAAAGGACGTGAAGGAAAGGAAGAATAATCGAGAGCAGATATGAGGTCTCAAGAGCGGTAGAGAGTTTCCAATGATGCAGGTAGAAAGAAAGTTTACGGACCATTGACTTATTTGCTAGATGGGGCTACTCTAGTCTAGTCACCTGCTAAATCGAAGGACACTTGTTTCTTAGAGGGGCTAGCAATCCGTGCAATACAGAAATTCTGTTCTCGGAGTTCTAGACAACATTCCAAAATAGGACTAAATTTGAGAAATCAAGATTGTGATTTTTTCCGTGGTTATTTAAACACGCGGGCAAAGAATATAAATGCAATACGAGATCGTATCTCAACTTCCAGGTAGATAAAATAATGGTTACGAATGACTTCACATTCTAAGAGACGGAGGCTACATAATAGGTATAGGGACCTATTTCAAATAGTTTAGTTTTATAGTCCAAATATGGGGTATGCCTAGATGGGTTGTACTGGTCTTAATGGATTCCCTATCTGGACATTACTAGTTGGTTGGGTAAACCTTAGATTGTATTCTATATGGACTGGACAAGATTCTAATGATAATACTATTCCTTCTAGATTAGGGTATTCTAGAATAGGTTTCTATTCAAGGGGTTGGGCTAGTTGCCAGTCAGGTTGGTTAGCTAAGTTCCTAAAGTCCAAAATGCTCCTTCGGTGACTTTTGTGTTTAAGAAGCACAAAAGTCCTCTATCGAGTAGCACACTAGTGGCATGTGCGTAGTGGACTTCGAGTAGACCACAACCATATATTGGGTCGAAGGAATTGAGTCAAGGTTGAGGCTCTAATGGAAGTCTGGAAGGATACCGGATAGGTACTATGGTAAGGGCTATAGCTAGTCCTTTTAACCTGAACGTCGTAGCACAAAAATAGAGTACAAGGGGACGGTTTTGAGTGGGACATGATATACCTAGATGAAGGTGAAATCGTCTAGATCTTACATATGAAGTTTGTTGGGAGGTAACGGTTGGCCTCGTGCTTCGAATATTAATGACACGGCCGAGGACACAAAATGATCTAAATGGAAAGTGGGAGTCCATGGGGCACTATTTATCATCCTAATAGGAATTATTTCGATCAATCAGTAATCTTCATATATCCCAAAATTTTATGGTTTACAGTCTACCCACCTTAGAAACTAAGACATAGTTTTAGGAACAATGAGGTTAGAAGGATTCAAAAGTCCTGGTATTGTACCTCGACTCTTGTTAATAAAGAATAAGGCACGGCATAGGGTTACGGTAGATATAAGTCAGGTCAAGGATCGTTCCTCAAATAAATAGAAAACGAGCGTGTACAATGACACACGGTCGATAAAATAGAACGATCTACTCGTCTAGTATACAAGAGTTATCGACAGGGTAACCAACCCTAAGGCACATTATACAAAAATATTTCTAACAACTGAATCGTGAATCTCTATTTGTGTCAAGCCTGCTAGACTATGGTCATAAGGGTTCTAGTGGTATGGGCTGTAGTGACCCTGTATTGCTGTTGACAACTGGTGGATCACATTTTCACAGGGTATTTAAGCTATGGTATTAGCTAAGCTAGTAACCGTGGTGTTCCAACACTAGTTAGGTCTTAATATTAAAAATTTACATAACTAGGGTAATATTTGTTGGAAACCAATATCGGAAGGAGTGTCCACCATAGTCACGGTAAAGGATTGTCCTTACCCTTGTCTATTCATCTCATGTCTAAACTGTGGGCTTTGGTCGAGGGACGGTTGAGTCAATGCATAAGGGTTGCTAGTTAAAGCAAGCTTCAAGCAGATAGTTAGAGACTCACAACATTTGGTTCCTTGAGAATAGATAATCTTCTAGGTTGACATTTTGACCAATGGTAAACCCTAATCATTCTCAAATTCAGATGGCTAGGGGTTCCAATAGTAGTTTGATGGTCGGGAGGAGAATGAGTAACTCAAGGCAAGGTTCTAGTCACATGGCTGGCCGATGGTAGCTACACATGCATATACAACTATCGTAGCCATGGGGAAAATGCTGTATCTATCTATCAAATACGAATATTCGTCTTTCCAATTAGTGAAAGATAAAAGCAATAAGGAGTTCAAGAAAGATGTTATCGAATACAATTACGTGATTCAAGGGCGAATGTATAATTCAAAAGAATTGTCAAAGCAGTCGCGGATGAGATCCTAGATACCTATATATCTCCATCCATGTAGTGTAATTAAACGAAGAGCGAACCAAATGCATCATGGTTGATCAGACCATAATACACTGATTCTGATTAGACAATATGTTAGCAAGCGTCCCCAATAAACATATGTCTTGAATCAAGCTCGATAAAAGAGCATGTAGCTTCCCTTCCCGAATTTTTTTTAAATATTTTTTTATTTATCTGACTTAAATGGTAATTTTTAGATTTTATGAATAATTATTTAGTTAATTATTACGGTAGGTGACTTTAGCCATAGTTGAGTTTTGGAGTACCAGACGACTAGGAAGTATGGTACGGATAGTACAGTAGCGTGCTTTGACCAGTGTATTAGCCAAGCCAGGGAAGGCCGAGCCATAGTGGTGTCCTAACTAGGAAAACCAGGCCAAGTTATAGTATGACCATTAGAAATAGTTTAATTAATCATTATTAGATTTATTGACTTTACAGGAACCAGGTTGAACCAAGTTAGTCCGAACTGGGCCGAACCAAATCCAAGCCCAGGTAGGCATGTAGTGGGACCAAGTACGACCTTGTAGACATGTTTCGTAAGTGCAAGTATTTTTTATATATTTTTGGAATTGGCAATTATTTACTAAGAATATTATTATAGGTAGATTATAGGTATTATTATTAAATAATATTTTACAAATTTTGTATGATCTTCTGGAGCCAGATAAGTAGTGTGCATGACTATATCCACCAATAATAACTACCAGTCTATTATTATTTGTTATTAGGATTGTTATTTATTATTATTGGTTATTTTATTATTTCATGGTTGAATGAAATTACCCCTCTATATATATATATATATATATATATATATATATCTATATATATATATATTATATATTATATATATATATATATATATATATATTTATATATTATATATATATATATATATATATATATATATATATATATATATATATATATATATATAGACAGATATACATACTCCTAGGAATGGGCCATACCCTAGGAATAGATAATCATGAGTTTTATTTTGATTTTTGGAGATTATTATAATATTCTCTAGAAAAACTATAATATACATTATTTATATACATGAATATTTAGTAGGTTATATTAAATATTTACATCTATATACTAATTATAGTATACATGCATTACATAAATAGGTCAATAAATATATGTGTTATATATATATATATATATATAATATATATATTTTTTTATATATATATTATATATATATAAATATATATATATATATATATATATATATTAAATATATACATATAAATATATATGTATATATTTATATACATATATATATATATATATATATATATATATATATATATATATATATATATATATATATATATATATATATATATATATATATTAATGAAAACGACGCGAAAGCACTTCATCAAGCCCAGCGGCAAAGCTCCAAGAAACCATACAGCGGTCCGGTCCCGTCGAAGGGACTCTTACAGAGAGCTCACTCGCCGAGACGCAGCCCGCTGCATCTAGGACTTATTCCAACAGAAGTCGTTCCATTAGTTGGAATAAGTCCTAGATGCAGCGGGCTGCATCTCGGCGAGTGAGCTCTCTATAAGAGTCCCTTCGACGGGACCGGACCGCTGTATGGTTTTCTTGGAGCTTTGCCGCTGGGCTTGATGAAGTGCTTTCGCGTCGTTTTTTATGGCATGCAATTAACTTGGCATCGTTCGATTTGAATGAATTCGAAGCAAGGAATAAGTTTGCGAGACAGAATAGAAAAGAAGGCCGAATCACCCACCGATTACTTTGCTTCGTGCCGATCGTCCAAGCGCTACGCAACGTCAATCCTTAGTTACGCGAGCTCCTACAATGGCACCAACGCTTTGTTAGAATTCCTTCTTTTCTCCTTGCATCGAAATTGTAATATATATATATATATGCGTATATGTATATATCTATATATAGAGGACAATATGTATAGTATATATGTGTGGTATATTTATAGATAAATACATACGTATTTGTGTATATATGAATATATATAAATATATAGTGTATTCGTGCATATGTGTATGTATAAAAAAATAAAAAAAAAAAAAATATATATATATATATATATATATATATATATATATATAAATTGTATATATAAATTTAGACTAGAAAGAGAATGGCCCAGTCCAGCCCACAAGCCCACAACGCTTAATTCCCCTCAGCCCAATAGCAGCAACCCAGCATTACTGTTCCAGCACAGCCGGCCGAGCTGGGAATAGAACTACACAGCAAAACCAGGCCAGACCCGAGCCTACACATTCCAACCAAACTTTCAGCACCCCGAGCCCCGGCCCACTGAGACCCTGCCTCCCCAGCGGGACAAAACTATTCCAAAGCAGTATATAAACCGACCCAAACTGAGCACCTTCTCAAAGAACCCGAGAACCCATTGATTAGTAATATACAGAACATACATATATAGGGCCGATCGGGAGGAATATATGATCGAAACCCTAAAACACAGCCATCTCCCAAACCTGCGACCTTGCCAGCCCCCTGGGCGGCCGCCCACGGCCTCGCACCGCCGTGGGAGTCGCTGGACGACGGAGGAAATTCCGCGCGCGCGCGATAGAGAGCACTGCAATGGCAGCAGATCAAGACTGTAAGGTACCAATGTTCGTCATATTATTTCTTCGCACACACTTCATCAAATTCGAATCTACCAAATCCTATCGACAACCTACATGATCCCCTCGAAAACCTGGTAAATAGGTTGGATTGTATCGGACCCATCTGTCCGATATATCGACACAAAGTCGAGAATAAATCTACTTAATAACAGAACCATAGGACGGTTCAACACCTTGACTTGGAAGACAGTTCTTGCACCAAACACTAGGAGTTTTCAAAAACTAACCTAAATCAGTTCTAGACAACCTATAGGGCTTCGAATCCCTTTTTACGGAATTTGATTCATCGACTACATGTCGAGAAATCGAATCCCAAAGTTTTCCAAAACCCTGTTTTAAAAACTAAAAATTTTTCCGATACGACGTGCGTCCTGCCAATCCGAGCGACGTGGTCGTGAACCGAAGGCATCGAAAGCTGCATAACGGCTTCGTGGTCGTGTGGGCTTTGACAGAATTCAAATTGGTCGCGTGTGCGCGTCGAATTTGATGCGTATCCGTCGAAATTCACCGTATCGTGCACTTTGCAAATTTCTCAATTACTTTGTCCACGCTCGTCAGATCGAGACGAAACTTGTGCCATCAGGACCGTATCGTTTTTCTAGTCCTGTATGCCATGTTTGGTCCGATTCTGAGACAGTTGATAAAATTGCCGTATCGCGGGCCCCCCCGGTCCGACTCAACGGGTGATTTGTGCACGGCCCGCCGGAATCCAACTCTGGACATACGGTTGGGTTCGTATCGGAAAACTGAATCCGTAGACATGTAGTTTGACGACTTTAGAGACCATTAACCTTGGCACGCTTTTCGGTGCAAAGCGGGTCCAACGACGAATATCGTTTTTGCCCGAAATTACCGTTTTGCCCCTATGTCCAGAATTGGACTTAAGGACAGGTAATCCTAGCTAATTTGACTATTCTGAAAACATTGGTAATGTTTGTTTCAGCTTCTGGAGACATTTGTGATGACTTGGACTGTATGGCTTGCCAGTGACTATATATTTGTTGGATCTGCGTGCAACCACCAGGCAAGTATACCTTGCCTCCCTCTACAGTTTTATTTACATGCATTTTATTTCAGTTTCCAGCTTTTGGATTATTTATGGACATGTGATTTTTGTGTTATTTTCTGTGGAGTTGTTTTATTATTTATAGCCATGTTCATGTTTTGGCCTTGTGTTTCACATTTGGAGTTTCTCGTCAGTACCTTGCTTGAGTCGTGTCATAGAACGAGTTAGTGTAGTGAACTGCTAAATCCTTGATATTGCTTCCTTGGCACCAGAGAGTCCACACACGGGACGAGGGTGCTTTTCTTGATCTGTTTACATCCGTGAGTCCACACTCAGGACTAGGATGTCGATTACTTGCACCAGAGAGTCCACACTCGGGACGAGGGTGTAGACTTGACTTGACTTGACTTGCACCAGAGTGTCCACACTCGGGACGAGGGTTGTTTACATCAGATAGTCCACACACGGGACGAGGATGTAGTATTTGTACCAGAGAGTCCACATTCGGGATGAGGGTGCCTTGCCGTGAAACTAACCAGAGAGTCCACACTCGGGACGAGGGTTAGTACTAACCAGAGAGTCCACACTCGGGACGAGGGTTAGTGTTTAGTTCAAACCAGTGAGTCCACACTCGGGACGAGGGTTTGGTTCTTCTATTGATCTCGTGATTATCGTTCATCCGGCAGTTCATTATGCGTAGTTGTTCTAGTATTCGTGTTCGTGTGTCCGTATTCGTGTTCGTAGTCATTGTCTTGTTCTTGTTCTTGTTCTTTCTTGTTTATTTCTTGCACATGATAAAACTGCTAGATAGGCATGTATATTATGTATCTTGCTATGTCCTCTGAGGACATGATGATCTCTTCAGGTTTAGCGATTGTATGGAGTTAGCTAGTAGTTCTGGATGATGGAGGTTTTGCGGTTCTTGCGGGATTCAGGTATCGTTATCGTGTTTATTATCCGTTCGTGCTTTTCATTCCTTATCATGAGATATCCTGTTCCTTGTTTCAGTTGTAGACTCTTGTTATATTCCTTAGAGTCTTATCGGATATTTATGCTAGTGGGCTGCAGACCACGACCCGTAGTGTTCATTTATGTTTCATATTCTTATTGTGGATTGAGATATAGATTTGTTCGCCATGATTTAGCAGTATACCATAGCCTTGACAGCGTTTACGTATTCGAGTCGGGCTGGAGTCCGTTCGATACGTAGCTGGCTTGCTCACGAGCTCGCATCCAAAAAGCGGGTGCGGGTCGTGACAAGTTTTTTTTGGTGGCCTATGCAGGTCAGAGCATATCGTACCGGTTACGTGACTATACTGGTACGAGCCTGCGACAATGACTAAACCCTTAGGAATCTCAATCCACTTTACCTTGAAAATTCTCCTAGAATTCTCTACGTCCTTGGAAATTCCATATTTGTTCTCGATTATACTTCCTTGCTTCATGTGCCATTGATTCTCGTCCCTTTTATTTCTGGGTGACGAATAATCGTGCTGTCTAGAATTCATCAGAAGCTTTTAAGTTATAGTATAATATTGCTTGATTATTGAATAATTGGTTGTTTGTAGATATGTGAGATTATAGATACCATATGTCCTGGATATTATTGGTAGAATTATTAGCCACTGGTTAGAGGATTATAAAATTTTAGTGACCTGTGTTCCAAGGAATTAGTGTGACCTAAGGTGGGTAGAAGTCCTCGAGATTTCGTAAATACCAAATGACTAGAGAAGGCCATAAAATATTTTTGAGGAATTAAATTTGAGGAGACTTTGATTTTTAAAGGACTAGTTATGAATTAGAATTTCGATGACGAAATTATTTTTAAGGTGGGTAGATTTGTAGCTTCCCTTCTCGGATTTTTTTAAATATTTTTATTTATTTGACTTAAATGGTAATTTTTAGATTTTATGAATAATTATTTAGTTAATTATTACGGTAGATGACTTTAGCCATAGTTGAGTTTTGGAGTACCAGACGACTAGGAAGCATGGCACGGATAGTGCAATAGCGTGCTTTGACCAGTGTATTAGCCATGCCAGGGAAGGCCGAGCCATAGTGGTGTCCTAACTAGGAAAACCAGGCCAAGTTATAGTATGACCATTAGAAATAGTTTAATTAATCATTATTAGATTTATTGACATTACAGGAACCCGGTTGAACCAAGTTAGTCCGAACTGGGCCGAACCAAATCCAAGCCCAGGTAGGCATGTAGTAGGACCAAGTACGACCTTGTAGACATGTTTCGTAAGTGCAAGTATTTTTTATATATTTTTGGAATTGGCAATTATTTACTAAGAATATTATTATAGGTAGATTATAGGTATTATTTTTATTAAATAATGTTTTACAAATTTTGTATGATCTTCTGGAGCCAGATAAGTAGTATGTATGACTATATCCACCAATAGTAACTACCAGTCTATTACCATTTGTTATTAGGATTTTATTTATTATTATTGGTTATTTTATTATTTCATGGTTGAATGAAATTACCCCTCTCTCTATATATATATATCTATATATATATATATATAGACAGATATACATACTCTTAGGAATGGGCCATACCCTAGGAATAGATAATCATGAGTTTTATTTGGATTTTTGAAGATTATTATAAATATTCTCTAGAAAAACTATAATATATATTATTTATATACATGAATATTTAGTAGGTTATATTAATATTTACATCTATATACTAATTATAGTATACATGCATTGTATAAATAGGTCAATAAATATATGTGTTATATATATATATATATATATATATATATATATATATATATATATATATATATATTTATATATATTTATATATACATATATATATATATATATATATATATATATATATATATATATATATATTTATATATATATTTATTTATACATATATATATATATATATATATATATATATATATATATATATATATATATATATATATATAGAGAGGACAATATGTATAGTATATATGTGTGGTATATTTATAGATAAATACATACGTATTTGTGTATATATGAATATATATAAATACATATGTGAGTTTGTATATATAAATATATAGTGTATTCGTGCATATGTGTATGTATATATATATATATATATACATATATATAAATATATATTGTATATATAAATTTAGACTAGAAAGAGAATGGCCCAGTCCAGCCCACATGCCCACAACCCTTAATTCCCCTCAGCACAATAGCAGCAACCCAGCATTACTGTTCCAGCACAGCCGGCCGAGCTGGGAATAGAACTACACAGCAAAACCAGGCCAGACCCGAGCCTACACATTCCAACCAAACTTTCAGCACCCCGAGCCCCGGCCCACTGAGACCCTGCCTCCCCAGCGGGACAAAACTATTCCAAAGCAGTATCTAGACCGACCCAAACTGAGCAGCTTCTCAAAGAACCCGAGAACCCATTGATTAGTAATACACAGAACATACATATATAGGGCCGATCGGGAGGAATATAGGATCGAAACCCTAAAACACAGCCATCTCCCAAACCTACGACCTTGCCAGCCACCTGGACGGCCGCCCACGCCCTCGCGTCGCCGTGGGAGTCGATGGACGGCGGAGGAATTCCGTGCGCGCGCGCGATAGAGAGTACTGCAATGGCAGCAGATCAAGACTGTAAGGTACCAATGTTTGTCATATTATTTCTTCGCACACACTTCATCAAATTCGAATCTACCAAATCTTATCGACAGCCTACATGACCCCCTCGAAAACCTGGTAAATAGGTTGGATTGTATCGGACCCATCTGTCCCATATATCGACACAAAGTCGAGAATAAATCTACTTAAAAACAGAACCATAGGACGGTTCAACACCTTGACTTGGAAGACAGTTCTTGCACCAAACATTAGGAGTTTTCAAAAACCAACCTAATAGTTTTAGACAACCTATAGGGCTTCGAATCCCTTTTTACGGAATTTGATTTCATCGACTACATGTCGAGAAATCGAATCCCAAAGTTTCCCAAAAAACCTGTTTTAAAAACTAGAAATTTGTCCGATACGACGTACGTCCCACCAATCCGAGTGGATGTGGTCGTGAATCGAAGGCATCGAAAGCTGCGTAACGGCTTCGTGGTCGTGTGAACTTTGACGGAATTCAAATTGGTCGCGTGTGCGCGACGAATTAGATGCGTATCCGTCGAAATTCACCGTATCGTGCACTTTGCAAATTTCTCAATTACTTTGTGCACGCTCGTCAGATCGAGACAAAACTTGCGCCATCAGGACCATATCGTTTTTCTGGTCCTGTATGCCATGTTTGGTCCGATTCTGAGACAGTTGATAAATCGCCGTATCGCGGGCCCCCCGTCCGACTCAACGGGTAATTTTGTGCACGGTCCGCCGGAATCCAACTCTGGACATACGATTGGGTTCGTATCGGAAAACCGAATCCGTAGATATGTAGTTTGACGACTTTAGAGACCATTGACCTTGGCTTGCTTTTCGGTGCAAAGCGGGTCCAACGACGGACATCGTTTTTGCCCAAAATTACCGTTTTGCCCCTATGTCCAGAATTAGACTTAAGGATAGACAATCCTATCTAATTTGACTATTCTGAGAACATTGGTAATGTTTGTTTCAGCTTTCGGAGACAGTTGTGATGACTTGGACTGTATGGCTTGCCAGTGACTATATATTTGTTGGATCTGCGTGCAACCACCAGGCAAGTATACCTTGCCTCCCTCTACAGTTTTATTTACATGCATTTTATTTCAGTTTCCAGCTTTTGGATTATTTATGGACATGTGCTTTTTTGTGTTATTTTCTGTGGAGTTATTTTTATTGTTTATAGCCATGTTCATGTTTTGGCCTTGTGTTTCACATTTGGAGTTTTTCGTCAGTACCTTGCTTGAGTCGTGTCATAGAACGAGTTCATGTAGTGAACTGCTAAATCCTTGATATTTCTTCCTTGGCACCAGAGAGTCCACACACGGGACGAGGGTGTTTTTCTTGATCGGTTTACATCCGTGAGTCCACACTCGGGACTAAGATATCGATTACTGTCACCAGAGAGTCCACACTTGGGACGAGGGTGTAGACTTGACTTGACTTGACTTGCACCAGAGAGTCCACACTCGGGACGAGGGTGTTTATATCAGAGAGGCCACACACGGGACGAGGATGTAGTATTTGCACCAGAGAGTCCACACTCGGGACGAGGGTGCCTTGCCGTGAACTAACCAGAGAGTCCACACTCGGAACGAGGGTTAGTACTAACCAGAGAGTCCACACTCGGGACGAGGGTTAGTGTTTAGTTCAAACTTGTGAGTCCACACTCGGGACAAGGGTTTGGTTCTTCCATTGATCTCGTGATTATCGTTCATCCGGCAGTTCATTATGCGTAGTTGTTCTAGTGTTCGTGTTCGTATATCCGTATTCATGTTTGTATTCATTGTCTTATTCTTATTCTTTCTTGTTTATTTCTTGCGCATGATAAAACTGCTAGATAGGCATGTATATTATGTATCTTTCTTTGTCCTCTGAGGACCTGATGATCTCCTCAAGTTTAGCGATTGCATGGAGTTAGCTAGTAGTTCTGGATGACGGAGGTTTTACGGTTCTTGCGGGATTCAGGTATCGTTATCGTGTTTATTATCCGCTCGTGCTTTTCATTTCTTATCATGAGATATATTGTTCCTTGTTTCAGTTGTAGACTCTTGTTATATTCCTTAGAGTCTTATCGGATATTTATGCTAGTAGGCTGCAGACTACGACCCGTAGTGTTCATTCATGTTTCATATTCTTATTGTGGATTGAGATATAGATTTGTTTGCCATGATTTGGCAGTATACCATAGCCTTGACAGCGTTTACGTATTCGAGTCGGGTTGGAGTCCGTTCGATACGTAGCTGGCTTGCTCACGAGCTCGCGTCCGAAAAGCGGGTGCGGGTCGTGACAGAGCAAGCTTGCAAAAACTAGGCTATAATAGTATCAGTGGTCAAGATAGTCAAAATACAAGTATGTGAGAATTTTTGAAAGAAGGCACAAGTAATTCAAGTTTTGAGAGAATCAAAAACCTTACCCGGTGTTCTTGCTTATACAGTCTTCCTACTATCTTATTCTGCACAAGGACTTGGTCAACCAATGGGTTATGGACCTCTATATTCTATCTTCCAGGTAGACCTATTAGCGTCAATCCATTTCCTCGTCAATAGGTTACAAGGACCACGGAATGCTAGGTCGGAAGACATGCTACCCAACTTACAGAACTTCCACTAGTATTGGCTTTGGATCTTATGGGACACACAGGGCATTCTCCTATCCTCTATAGTATTCTAAACTTGTAATAACGTCTGACTTCATTTTACCGAGAATTATATCTTGTCCGTATACTCGGGCTGTGGTAATCCTTGGATTCGTGATTTCAGGTTGATATGATATCCGATACTCTTCCTTATATTGACACAAAGGTGACTACGGTCAAAAAGAGGACCACTAGCTATAGTTTAGCAATATTCTATAACTTACATTTTCTTAAACCAATTTCAACTCTAGGGGTCGTGTCTCGCCAGTGCGCTGCTGGTTGCAGTGAATCCTTAGTCTCCATAATTCAAATAAATGGCGACAGTGCGCTGTTGTCCTGCCATTATGAGTTAACTAACATACCTTTAACTATATTTGTAAAAAATTTCATGGGCTTCTAGAGGTTCAGACAAGTTGACTATGAAATAAAGCGTAAGTATCTATCAATCGCAACCCTACAATAAATGGAGGAAGTAACTGAAGACAAGGAAATACAAACATTCTAATATCTATTCCATGTGTATTCAAACATTGAGGAAAAAACTTGAATCAAAAACCAACTCGAGGTCTGTATATGGATAACATAATCAGAAATTATATAAAATTTATAATTCTTAGGACAATATAGAAACTAAATAGGTAATTTAGGCTAAGACATGAGGATGATGTCTAACTAGACAAAGAGAAGGAATTGTACAATTTATCAAGGTTAAATCGTTAACTCTATGAAGCCCTGTCTCACCAAGTGAATAATCTATCCACATTGTGTAACATCCAGTTTTTCAGATGAGGGTAATTTTGAAATTTTGTATTTAATTTATTTAATTATGGTATTTAAAATTTTAATATAATTTTTGGTGATTTTTAATAATTTTTTTTAAACTATTTAAATCATGACTTATGATTTGGTGTTGTGCTAGTGAACAGTAGAGACTGCCTACCCTAGAGCCTAGCCATGTGATTAGGATATTTTTGACATTTTAGGGTTATTTGGATTTATTATAATTTATTTGGATTTATGGGAATTTTTAGAATTTATTTTGGAATTGTTTAATTGAGGGTTGACTGTTGACTAGAAGGCTAACCTAGTGACTAACCTAGGTTAAGACCACTTGGTTAGGTTAAGTAAACTTGGTTTGACCTAATTTAGTGAGGGTTAAGCCATTGGAACTTGTTTGGAGAAAGTTGGAGTTGATTTGACTAATATGGCTTATGACTTCATAAGTCATGATTAATGACTTGAGACTTAAAGCCCATAGGCCCACCCAAGTAGCTAAC
>JANAVB010023918.1:0-80776 GCA_029216955.1 Iris pallida | reverse complement strand
AACAGGTAGGGATATCGCGATCAGATATTGTCCTCACGCTTCCACGTTGACTCACCTAGAGAGTGATGACCCCAAGCAACACGGACTAAGTTAATAGTCTTGTTGTTGAGCGTCTTTTCTCTCCGGTCCAATATAGACACGGGCCTCTCCTCATACGAAAGGTTGGTACCAACAACCAATTCCGAATGATCTAGGATATGGCTCGGGTTCGGGATGTACCGTCTTAATTGGGATACATGGAATACATCATGTACCTCACTTAGCGACGGCGGAAGAGCGAGACGATAGGACACATCGCCTACTCGCTCCAGAATATCGAACGGCCCTATATACCTAGGACTAAGCTTTCCCCGTATGCTAAAACGAATGATGCAGCGGGTAGGCGAGATCCTAAGGAATACATGGTCACCGACGGCAAATTCTAAGGGACGTCGATGAGCATCGGCCCAATGGCGCTGGCGATCCTGAGCAACTCGGAGGTGATCTCTGACTTTCCTGACCACTTCAACCGTCTGAGAAATCAGTTCTGGACCGAGCATCTGCCTCTTTCCGACATCGTCCTATGCTAACGGGGATCTGCACTTCCTACCATACAGAGCCTCGAAGGGTGCCATTTGGATACTGGCCTGGAAACTATTGTTGTACGAAAATTCTACCAGGTGCAGGTGATCCTCCCATGAACCACCGAAGTCAAGGATACATGACCGCAATATCTTCGAGAGTTTGTATAGTACGCTCTGACTGTCCATCTGTCTGCGGATGATACGCTGAGCTAACCTTGAGACGAGTCCCCAAACTTTGATGAAGACTCCGTCAGAAGTGCGATGTGAATCTCGTATCCCTGTCTGATACTATGCTGACTGGCACTCTGTAAAGTCGGACGATCTGCCTGAGATACATCTCTGCTAGCTGCACCGTCGACTGTCCAACTCTAAATGAAAGAAAGTGTGCCACTTTGGTAAGCCTGTCCACAATGACCCAAATAGCATCTCTGTCTGCCGGAGATCTGGGTAACCCAGTCACAAAATCCATGGTTATGTGTTTTCATTTTCATTCTGGGATCGGCAAGGGTTGAAGAAGTCCAGCTGGCCTCTAATGTTCAGCCTTAACTTGTTGGCAAACCAAACATCGAGAGACATGCCGGGCTATCTCTCTCTTCATACCATTCCACCAAAAGTGTTGACGAATATCTCGGTACATTTTCGTGCTGCCTGGGTGGATGGAATACTACAAACTGTGAGCCTCTGCCATGACTTCCTGTCTGATATCTCCACTGGACACAAAGATGCGTGCCGTGTCGAAGTGTACCATCCTCATGAATACATAACTCTGGCCTTCTCCCTGCCTCGTACTCTGCTCTGAGCCGCTGAATCTTGGAATCTGTTAACTGTGTTGTCCAGATCCTCTCAACTATGGTGGACTGAATCTGTAGGCTGGCCATCAAGGCCACATTGGAAGGGAGGACAACTTCTATACCCATCTTCTGAAGATCTGCCAATAGCTCTGGTTGCGCCGTCAGGAAATAAACTCCGGCTCTCCGGCTCAACGCGTCTGCTACAACGTTGGCCTTCCCTGGATGATACTGCAAATCCAAATCGTAGTCCACCAGTAGCTCGAGCCATCTTCTCTGCCGCATATTAAGATCCTTCTGGGTGAAAACATACTACAGGCTCTTATGATCAGTAAATATCTCCACTCTGTCTCCGTACAAGTAGTGCCTCCACAACTTAAGTGCAAATACTACTGTTGCTAGCTCCAAGTCGTGGGTCGGGTAATTATGATCACGGAGTTGACGTGACGCATAAGCAATTACCTTCCCATGCTGCATCAAAACACATCCCAATCCTCTGCCTGAAGCGTCGCAATAAACTGTGAATCCTCCGGTCCCATCTGGAAGGGTGAGAATGGGAGCCGTTATCAAACCTCGCTTCAACTTCTCAAATGATTCCTGACATTCCACTGTCCAAACGAATGGCACATCCTTGCGGGTCAACTGGGTCATCGGCGCTAAAATCCTTACAAAATCAGAGACGAACCGCCAGTAGTAGCCGACCAATCTAAGAAAGCTGCGAACTTCTGCCACTGAGCTGGGTACTGGCCATGCCTCGATAGCCACAATCTTCTGGGGATCCACTTCCACTCCTCCTCTGGTAATGATGTGACCCAAGTAAGAAATGCGATCGAGCCAGAACTCGCATTTACTGAACTTGGCGTACAACTGGTGCTCTCTGAGAATCTGGAGGACAACTCTGAGATGCTGCTCGTGCTCTGCTTCACCTTGCTGTAGACCAGGATGTCATCAAGGAACACTATCACAAACTGATCCAAGTAAGGCATGAAAATACGGTTCATGAACACTGCCGGCGCATTGGTCACTCCAAAGGGCATAACTAGAAACTCCTAATGCCCGTACCTCGATCTGAACGCCGTCTTTGGGATGTCCTGCTCTCTGACTCTGATCTGGTGGTATCCTGACCGCAAGTCTATCTTCGAGAAAACTGAAGCCCTTTGAGTTGATCAAACAAGTCATCTATCCTCGGGAGAGGGTATCTGTTCTTGATTGTCACTGAGTTCAAGGTACGATAATCAACACATAGCCTAGATGTACCATCCTTCTTTTCACAAGAAGCATCGGGGCTCCCCAAGGTGATCCACTTGCACGAATGAATCCCTTGGTCCTGAGTTCTTCAGTCATCTTGTACAAAATCTCCAACTCTGAAGGCGCCATTCTGTAGACTCGCTCTGATACTGGTGCTGTCCCGGGAATCAAGTCAATGGGTGAACTCGATCTTCCGCTCTGGTGGCATCCCTGGAAGTTTCTCTGGGAAGACATCTGGAAACTCTTCAACTATCCGGGGCAAATGCACTGCTGCTACTGCCATCCGCAATACTAGGGGAGAAGGCTCCACGGCGCCTCTGGAAAATGAAAACTCTGGCTCTCCGGGAATACTAAAGACAACTCTGCCAATATGGCAGTCTATCCTAGCATAATGGTTCCTCAACCAATCCATGCCTAGGACTACATCATAGTCTGCCATAGGAAACTCTATGAGCCTAGCGGGGAACTCTCTACCGCTAACTACGATCCGATACGAGAAAAACACTCGATCTACTCCCACAAGACCATTACCAGTAAGTATATTGAGCCTCACTGATAATGACTCGGGCTCTAATCCTATCTATGTCGCGAATCGTGCAGACATGAATGAATACGATGCACCAGAATCAAATAATACAGATGCTGGAAAAGTGTTGACAAAAATAGTACCTGCCACTATCACCTGGTGCAACTTCTTCTTCCATGGTCATCATCATAGCCTGACCTCTAGCTGCGGGTCCCCTCTGCTGGAAACCCCTCTGTCGGTTCTGTGCTGGAGCCTGGGTGAACTGCTGCTGGTTCTGCTGCTGAAAGGCCTGGGCCTGAGGCAACATTGGCCTCGGGTACTGCTGCTGCTGCTGCTGGACTGGAACTGGGGCTGATCCTCTCACCGAAGAACTAGAAAGGTTGGATGATAATGGACCTCCCTTATTCGGGCAGGTCCCTATCTGGTGGTCTGCTCCTCCACAAGCCAGGCACAATCCCTGTGCCCTACGACACTCTGCCACTACGTAGCCCGGCTTCCCGCAATGAGAACATCCTACCGCGGAAGACTGCTTCTGCTTTTGCTGCTGCGGGTACGTCGGGGTCGAATGCTGAACCGACGTCACTGAGGCCGCCCGCCTCGGAGTTCCAATGGTTATACCCCTAGCTGCCGGGGCTGGAGCTGAAGATTGGTTTGGTGCATCTGGTTGTAGGACCGCTTTCTGCCTCCGGTCCTGTCCATAATTCTCCGGGAGGTATACTCATGCCTCCTTGCTCCCTTCAATACTGCATCGAACGTCTGGTGCTCGAACTGCTCCACAGCCAATAATATCTCTAAGTGCAGCCCTTGCTGGAACCGCTGAGCCCTATCGAACTCGGTCGCCACCAAAGTGGGGGCGAACCTACTCAGCCTGGAAAACTCGGTCGCATAGCCATCGACCGTCCTGCCTCCTTGCTTCAAGTTGGTGAATCTGGTCTGCAGGTCGTACCGTGCCACCGCATCGAAGTACTTTGTCTGGAACCTCTTTCTGAACGTCGCCCAAGTGACTGGTGCCACTAACCCCATGGCCTGAGCTGCCCACCAATCGCGAGCCAAGTCTAACAACTGTAGGCGTACCACCGCCAGCTTCTCATTCTCAGGTGTCCTAGCTGCTTCCAGGACCACCTCGGTATCCTGAAGCCAAGCGTCCGCGGGCAATCGCATCTTCACTGCCGTCAAAGAAGGGAGGGTTCAAGTGCTTGAAACTGTTGGCCGCCTGATTCCCTTGGGGACCTCCTCGGTTTAGTGCATCATGAACTTCCTGGTGCAAGGTGTCGCCTCGACGATCTTGGGATGCAAGCAGTTCTCTGATAAGCCCTACCAAAGGTCTCTCATCCGGTCTAGCTGGTTGAACGGGCGGAGCTGCCTGAACTGGAGGTTCTGAGCCTCCGGGAAGCATAACTCGGGAGGCTACTCCAGAGTGCTGAGCTTGATCTTCCTGGCGCTGGGGTGCTTATCGAGCTTCCTCTGGCTGGTTGGCAGGTCCGGGAGTAATGCCGCTGAAGAAGACGACATAGGGAACAATAAGGAAAGGACCAGGACGGATCAATAATACAAGCAATGTGATCAGGTCGAGATTCTCGGGGATTTGAAGATACGAGCAGAGATCAATGGCGAATATTGATTGAGACATCTATTCGGTAAACACTCACATCTTGAATGCCAAGACCTGCATGGGCCACCACTTAAACCGTGTCACGCCCCAGAACCAGAATACTGGAGAGCGGGGACAGACATAGCCAGCTACGTATATTGAAATAGAATACATCTCAACTATACGGTCATGGCTGTCTAGAAATGAGGGTTTACTACAAGCCAGCAGTCTCTTAAGGTCAAGCCTATTGTCTCAATCTCCAGCAATTAACAGAGTTACAAGATATTAGAGCATCAAATATATATATATAAGGCGTCCCAAATATTATATATTGGATGATCATGAAGCTAGTCGTACAAAATGATAGGACTAGCAAGAGTTCAGTCATACATGATCAACCCTAGGATTTGTTAATCATGTTTACAGCCCATAGGCAGACAGTAAGTAAATGTGCATCGAGCTAACAGGTGCTCGTCGGCAAACGCCTCAAAAGAATAAATTTACATATAAGTGGGTGAATCAAAAAGGGAAAACCCACTCGTAGCCCGGTTCCGTCTAGTTGTTCACCATTGGGCTGGAAGCTTGGTAGATCCTCGTGAGCTGCTCCGAAATCTGGCCACATAAAACTAGCTGGGTCAAACCCTAGAAAGAGCAAGTGCCACAAGGAGGCCACAAATAAGAACAAAAGCCAGCATATCAGAACATAAAGAATAAAAGGAAAGTACAAGTAATAAAAGTACACAGAGCGATAAACGACTAGGGACGTGGAACCATTCCGGGAGCCAGGTTATAATCCTTAAACCAAATAAGGACCGGGATTGTACCCCTTCGCCTGAATAGCTCACTGTCTCTACCCATTTATCGTTAGAGATAAGTAAAACAATCATGATCAAGAGTTCCAGGTACAGGGGCTAGACAAGACTTAGACAGAGCTGGACACCATTCATTCACAATCGGCCAAGCAATTACTACGGCTTACTACTTTAACTAACTAGGGTTATCACAAGCCTTAATTACTAACAAGATGCAAGTAAGAAACTCCCAGTCCCAAGCCCTGCAGCTATCCAGTTATCCTTCCGCGGGTTGAGAGTTATAGGTGGGTACATTGCCCGGGAGACAAATGTACCCTTAGGTGACTTAGAGGGTGCAACAAATAACAGTGTGCTGGAAATGTGCTCTACTCGTCGGCAAGCTACAAGTCCATTAAAGCACCCAGATAACGAGATTGCATGTGACTGGGAATTCTCCATGTTCTAGTTTGATCTAATCATTAGCCTAATCCAATTTAGCACGAGTCCCTGGCCGTGGTACCCAGGAAGTCACGTCCTAGACATGATGCAAGACAAGACAAGTGGATTGTACAAGCAAGCAAACAGAAGCACCCACGGTGTCAAGTTGATTATACGAGTCAAGTTACAAGTTACAAGTCAAGTCAAGTCAGGAGTGCGCCGCCACGGGCCACTATCATGTCAGGTTGGTCATGTCAGAAGTGCACCACTATGGGTCACTGCCATGTTATGCTAGTTCCTTGTCATGCCATGCCATGTACAATAGTCATTCCAAACATATTAAGTAAATCAAGTTCATGACAAAATGTGTAAGGATATAAAATGGGCATAAATATCTAATAAAATACCAATATATATAGGGCTATAGAAGAGCCAAGCTTAAAGAAATAAACAATTCATCATAGACAAGTGGGTGTACAAGGAGGGTCAGGGGTTGGGCTGCGCAGGGTATGTACTGCGCATGGAAGAGCTGCGCAAGAGCTGCCTTGCGCAAGGGTTACCTTGCGTAAGGGTAGACTGCGCAGGGGTTACCTTGCGCAAGGGTAGACTGCGCAGGGGTGAATTGGGCAAGGGTGGATTGCGCCGAGGTGGATTACGCAAGGGTCGGCTTGCGCATGGCTGGCTTGCGCCAGCGCAATCCAGCACAGCACAAAGCACTGGCTGAGGTCATACGCAATCGACCCTGCGCTAAAGAGCACAGGCCGGGGGTGCGCAACCGGCTATGCGCTAAAGAGCGCAAGGCAGAGGGATGTTCTTCCTGGCCGAGAGCAGTCCAAGAACACCAAGAACTTCAATTCTTCATAACTTTGTCAAATCAAAACCAAATCTAGATTTTCAAAGTTCTAACTTGAGTAAAATCGAATTCTCTTCCACATGGAAGTATCAAAACATGCAAAAATCAAAGTTTAATAGATCAAAATAAAGGATTTTTGAAAATGGTTAAAACCTAGATCTAGAAAAATGAAAGCTCCAAATCACAAAATGTCAAGTTCTAAAGTTGTTCTCCATGGCCTAATCTAGTTAATGGACAAATAAAAGTGGTGCTTATTTAATGGCAAGGTGCACTTGCCTATGGGTTGGGGAGTTATGTGGAAGAAGGAAGAAGAAGAAGTTGTAAGAAATTAATGGAGTTATGGAGGAGAGAGAAAAAGTTGGTGGGTTTTAATGAGGGTGGTTATGATGGAATGGAGGTGGAGAATAGGCTAAGGTGTTCCACTCATGATGAACCAAACCAAACCAAACCAACTCCACAAAGTAAAACCAAGCCATGGTCCAAACCCATTTACGAGAAACCAAAATCCGCAAGTCGAGAAAATAAAATACGTGCCAAAAATCAAATTACAAGTACAAATACGAAATACAGGAAATGGGGGTGACATCCCTCCTCCGGCCTCCTCCTCCTTCTCCTCCTCAGGTAGCTCCCCCATCTCTCTTTCTCTTTCTCTCACCACACACACACACACACTCTCCCTGTCCCTGCTTCCCAATTTAGGATTCGAATTTGATGTGTGTGTTCTCGTGAAGTTGGACACTTCGTGTCCACTTGTGTGGACACGAATCAACCCCTGACACGTACACATGTGGGGGTGACACTTCTGTACAACTGATTTGGGTTTTTTTGGTTTTCCAGTTCGAATTTGGGGTTTTTGAATTCTTTTCACTGATACATTAAAATCAGTCCTGACACTGTAAATTCAAACTGATATTTCAATTTTGGGTTTAAATTTGATTATGAGATTCAATGTTTAAAAGTATTTTGAATTCAAATATTAATATGCAAACTGTGATTAAATAGAATATGGAGAACTGAAAACTGGATTTTGATTTTAGAATTTAAATTGAGATATGGGTTGAAGGGTTAGTGAGTGAATGTACTAGGCAGTAATTGGATATGGCACTTGGCCTATGTTTTGGTTCAGAAATGGCTATAACAGAGTTTCTGTTATTCGTATTAACAGCTACTCTAGGAGGAATGTTTTTATGTGGTGCTAACAATTTAATAACTATCTTTGTAGCTCCAGAATGTTTTAGTTTATGTTCCTACCTATTATCTGGATATACCAAGAGAGATGTACGGTCTAATGAGGCTACTACGAAATATTTACTTATGGGTGGGGCAAGCTCTTCTATTCTGGTTCATGGTTTCTCTTGGCTATATGGTTCATCTGGGGGGAGATCGAGCTTCAAGAAATAGTGAATGGTCTTATCAATAACAAATGTATAACTCCCCAGGAATTTCAATTGTGCTTATATCCATCACTGTAGGAATTGGGTTCAAGCTAGTTCGGGTTTTTGGGTTGTTATATCTGATTATATATAATTCAATATGTATGCACTTATGTAAGTGTGTTCATATAGGTTTCAAGATGTCAGTGGTTAAGATTTCAGTATTAGTTATCAATGTTGGTAGCAGTATCATGTTACCCTAGGTATGATGGCTTGGCTAGTTCATGTTACCCAAAGGAAATTTGTCTATTGATATGGACTTAGATAAATTCCTATTAGGAAATGATATTGGAATAAGGATTAACCTGAGAATAGGCTTAATTGAACAGTGATATCAGTTAGCAACTATTTTCTGAGTTTGAATGTCAGGCATTTTGGGAAAATGGTGAGATACACCAAGTCAGACACTAATCCTATAGCCATTCGACTGGCGAGATAGAAATCTATGTACGACATTTGCTATAAGGACTTTGCATTAATCTACGGTACGACATTGTGATCAGGACATAGTCCCTACAGCCATTCGACTGGCGAGGCAGAAACTATGTAGCCGTAGATAAAGTTGACTGTCCTTCGACCCCCATCCCTCGGCAACGATGAAACGACAACCTATCACTACATCTTTTAGTAGTAGATAATGTTTTAGTATTACATTTTGTGTGTTCATCTTATTGATTCTGTTACATCCTTCAGATACTATATTCGATAAGAACATATACTACACCATATGTACAGAACATAGATGATTCACACTAATGTATGCTAGAATGAATTTTGGGTTGTGTTCTGAGCCATCCGTTCTCACACTTGACAAAAAATCGAATATAACCTTTTTATCTGCCATTCAACTGGCGAGACAGAAATCTATGTACGACATTTGCTATAAGGAATTTGCATTAATCTACGGTACGACATCGTGATCAAGACATAGTCCCTGCAGCCATTCGACTGGCGAGGCAGAAACTATGTAGCCGTAGATAAAGTTGACTGTCCTCCGACCCCCATCACTCGGCAATGATGATACGACAACCTATCACTACATCTTTTAGTAGTAGATAATGTCTTAGTATTATATTATGTGGGTTCATCTTGATTCTGTTACATCCTTCAGATACTAGATTCGATAAGAACATATATACTACCACCATATGTACAGAACATAGATGATTCAAACTATTGTATGCTAGAATGAATTTTCGGTTGTGTTTGAGCCATTCGTCCCCACACTTGGCAATTATGCATGTGAAATATATCGTTGAAGAACATAAAACTTGTGGTCGTACAATCGTCACTTTCGTGCGTCAGTTCATGTCGGTCTTCACTTTCTGCAGTAATTATCTTAAAATGGATATGAATTACTATCTGCAGAACCGTTTGTGGATGTACAATCGTCATCCTGATAATTATTATCTGTGTCAATCTTTGCAGAATTATCTTAAAATGGATATGAATTACTATCTGCGGAACCATTTGTGGATGTACAATCGTCATCCTGATGACATGTGCGGTGCGGGATAAAATTATACAGGGTGTGCAACATTTCTTACAGTTTGCCAAGGCGTTCCCTCAGTACATGGATCGTACAAAAATTAAGTGTCCATGTGTGAGATGTCGTAACTTGAAATATCATTCGGAAGTGGATGTGACATATCATTTGTATTCGAGGGGTTTCATGCCAAATTATTATCAGTGGACCACACACGGAGAACTTGTGCCTTTAGCCTCCGAGCCGGAGCCTTATGTGGAGCCTTATGTAGATGTCCACGAGTATGCTGATTACGACCAAGGGTGGACGAACATGGTTTTCGATGCTACGGGGCCTAGTTTCGATCCGAACAATCGATATACAGCTAAGGAGGCACCGAATGCCGATGCTGCAAGTTCATGGAGTTGCTGGAGAATGCAAGGACTCCTTTATATCCTGGTTGTGATGACCATTCACCGTTGAGGTGATTACAAGATTGTTGAGCATAAAATCAGATTTTAACATGTCTCAAGAATGCTACAACCGAATCCTGGAGTTAATTAAAGATATATTGCCGGAGGGGGGAAAGTTACCTAAAGACTTCTACCGATCCAAGAGAATGGTGAGATCGCTCTGGATGGGGTATGAAAAAATTGATGCATGTCACAACGGATGTATGTTGTACTATAAGGACAACAAGGATGAAGACGCCTGCAGATTTTGTGGTGCCGATCGCTTCAAGGCAACTAGTACAACAAGGACTTCTGGTGCACGCAAGCCAACATTCGATGCACTATTTGCCTTTGACGCCGCGGTTGCAGAGATCCCAGACTAATATTACATAACATGACCCTATAGGTTACACTTTCCAACTGTATGATTTAAATAGGTTTCTGAGACTATGATTGCTGGGGGCTTAACCTAGAAGGAGTACGATCACCTTAAATTTCGAGGACGAAATTATTTTAAGGGGGTAGATTTGTCACTACCACTTTTCTAGTTTGAGGGTATTTTTATCATTTTTGGGGTTATTTGAATTTATTATAATTTATTTGAATTTATGGGAATTTTTAGGATTTATTTTGGAATTGTTTGAATGAAGGTTGACTAGGTTGACTTTGACTAGCT
Source organism: Iris pallida (assembly GCA_029216955.1). Taxonomy (NCBI): domain Eukaryota; kingdom Viridiplantae; phylum Streptophyta; class Magnoliopsida; order Asparagales; family Iridaceae; genus Iris; species Iris pallida. Next base: position 69,952 of record JANAVB010023918.1, on the reverse strand, counting down.
TTGACTTAGTAGGCTAACCTAGAAGCTAACCCTAGTTGTGTTTGGACTTGGTTAGGTCATGTAACCCTAGTTAGACTAGAGTTAACCTATGGTTTAGTCATTTAAACCCAAGTTAGAATATAAGGCATTTAGACACAAGTCATGACTTGTGATTTGAACCATTGATTAATGACTAAGCCCAACCCATTAGCCATAAGCCAAACCCTAACCCTAACTTAATATGACGACCACTTAACCTAGCATTGGGAATCCTCCCTATAAATATTCTCCTCCATTTAGGGCTAGCCTCCTTAGGAAAGAACAAGTTTTAGAAAGAGATATTTTTCCAACTTCATAAATTCCTAGAAAATCTATTTTAACTCCTTTTTAATCCAAACAAATTGCAATAGGTTTTAAATTAAGTTTTCTTGCTGTTTGTGGTGTTCAACCTCAGCTTTGGGGCAATTTGAAGAAGGTTGCTAGCAAGGAGAAACCCCTCTATTGAAAGTTTTTCTTGCATTTTGACACCAATAGGTAAATCTCTATAAACACCATTAAATTTCAGTTTCTTTGCATGATTAGAAAGCCCTAGGTCTACCCTAACTGTAGGTATGCCTAGACCTAGGTTTCGTGTCCCACTTGGACACGTATCAGTCCTAGGGTTTAAGTGTTTGATGAAATGCCCCAAAGGGCATTTCGAATTGTTTTTAGGAATGTTTCTGATTAGGAAGTCATGTTTTAGTGTTGCTTACATGTTTCTTGTCGACTGAGGTGGATTTAGCCTTGTGTCGTGTCGGTTTTGACACTTGGACATGCCGCGCGCGCACGAACTGCATTGTCCTGCTATTCGGGGGCTGTACCAGACACGACACGCGACTAGCGGACACAAAACTCGACACACACCACGGGGCACTGACTGACATGCCACGTGTCAAGTTTTAGATGACCACATGGCGTGTCGAGGGAGAAATCACCATCGCACGGGATTTACACTAACACAGTTCATGTGAATTTTGGGTTCGGATACGCGTGTTTTGACACGACACGGCGGCACGTCGACACGAGTCAGGGTGACACAGTTGTAGCCTGACACTGGGCGAACTCGTGGGTGAGTGAACGAGACACGAAGTGTCCTGTGTCGAGTGCATGACACGCGTGCACTTATGCACGAGGCTGCACTGGATTTCTGCGTCAGAGTGCACTGTAGGTGTTTGTTTTGTGTGGACACGTCGTGTCTCGATGTGGTGGACATGAGACACTTCCAATGACACATGTACACCCTATATGTTAATTACCAACCTTTAATTTCATGTCTTAGTTTATTTTTATTTGTTAATTTGCAATTCCCTAAAATCCTGATACACATGCATTTCCTATTTTTTTCCAGTTTTTAATATTGAACTTGGGCATTATTTAACCTATTTAACTGAGGTAAAATGTTGGTTTTAAACCCTAATATAGTTCTCCTACTTGTAGTCTACTTGGGTTTTGATTTTGAGGTGTTTTGGTTTTGATTTGGACTTGAAATGGGGTTTTGTATTGATGGACTGAAAACTGAGTTTTTTAGTTTACATTATAACTAATTTTGAGTTTGTCTTTTCTTATTTCTGAAATCTGAGATTAGTGTTGTGGGTTTTCAAAACCTGAGAATGTTGGGGCTGAAACTGTGGTGTTCTCAATTTACTGAGATTTCAATTGAAATTAACTAAGTTTCCTATTTCCAGGTTCACTCATAGCAAGTACACACACTTCACTGTTCACTTGTTTACACACAACCACACTCATTCATGTCTCTCTCTCTCACACACACATGAACATTGCAGTCCACACATTCCCTGAGAAACTCAGTCCCATACACACACTCTAGTGTACTGATATCTGTCACATGAACACTGAACACAAGTTCACATAATTCCTATACACTACACTGTTTTTTCCAATGTCCTGTAAACCCCTATATGTTCCTGCCAATTTCTGAACACATACACAAGTTCACATATTCCCTTTACACACTCACACCACACACACATTGACACTCACCTAGACTAGTTCACACACACCCCATGTTTACACACTTGCCTCCCTCTCTCTATATTCATATGCATAATGTATATTATATGTATATAATTTATGTACTGTATCTATATATATATGGTTAATGTATATAGTGTTTTGAGCCTATATATATATATATATATATATATATATATATATATATATATATATATATATATATATATATATATGTGATGTTTCCTAATGAATTGTACTATAACCTATATGTAATATATATATATATATATATATATATATATATATATATATATATATATATATATAGGTAAAAAAAAAAAAAAAAAAAATATATATATATATATATAGGTAAGGTATTGGAATGCAATATAAAATATGTATGTATATCTAATAATGTATATAATGTATTATGTATATGTGTGGACTTATATGTGGGTGTACCATTATATATATTATATATATATATATATATATATATATATATATATTTATATATTATATATTATATATATATATATATATGTATGTATGTATGTGTGATACATATTAAAAATATATTTTTAATATATATATATATATATATATCACATATAATATACATTTTAATATCACACATATATATATATGATATCATATTAAATCTATATATATATATATATATATATTTTTATTATATCTATGTTATTCCATGTGTAGGCCTAGATGCAAACTAGTTGTGTGATGTTTGGTTTTGACTTGTGTTGTATAGGTTGTAAGGACTTGATATACTAGCATAGGCTAGTTTAGCCTTGTTTAGACTAGTATGGACTAGTTAGACCTAGAATGACTTGTTTGACCTAGTTTAGACTTGTTGGACCTAGGTTGACCATAGTTGACCTAGTTTGACTTTTTGGTTGACCAGAGTTGACCAAGAGTTGACTTTGGCCTAGATTGACCTAGATTCATTTGGAATGCATTAAATTGCATCTTGTTATCATTTTAGACTTGTTGTGGCTTGTGCTGTTCTGATTAGGAGCCAGACACCTCTCCTCGGACAGTACATTTTATCCGGACACTCAGATACCAGGCGAGTATATTCTCTGATCATTTCATATCGTGCTTCTTCTTCCTTAGTTGTGATTGAGTTTACATTCTGCTATGTCACCCCCATTCGGGGAGTATAAACTGCTTAGAATTATATTGTTAGATGTTGTGACCTAGGACAGCGTTCTACCGCCGACACTGCGGCGTAGGCTGGGCGTTGTTACGTTCTCGTACCCTCAGTGGGTACGGGTCGTGACATTTATGGCAAAGGAGACAGCTGATAATATGAGTTGGCACAAGCGGGAACAAATAGATGGAGTACTGGATCATCCATCCGACGGAGAGCATGGAGCACTTTGATTGAGTGTATCCCGATTTTGCTTCGGAGCCGCGTAATGTCAGATTGGGGCTTTCCTTCGACGGTTTTACCCTATTTGGACTTTCGGGCTCACAATATTCTTGTTGGCCTGTGATTGTTACTCCGTACAACTTTCTGCCTTGGATGTGTATGAAGACTCCTTACATGTTCCTAACTGTTATTATTCCAGGTCCGAAGAACCTAAAGAGGAACATCGATGTGTACTTACAACCCTTGGTAGATGAGCTGAATCAGTTATGGGAAGTAGGTGCAACCACATATGATGTTTCCAGAAAGTAGAACTTTCAGATGAGGGCCGCACTAATGTGGACCATCAATGATTTCCTGGCCTATAGAATGTTATCGGGTTGGAGCACCCATGGTCGTCTCGCATGTCCGTATTGCATGGATCGCACTAAGGCTTTCCGTTTGAAACACGGAGGAAAACCGTGCTTCTTTGATTGCCATCGACAGTTCCTGCCAAAGGATCATCCGTACCGGAGGAACAGGAATGCTTTTCGTGCTGGCGTGGTAGAGAAGTCCAGTCCACCGCCACGGTGGTCCGGGGACACGATATGGGAGGAAGTTAAAGAATTGCTATGTGCTATTGAAGAGCCTACAGCGGGGTACAAGTGTGATGGATTTGGCCGCGCTCACAACTGGACGAAGAGGAGTATATATATATATATTTTTTATGCATGTCTGTATATCTATATATATTCATTAATATGTCGGTTATCGTTGTATACAGATATCGTCCCTCGTCGGTACAGAGAGCGTTGGGCTCCTTTCTAAGGTCCAACTATGGGGGTCCGTGGATCAACTACTCGGATGCCTCGGAAGAGAGGAAGGCAGTCTGGTTTGCCCACTTCAAGGTAAGTAAAGATAGTTAATTTAGTATGATTAATATAATTTTAAGCATTTTTTAGAACTTATTATTTTAATTTGTAATTCTTGTAGAGGACTTATTTTATATCCACCACACCGGGCCGAGCAGATTGAGAGGCAGTTTTCTGCCGTTGCCACAAGTTGATCCGTGATGCTATTGACGATCAGAAAGCTCGTCAGCGCTCCGGAAAGCCGATTGCTGGTTAGATCACACCTGACCAGTGGACGACGATGAGGGCGATTTGAGGAGCCCCGATACAGAGAGCGGTCGGAGAAGGCGAAGGCAGCTAGGACGAGGGCCGGAAAGTGGTGTGGTGGATCGATTCCTATGACGGAGCATTTCCGTCGTCTGGTATGTAATTTATTGCAATATATAAGATTTTATGATAGTAGGAGTATATAATTTTCTATTTTACTAAAGAATAAAATATAACAAACACGCAGGTACAGAGGGGTGAGGATACAAACATGGTGACCATCTTCCTGTCCACCCATCGGAAGGACGGGAAGCTCATCGACGACCGGGCTACTCAGAGCTATGTAAGTACTAATTTAGATTTCGTTAATTTTTAACACAACTTGAAGAATATACAGATAACCATATAATTAATAATAATTAAATACTTTAGACGTTTATTAGGCTAATTTAGGTAAGTACCGATTTATAGAGATGCATAATGATTTCTAGGACGAGTTTGTTCGGCTACGTGATGCGTGCGAGTGCTAGTGCTCCGGCAGAGGGAGGGGTTGGTACATCAAAGCCCTCCGCCTCAGTCGGGACGAACTCTGGAAGACCGCTGTTGGTGGTCTTCAGAGGGGTACGTACTACGGTACGGGGTCCTACGACGCATTTGTTACGATGCAGGCATCCAGGGCTCCCTCTACCAGTACGCATTCATAGCCGTCACAGGCCGAGTCGTCCCGAGTCCAGGGTACCATTGCCCGCCAGATTGCTGAGCTGTGCGACGATATGTTGAGGAGGATTTCTGAGCAGCCAGGGTCTCAGGCGCAAGGGGACGCTGCGTCGGTCACCGCACGCTTTGACGAGCTCAAACGCATCGTGCGGCATGTACAGGGGACGCAGGAGTCCATTCACGACACCGTTAATAGGATAGCGGCTTCCATGGAGCAATGCAGCGCCAGACTGCTAGCCCTAGAGGAGATGCGGACGCACCCATCTCCAGCGGTTACACTGCCTCCTTCTCCAGCGGTTATACTGCCTCCTTCTCCAGCGGTTGCATTGCCTCCTCCTTCATCGTCGTCGGTGGTTCTTACACCGGAGCAGTATGCTTACCTTCTTTCCAGGAGCGGTGATGCTCCTCCTGATCAGCCGTAGTCGACAGATATATATATTGTTGTGTGATGGCCCATTGTTGGGTCTTTTATGTGGTTACACATACATTATTCTTATGTGGAGCATTATGTTTGACATTGTTATTACAATTTTTCATATATCTGTGTTGATTGATGAGATTGTGTTTCAAACGTGTTCGTGATTGTGTGTATCTGTGTTGTTTGATACTGTGTTCGTGATACACACCGTCGCTGTTTGACACTTTATGTTCGTGATACACACTGTCGTTGTTTGATACGCATTTGTGTTCGTGATTGTGTATCTGTGTTGTTTGATACTTTGTGTATATGCTACAAATGCTGTATTTTTTTCCAAAATTAGCGACGTTCAGCGACGTTCAGCGACGTCCAGCGACGAAAGTTAACGTCGCTAAGTAAGTATCAAAACGTTGCTACCTGTGATGAATACCATCACTGATCGTCACTAAACGTCGCTACATAATACGTCGCTAAACGTCGCAATAAGTTGGTACTATAGCGATGTAACAACGTCGCAGAACGTCGCCATTTGTCTCTCAAGCCAGGTCAGCATCGATGCATGTCAAGTCGCTCAACGTCGCTAGGTTACGTCGGTAACTGCTGTCGTTTTACGTCGCAGGTAGTCGCTGAACTAGCGACGTGTATGCGTCGCTAAGTGTCGTCGCCATAGCGACGTATTGCGACGTCGTGTTGTTTAGCGACTAGGTTAATCGCGACAACGTCCAAACGTCGCTAAATACGTCGCTAATTAAAATTAGCGACGTATTTTCCTATTTTAGTTCTTCCGATTGTTCATCTTCCTCAAGCAGTTCTCTTCATCATCATCGTGTGGTCCAAGGAACAAACTGATCACTCTCAGATCAGACTTCTACAGCAATACTCTCCAGAATCTACTTGTACTTTTGTAGTTTTTCTCGTTTTCTTTCAAAAGCCAATTTTAGGCATTTTGTTAAGTGAAACAAAATGGCGAATCTGCTGGGACGACTTTCTCCTCTGACGAGAAGGCAATTGCTCAATACGATGATGTGTCGGTTGGATCGACAAAGAAGACTCTCGTCGTACAATTCGACCAGACTGCTTACGAAAAATGCTCCGCACTGGGGGTAATACTCGCTACTCCAATGTGCAAAAATCATGAAAAGTGCAAAAAGTTTGGATTCCTAAATCCAAGGCATCCTCTGATCTCTCCACTGTCTATGAAGGCAAGGGAATTCTTCCACTCCTGTTGTTGGGGCTCCCGTCTGTGACATGGTAGACACCCAAGTTTTGCGCTCTGTGCAAAAATCTGTCTCCCATCTGTGACGTGGTAGACACCCAAGTTTTGCGCTCTGTGCGTAAAATCTATCTTCCGTCGGTGACGTGGTAGACACCCAATTCTTACGCCCTGTGCGTAAAAATTAGTCTCCCGTCTGTGACGTGGTAGACACCCAACTCTTATGCCCAGCGCGTAAAAATCAGTCTCCCGTCTGTGACGTGGTAGACACTTCTGCTTGCGCTCTGCGCATAAAGGCAAATCTCCCGTCTATGATGTGGCAGATGCTTCTGTTTTGCGCTCTACGCGTAAAGGTAAATCTTCTGTCGGTGACATGGTAGATAACCTTCACAATGATGCTTTTGCATCTAAAGTGAATTTGCCTACACGCATGCAGTGTAGCAACAAGACTTCCATTGTTGGTGAAACTTTGTTTCTTACCAACAACCCTCTTATACTGCTTTACGCAGAGTACCAAACCTTCAGATTATGTAAAATGCTGATGGAGTTCTTTGTGCACAAAAATCTCAAGATTTATACACGCAACTCCAAGCGCGTAAAACATACAGTTTGGTTCTGCTAATGCAGCCAGTAACCTTCTTTTTACGCAGGGGACTAAACGTTTCTCTATCCCAAATGTAATAAAGAAGACAACTCCTTCTACTCCTTATGATTTACACAAGTTGCTTGTACAAAAGCGTAAAGACCAAAAATCCTGTGATACTCCCCCAAGAAAATCATCATTGTAAGTGTCACCAGATTGTAATCAAATGTTGCCGTTCGGCTTCTAAATGGTCAGTTTTTGACCGATTAAGCTACAATGTGCATCAGCAACAAATTGAGGACCAAGAACATGAGTTGGCCTATGCATCAGTTAATATGGCATCTCAAATGAATAGTGGACAACGTCCAAGATGCAATTCATCCCGGACTCCAAGTCAACAACAGTTTAATCGACTCCTGGACACTTTTGAAGGGTACATCAACATACTCGTTCGAAAAGTCAAAGATCGTTGCAATCTTCAGATTCAGAAGCTGGGGGTACTCTCATTGGAGTCAGAAACTGATAGTGTAGATTCCTATCTCTATACCAATCCTTCCATATGCTTAAGAGAAGTTGAATCCTATGATTAAGATGAACCAGAGACGTCTACTTCTAATACAGAACAACGTCTGTCTGCAGTAGCAATCAATAAAGGACATGCTTGCCATGATGCAAAATATGTATCAGATTATAACAGCTCAGCAAAAAGTCCAACCGACAGTGATAACACCAGTAACTGCCCCAACTCAAGATAGTTAAAGGGTTGACATACCTTTGAACAATCTTAATCAAGAGCCTGCTGTTAATCAGAACTCTGCATCTCCTGATCCTTTTATTCCAGAGGATGTACCACCTCCGGTGGGGGTTCCGGTACATCCAACTACTATTCAATCAAATGTGCTTCCTCAAACTAGTGAAGCTATTCAAACAGTGCGTGAGCTAAAAGCACAGTTTGAAGTTCTCAAGCACAAGGATTAACTCCAGAGGTTAGGGATCAAGCAACCTTATCCTCCTTATTATAATGATGTGCCCTTTCCTCCAAAGTTCAAGCCATAATCCATGGTGTTATTTGATGGAAAGGCATCTCCTAGTCAATATATCAATTACTTTGATATTATGACTGTGCATTTGCAGAAGAATGATGTTTTTCTCACCTGAGTTTTCATTGGGTGTTTGACGGGTTCTGTATACGACTGGTATCGCAGTCTGCCCAATAATTGTATATCGTCTTTTGACGAATTTAAAGCAATATTTCTTTCCCGTTTCTATGAAGGAGGCATGGACATGAATATGTCTTCCTTAATAGAAATTAAACAGAAAGAGAAGGAAGATACTCAGAAGTTTATTGAACGCTTCCGACAGGCTACCTTAAAAATCCTCCTGGCATGCCAGATTCAGCACTAGTTGATACGTGCAAAATGAATCTACGACCAACTATTGCTGTCTTTACGGGCTCTCAATTCACAGATTGGGCCTCGTTTATTATAGCAGCAGTTTCAGCCGAGACCAATGGTAGGTTGGCTCGTGAACATGGGATGATCTTCGCTTCAGAAGACAAAGGGAAGAAAACCTCTTCAAGTAACAATTCCGGCAATTGCAATGGGAAAGGTAAGGAAACCTTAGTGGTGAACCTTTCAAAACCCAAAGCGACGCCAAGTAATCCAGAGTCTTCTAAGCCAAAAGAAGAATACTCTTTCGATGACAGTGATATCCCAGGGATATTCCAATATCTAGTAAAGAGTGGCAAACTCCAGATTCCAGAGCCAAAAAGGCCTAATGAGGTAAATCTGACTGACAATCCCAAATATTGTATCTATATAGATACATAAATCATCCTACCAAGGCTTGCTATGTCTTGAAGAAGAAAATCCAAGAGTTGATAAATGCTAATGCCATCGCTTTAACCAATGATGAGCATACAGTCACAACCAATATGATTTCTCTTTAATTTGGAGGTTTTCCTCCACAGCAAGTTCCAGATGGGATTGTCCCAATTCCAAAGGCGACGATGAAGATTGTGAATATCCCGCCTGCTAGAGAGCAAAATGAAGGACTTTTGCCTTTTACATTGAAAAATGGTGAAATCATGTGGGTACACCCTGACTTAGTACCTGAAATAGAGAATGAAGGTAAAACTTCAAAATCTAAGAAAGGTAGAAAAGTTAAAACCTGCAATATGATTTCTCATGTTGTTACCCCAGACCATATGATTTGGATCATCTATAGGATGGCATTCTTTGGAGGAAAGACTAAGGGATTTGAATATATGCCCTCCAAGTTTGGCTCCTTCTACCAAACTCAAACTTACTCATCGGCAATGGTTAGCAATGAATAGTGTCCTTTTGTACAGGGCAATAAGTTTTTGCTGCCTATGAGAAAGCTCCTGTAGGGATTTCACCTCCTATCCCAAAAGTCCCTACTCTTATGACTGTAAAGGTCTCTGTTCCTTCTTTCTCTGTTGGATCATCCGATGGAAGTCCGCTACCCACTCACATGTACAGTCAACAATCAGTCCATCTCATAAAAAAGATGGGCTATGACTTTCAAAAAGCGGAAGGCTTGAATTATGATAAAGATATGCGAGTTCCTTTACAAATTTAAGGTCAAAAATCTATCGTCGGATTGGGATTTGAGGTCCCTCACAAAAATCCTCACAAGAAGAAGACTAAGGGAAAGAAGACTAAATCCTGTAATATGGTACTTCATTCCCTGAGTCTGAAGAAAAAACTTTTGCTGGTACGAGATCTGGTAAAGAGTACCACAAAGATTATGAGGGAACTTCAAAGTAGCGGACGTTGCTGAAACACTTCCAGCTCAACCATCTCCGGTTCCGGCTGAGGCAAGACCTTCTAAACCATCTGCGATTGAGAAAGGAAACAGAAAGCAGTACGCTTTGACGTCCCGCTGAAATCTACTTCAAATCAGGGGGTAGTGATGAAACCCTACAAGTTCGACATTCTAGCCCAATTAGCTAATACTCCGGATAGACTCTCTATCTTTGAGTTACTTCATCTTTCTAAAGAAAGTCGAGAAACTCTGAGCGAAGCTCTGCTACAAGCAGATTCTTGCTTAGCTCAACTCAAGAGTCCTGACAATACCAGTGTTGTGTCCTCAATGTCATAGTGATGGAATCAATTCCTAATATTACCTTCACACAAGAAGATATGTTTTTGAAGCATAATAATACGACAGGCCTCTGTGTTATACAGGGTATATTGACTCTACTGAAATTGACAGGATTTACATTGATCCTGAGTCTTCCATCAGCATTATTCTCCAAAGTATGCTGCGACCATTGAGGATTCCTACTAGTGAGTTGACTTACACTAGTACAACAATTGTTGGTTTCAACTCTTGAAGGAGTAAACCATTGGGGAAGATTCGTCTGAAGATTCAAATTGGTGATCTTCGAACCATGACGACTTTCTATGTCATTAACTCAGACGTGTCTTACAATATCCTCCTTGGAAGACCATGGATACATGAGCACAACATTGTTCCTTCAACTCTACATCAGTGCTTCAAATATGTGGATGCTCAGGGAACTGTAAAGACTGAATTTGCATCTCAATCCGTTCAAAGGTGTTAAAGCTTATTCTCTGATTCGATACTCTATACACAGGAGCATCTGAAAGAGATATCGGATATAGCCGAAGATCGATAGCCTCCAGAAGAGCAATCACATTCAGAGGACCAATCGCTTCCGGAAGATCAACCTTTGAAGATGAAAGTCAAAGGTCGAATTCAATCCCAACCTGTCAAAGATCAACCTTTGGTGATTAAGGTTAAAGGAAGAACTCAAGCTTCGTCAGAGGAATTTGTGAGAATTCCAGTCAAGAGCCAAGTTCAACCTCTCATAATCAAGGTTAAAGGACGTACTTCTCGTACAACTGATCCAGAACCATTCACTATAAAAATTTGTCAGATTAGCGACGTTCCAAAACGTTGCTAAACTCGATGAAAACGTCGCTAAGTAAATTTACGCGTTTTGGGCACATTTTGGAAACGACGGAAAAAAAGTGTCGCTAAATGAGAAAATATCGCAAAACATCGCTAGGGCGACGTTATTTGGCGACGTTATTAACGCGCTAACTAGCGACGTTATTTGCGACATTTGTTTGTTGACGCTAATTAGAGACGTATAAGGCGACGTTATTGTGTTGTCGCCGTTTAGCGACACTGTTGCGACGTTTTGGCGACGACGAGCTGACATCAGATTATGGTGCCACGTGTTGCCACATCAGCATTCAGCGACGCTTTTAGCGACATTTATTAGCGTCGCTAATATTTAGCGACGAATGGTAACGTCGCAAAAACGTCGCTAAGTTAAAAAATATAAAAAAATTCCAGAATACAAATGGAGCTGGAACCTGTGCCAAAATATAGAATACAAAATACAAAATCCAATCCCTGGGTTCGCCGACCCCCTCGGTGGAACACTCAACACCGGCACGCACAATACATTCCAGAATATACAAAAAAATATAAAGAAAAAATACTATCCGCAACGAACAATGTCAATGTATAATATCCTCAACAAACCAAATCAATATCCGCAAATACGTACAAACTCAGTATCCTCAACAAAAAAACTGAATATCTCCAAATACGTACAAAGTCAAAATACAAAATACAGAATCCAATCCCTGGGTTTGTCGAAAATACAAAAACAAAGATTGACACACAATACTAATTCATATGTGTTTTAAGTGTGAGAACGGATGGCTCAGAACACAACCCAAAATTCATTCTAGCATACATTAGTGTGAATCATTATGTTCTGTACATATGGTGTAGTATACGTTCTTATCGAATCTAGTATCTAGTATCTGAAGAATGTAACAGAATCAAGATGAACTGACATAATGTAATACTAAAATATCATCTACTACTATATAAGATATAGTGATAGGTTGTCGTATCATCATTGCCGAGGGATGAGGGTCGAGGACAGTCAACTTCATCTACGGCTACATAGTTACATGAGCTAGTCATCGCGAAACGTCGCTATGACGTCGCTAATAGCGACTAATTTAGCGACGTTAGTATGAACGTCGCTAAATTCTAATTATATTCCCCCACCAATTCATTTCCCCCATTTTACTCTCTCACTCTCTCCCCCCCCTCCGGTGCTCTCACTCTCTCCGGCGCTCTCACAGTACTAATTCATATCTATTTAAATATGAGAACGGATGGCTCAGAACACAACCCAAGATTCATTCTAGCATACATTAGTGTGGATCATTATGTTCTGTACATATGGTGTAGTATATGTTCTTATCGTATCTAGTATCTGAAGAATGTAACAGAATCAAGATGAACTCACATAATGTAATACTAAGATATCATCTACTACTATATAAGATATAGTGATAGGTTGTCATATCATCATTGCCGAGGGATGAGGGTCGGAGGACAGTCAACTTTATCTACGGCTACATAGTTTCTGTCTCGCCAGTCGAATGGCTGCAGGGACTATGTCCTGATCACCATGTCGTACCGTAGATTAATGCAAATGGAGCTTAGCTTGAGCCAAAATACAGAATCCAAAATACAAAATACAGAATCTAATCCCTGGGTTCACCGACCCCCTCGGAGGAACACTCAACCGGCACGCACAATACATTCTCAGAATATACAAAAAATATAAAGAAAAAATACTATCCGCAACGAACAATGTCAATTATAATATCCTCAACAAACCAAATCAATATCCAAATACGTACAAACTCAGTATCCTCAACAAAAAATTGAATATCCCCAAATATGTACAAAGTCAAAAAATATAGTACAGTCCAAAAATGCAAAAATGAAACTACTGATCGCCTGGCACTGGAGCTGGACCCGGAGCTGGAGGAGCGCCACCAGATGACGCACAAATACAACTCGAGTAAGCCAAAGGCATGCAGCCACTTCCCTCCCTCTATTCACCTCTCCCTCTCTCATGCTATCAATGTCACAACTTTTCCAGTGCTGCTCCCTCTAATGATGAACGCAAAAATCAAAGACCCCCCTCTCCTTTCTCACTCTACATAGTTCTCACAACCGGAAGGATCAGTGCTTTTAGTTCTCTTCCATCCATCCATTCCATCGTTCTGATCAAGCATCTTCCTTCTCCTTTCCTCCACTATGGCTCTGGACCCATCTGCTCTTCCCTACTTCCTTCTTCTTATTTGACTCTCTCAGCCACATATGATATCCAGCTCAAGTGTAGAGTCGGGGAGAAGAAGTGGGCAGAAGAGAGGGGAAAGTAGCACAGCCGACGGCATGACCCGGAGAAAGTACAGAGGTTTTCTTCAACATCCGTAGGAGAACTATAAGGATATATCTTTTCACAACATGTCACCTTGTCAAAGACGCTTAATGTGACAACCATGTTACCACGGTGTCGGAAGGCTAACATGTCATAATTTTCTAAGCGTGTGTTTTGACATAATCCTCCCCAACTCTTTCCTCCTATGTAGTAATCTTGCATTTCTTTATGAAGTTCACGACGACATATTTTTCCATTACGAGTCACTATATGCCGTCTTGGACTTCATAAAGAAATGCAAGATTACTACATCGGAGGAAAGAGTTGGAAGGATTATGTCAAAACACACGGCTTAAAAAATTATGACATGTTAGTCTTCCGACACCGCAGTAACATGATATTCACATTAAGGGTCTTTGACAAGGTAACATGTTGTGAAAAGATATATCCTTATAGTTCTCCACGGATGTTGAAGAAAACCTCTGTACTTCCTCCAAGTCATGTCGTCGGCTGTGCTGCTTCCCCCTCCTCTTCCTGCCTACTTTTTCTCTCCCGACTCTACACTTGAGCTGGATATCATATGTGGCTGAGAGAGTCAACTAAGAAGAAGGGAAGTAGGGAGGAGCAGATGGGTCCAGATCCATGGTGGAGGAGAGGAGAAGGAAAAGGTTTGATCAGAACGGAGGAATGGATGGATGGAAGAGAACTAGAAAGCACTGATCCTTCCTGTTGTGAGAACTGTGAAGAGTGAGAAAGGAGAGGGGGTCTTTGATTTTTGCGTTCATCATCATTAGAGGGAGCAGCACTAGAAAAGTTGTGATTGATAGCATGAGAGAGGGAGAGGGGGAATGGAGGGAGGGAAGTGGCTGCATGCCTTTGGCTCACTCGAGCGGTATTTGTGCATCAGATAAAATAGCAAAAATTCAATTTTTCTCCAAGTGTGAGAACGGATGGCTCAGAACACAACCCAAAATTCATTCTAGCATACATTAGTGTGAATCATCTATGTTATGTATATATGGTAGTATATATTTTTTATCGAATCTAGTATCTAAAGGATATAACAGAATCAAGATGAACTCACATAATATAATATTAAAACATCATCTACTACTATATAAGATATAGTGAAAGGTTGTCGTATCATCATTGCGAGGGATGGGGTCGAAGGACAGTCAACTTTATCTACGGCTACATAGTTTCTGCCTCGCCAGTCGAATGGCTGCAGGGACTATGTCCTGATCACCATGTCATATCATAGATTAATGTAAATGGAGCTGGAGCTGGAGCCAAAATATAGAATCCAAAATACAAAATACAGAATCCAATCCCTGGGTTCGTCGAAAATACAAAAACAAAGATTGACACACAGTTCTAATTCATATGTGTTTAAGTGTGAGAACGGATGGCTCAGAACACAACCTAAAATTCATTCTAGCATACATTAGTGTGAATCATCTATGTTCTGTACATATGGTGTAGTATACGTTCTTATCGAATCTAGTATCTGAAGAATGTAACAGAATCAAGATGAACTCACATAATGTAATACTAAAACATCATCTACTACTATATAAGATATAGTGATAGGTTGTCGTATCATCATTGCCGAGGGATGAGGGTCGAAGGACAGTCAACTTTATCTACGGCTATATAGTTTCTGCCTCGCCAGTCGAATGGCTGTAGGGACTATGTCCTGATCACCATATCGTACCGTAGATTAATGCAAATGAAGATGGAGCTGGAGCCAAAATACAGAATAAATGAGAGACTATCAGAGAATTACATAAAACTAACTAGAACTGAAATACAGTAATTGACAAATAAATGAGATAACTATCAGATATGATACTTGAGTATCAATGCGATACTCGAGTATCGGTATTATGATTGCGATACCGATACACATAGGAATGGTCTGATACTCAGAGTATCGGTATCGGACCATTTCGTATTGCAAGGGGAACAACACTATAGCGTTGATAGAGAGATAGATAGAGAGAAACACAACTAAGTAGCACTTGAACTTTAACTAAGTAGCACTCGACAACCAACCGGAGAGGATACTTGAGAGATCCATCTGAGTAGGAGGTATACTCTGAGAGATCACCTTTACAAGAATGATATCAGTAGTGGGATTGAGTGTTGGAGGAGATATATCAGAGTATACGTCCTACTCAGATGGGTCTCTCACCGTTACTATTTTTTCTGACAGCATGGTGGATGTGCTCCGTCAACAGATTCTTGCTCTGAGCCAAAACTTTGCCCCGGAGCTCAAGTGGACATCCTTCGTGTAGAACTCGAGCGAGAGGTTCCTGACAGCATGGTGGTCTCCTTTGTCAAAGGATTCTTGTTCGTCCCACAATTGGTTGTGGGACGAACAAGAATCCTTTGACAAAGGAGACCACCATGCTGTCAGGAACCTCTCGCTCGAGCTATACACGAAGGATGTCCACTTGAGCTCTGGGGCAATGTTTTGGCTCAGAGCAAGAATCTGTTGACGGAGCACATCCACCATGCTCTCAGAAAAAAATAGTAACGGTGAGAGACCCATATGAATAGGACGTATACTCTGATAATATCTCCTCCAATACTCAATCCCACTACTAATATCATTTATGTAAAGGTGATCTCTCAGAGTATATGTCCTACTCAGATGGATCTCTCAGAGTACTCTCTCTGGTTGGTTGTCGAGTGGCTGCAGGGACTATATCCTGATCACCATGTCGTACCATAGTTTCTGCCTCGCCAATCGAATGGCTGCAGGGACTATGTCCTGATCACCATGTCGTAGTCCAATACATCCAGAGATTGACACAGTACTAATTCATATATGTAGTTCAATACAAATAGTCTAATACAAAAACGACCCAATACAAATAGTCCAATACAAATAAGTATAAATAGCTAATGAGAACCACACAGCTCACGCAAACGCTCAGTGATACGATCACGCAACCACCTCGAATAAGTGGATCGACGACGGTAGGAGAGATGTAGTCCCTTGCAAGTGCTGCATGAATAGAACTCCGGTCTCACTAGCTACCGGTGCTGGATGAATAGAACTCCCGGTCTCACTAGTTACCGGTGCCACTTCCTCCTTAACAGTAGGAAGAGCCATCTCAGCATTCACTGTTTTCTCAAACGATTGGCTCGCTCTTGGGTCATGGGTGCCATCTGGTAAGATCGATATTCACAAATAATATAATTGTAACATAAGCAAGCTAACTAAAGGAACCATCATGTAATTTGAGTTCATTTTCGAAAGCAGATAAGTACAGAAAATTTGATTTTTTGCCAAGTGTGAGAACGGATGGCTCAGAACACAACCCAAAATTTATTCTAGTATACATTAGTGTGAATCATCTATGTTCTGTACATATGGTGTAGTATATGTTCTTATCGTATCTAGTATCTGAAGAATATAACAGAATCAAGATGAACTCACATAATGTAATACTAAGACATCATCTACTACTATATAAGATATAGTGATAGGTTGTCATATCATCATTGCCGAGGGATGAGGGTTGGAGGACAGTCAACTTTATCTACGGCTACATAGTTTCTACCTCGCCAGTCGAATGGCTGCAGGGACTATGTCCTGATCACCATGTCGTACCATAGTTTCTGTCTCGCCAGTCGAATGGCTGCAGGGACTATATGTCCCGATCACCATATTAGCAATTAACCAACCAACAAAACTACTTGTTACAAATATCGGCACTATCGGTGCGTTCAAATCGGAGTATCACATTTTTCGGTGTCGAAAAACAAATAATTATTACTAAATTATCAGATTTTTCGGCACTGTCGGTGCCCCTAACCAATTGACCCCCCTACACCACCCCTAACCCGAACCCTAACCCTCCACTCCCCCCGCTCCCCTCCCCCAACCGTCCCCACCCCCCTGCCCCTCCCCCAACCGCCCACACATACCCACCCCTAACCCGAACCCTACCCCTAGCTCCCCTTCCCCAACCGCCCTCTTTCCCCCTGCCCTACCCCCCCAGCCACCCCCCTCACCCCCGAACCACCCGCATCCCCCCTGCCCCTCCCCCAGAGCCACGCGTACCCCCCAACCACAACACCAAAACAGCCAGAAAGAGAGAGAGACAAAGAAGAGAGAGAGGGAGGGGAGATACCACATACCGGAGAGGGAGGAGAGTCGCTGGAGAGTGAGAGTCGCCGAGAGAGTGAGAGCGCCGAAAAGAGTGAGAGTGCCGGAGGGGGAGAGGAGAGAGAGTAAAATGGAAGGAAATGAACCCTAACCCGAACCCTAACCCTAGCTCCCCTCCCCCACCGCCCTCGTTCCCCTGCCCCACCCCCCCAGCCACCCCCCCTCACCCCCCAACCACCCGCATCCCCCCTACCCCTCCCCCGAGCCACCCGCACCCCCCCAACCACCAACAACCAAAACAGCCGAAGAGAGAGAGAGAGAGGGGGAGAGTCACGTACCAGAGGGAGGAGAGTCGCCGGAGACAATGAGAGTCGCCGGAGAGAGTGAGAGCGCCGGAGAGAGTGAGAGCGCCGGAGGGGGAGGAGAGAGAGTAAGATAGTAAAATGGAGGAAAATGAATCGGTTGGGGGGATATAATTAGAATTTAGCGACGCTATTATTACCGTCGCTAAGTTAGTCGCTATTAGCGACGTCAGAGCAACGTTTCGTGACGACTAGATCATGTGATTAATATACGTCATTGTTACGTCACTTAGGTCATCGCTAGTAGCGACCATTAGCGACATATAGAGAAAACGTCGCTAATGAACAAAATTTAGCGACGTTAATCAAACGTCGCTAAAATATGTCGCCAATTGAGCAGATTTTAGTTAGTGATTGGACATCAACCTCGGAAAATCTACGCCGAAGACGGATGTTGGTCCGTTAATGATTGATCCAAAGCGTAGTAGTCAATATGTAAATGATGTAAATATTGATCATTCTATACTTTCTCATATCAATGAAGATTTCCTTTTGGAGTATAAGGCTGTCAAATTTATTGAAAGAATGACTTTATCTGCTGATAATCAAAGTCATCAACATAAAACTGACATAAATACAGAGGAAACCTTATATATTAATCATAAAAAGAATTCTTTTCCTCCTCATGTTGATGTTGGACCCTATGCTCAGAGGTTCCTAACTTCTTCTCCTTGTCCTCTACCTATAACCTCATTATAGCAAACTTGTGTAACTTATAGACGCCATGAAGAATCCTATTTTGTGGTCCCGTCTAATAAGAAAAATAAGCGTCAAATTGTATTCGGGTTGGCTAGAAATATTCCTGTTATCCAGACAGATATTCTCGAAGAGAAGGATAAAGGAAAATCAGGATTGACAAATACAGTCAACAATCTCTTAAGATTATCCAGAACATGGGATACGATCTGAAAACCATGTTAGGTCTCAATCAGGGTAAAGGTAGACGAATACCATTATGTGGTGATCCATTTTATCAATGAACCCGACATGGTTTGGGATACGATTCATCCCACATGTTTAATAAAGATATGGAAGAAGAATTTTCTTCCAGTTTTTTACAATCCTCAAATTCTGAAGAAATCCAGTTTATTGAATCTGATATACGCCATATGTTTAATGAAGATATGGAAGAATTTTCTTCCAGTTTTTTACAATCCTCAGATTCTGACGGGGTCTAGTATGTCGAATCTGAACACCCCTTTTCAGTTAATATGGTTTAAACTGAGGATGAGTCTGAACTATTTGAAAATGATCCATGGGCACAACAAATGGATACTCAGTGGGAGGTTCGGTTCGAACAGCGACAGCCACCTACAGAAGATGAAATTATCGAGATCGACGTTGGAGACGAAACTACGTCGAAGCCCATATTTATCAGCAAAAACCTTTCTGATGATGAAAAAGAAAAGCTGATAAAGCTGATAAAAGAATATATTGACATCTTTGCATGGAGCTATGAGGATATGCCAGGTCTAGATCCTAAAATAGCTACCCATAATCTCAATATTCTTCCTAATGCCAAGTCTGTAAAATAACAGCAGAGGAGTTTTCGACTAGATATGATGGATGCAATTGAAGCAGAAGTCAAAAAGTTGATTACATGTGGCTTTGTTCGTGAAGAACAACACCCAGATTGGGTTGCTAATATTGTTCCTGTTATGAAGAAGAATGGAAAAGTTCGAGTCTGCATAGATTTTTGAGATCTTAACGCAGCTTGTCCAAAAGTCGAATTTCCACTTCCGATCACTGATGTCATGATAGATAATACATACGGTTTTGAACGCATGTCTTTCATGGTTGGATTCTCAGGATACAACCAAATTAAGATGCATCCAGGAGATAAGAAGCATACTGCTTTCCGTATACCCCTGGGAGTTTATTACTATACAGTTATGCCATTTGGTCTGAAAAATGCCGGTGCTACATATCAGCGGGCCATGAGCAATATCTTTCAAGAACATCTGCGAAAAACAGTTGAATGTTATGTGGATGATATTGCTGTCAAAAGTCGATTAAAAGATGATCACATCCAAGACTTGAAGACAGTATTTGAGTTGATGTGTCAACATCAATTAAAATGAACCCCACTAAGTTTTTCTTAGGGGTTTCCAGTGACAAATTTTTGGGATTTGTTATCACTTCTCAAGGTATCCATGTTGATCCCGATAAAATTAAATAATTCTCGAAATGCGTCCTCCACGCAATCTGAAAGAACTCCGTAGCTTTCAAGGTCTTATTGCTTATATCAGGAGAATTATATCAAATCTTTCTAGGAGATGTCAACCTTTCTCTAGTCTATTGAAGAAGGGTACGTCATTTGTTTAGGACGAAGCCTGCCAACAAGCATTTAATGACATCAACAATACCTCACAAATCCACCTATTTTAGTACCCCAGTAGTGGGAAGACCCTTTTTGCTCAATATTCGAGCATTGGATCATTCTCTTGGTGCTCTTCTTGCACAGAAAAGTGATATGGGTCATGAGCAGGCAATTTATTATCTTAGCCGCATGATGATTGGAGCTGAGCACAGGTATACTCCTGTAGAAAAAGAATGTCTGGCCTTGGTTTTTGCCGTTCAAAAGATACGACACTATGTGACGGGACAGACTATTCATGTCATATCCAGAATAAATCTAATTCGGGTATTGATGAAGAAGCCAAGTATTCTTAACTCCCGGTTAGCTACCTGGGCGATGTTGCTTACTCCCTATGACATGGTCTATGTACCTCAAAAATCAATGAAGGGTCAAGCATAGATGATTTCTTAGCAGCTCACCCTATACCTGAAACTTCTAAGTTATATGAGGACATTCCAGATGAAGTTGTGGATTACAACATGACTTTGAAGGATGACATTTGGTAACTGTACTTTGATGGAGCATCACGGGTTGGACCTAAAGGCAATATTGTCTTCGGAGTGGGCATTGTTCTGGTCTCTCCGAATAAATTGGTTATATACCGTGCTATTCTCTTAATGAACCATATTCCAATAATGTGGTAGAATATAATGCTTTGCTAATTGGTCTTCAAGTAGCAAAACAATTGGACATTAAATTCCTGAAAGCTTGTGGAGATTCTCAACTGACTGTTAATCAGGTCAGAGGGACATATGAAGTCAGAAATCCTGACCTTATTCCTTATCATCAAGTGGTAATCGAATTGGTCCTTTCATTCAAAGGGTTCTTCATTGAATTCGTACCATGATCTCAAAATGGGCGAAAGCGGTTCCCCTTGTTGAAGTCAGAAATCCTGGCTATAACAGATTATTTCTCTAAATGGGCGGAAGCGGTTCCCCTTGTTGAAGTGAAAACATCTAATGTGGTTAGCTTCATCAAACACTATGTCATTTATCGTTTCGGGATTCCCCGAAGGATAATCCATGATAATGGGCCACAATTTACCAGTCAGGCATTTTATAGATTTTGTGACAAAAATTGGATCCAAAATCTAGCTTCTACATCTTACAATCCAGCTGCCAATGGTTTAGCTGAAGCTTTCAACAAGACAATTATTAAACTTCCTAAAAAGTTTGTTTCTTCCAATAAACGTGATTGGAATGAGAAACTTGGAGAATGTTTACGGGCTTACCGAACGACAGTCCGAACTCCTACTGGTTTTACACCGTTCTCACTGGTTTACGGATGTGAGGCAGTTCTTCCACTGGAAATCCAGATTCCATCTCTTAGAATAGCCATTGCTAATGAGCTAACTACAGAGAATAATGATCGGTTGAGACTTCAAGAACTTGAAGGTCTAGACGAGAAACGTCTTCAAGCACAACAGCATATCGAGTTATATCAAGCCCGTATATCTCGAGCTTTTAATCGTAAAGTTAAAGAGAGGATATTCAAAGTCGGTGAGCTAGTTCTAGCCGTCCGAAGACCTATGGTTATGAAGCATAAGAGCAAAGGGAAATTCCAAGCCAAATGGGAAGGTCCTTATGTAATTGAGACAGTATTCTCCAATGGTGCCTATAGGTTTTCTAAACCTAATGGAGATTTGCTCATGATGCCGATTAATGGCAAATTCTTAAAGAAATACTATGTTTGAATTTTTTTCTTCATTTCCCAGCTACCACGGTTTGGTTAAGATGATTATTTGTCCTCCTAAAAGAGAATTTTGATTTTCTGTCTTGCCAACTAATTTTAGAAAAAGATTTATTATTTATCATGTCCTCATGACCTCTGAATAGATATTAAGTCCATTTCTTTTCTTATCTATCATGTCCATATGGCCTCTGAATAGATACTAATCTATTTTTCTTTGAGTTATTACAATCTGTCACGTTCATATTACCTCTGATAGTATTGTATACTCTAAAAAGAAAACAAGATTTATTATCTATCATGTCCATATTACCTCTGGATAGATATAATTTATTGAGTTTAGAAGACTTATCATGTCCATATTAACTCTGATAGGTGTTTTCTATCTCATACCTATTGTTTAAATTCAAAATAAATGATAGGGTCACAAAACAAATGTTTCTTTCATTTCTTGTAATATTACAGAAAGGGAAAGACAGAAAAATGCAAAATTATTTATTAATGATATGAAAAGAAGAATACAAAATTCTTTATTTCCTAAGGTGGAGCAGATACATCTTCAAGTAGTTTTTGCAGCTCTGCCAGACGCTACTCACAAAAATTCAATACAGTCGCAGTAGCTATAGACCGACGAGCTTCTGGAGTACAGAGATGATAAAGTTCGACAAAAGTAACTATCATCTTATCCTTGGCTTCATCAAGGGTTTTGATGGTAGCTTCAGCACTGAAGACTTGCTCCTCCAAAATTGAGCTCTGCGTCAAGTGTTTGTCTCGAGCTGCGATTGTCTGCTCCCTCTTCGCCTTCAAGCGAGCCAATTCTGCCTCAACTTCACGAATTCTATCATTCTGTTGATGAATTCTCATGTTTGAAGTTTCATAGGCTTCTCTCTGAGTCTCCAGCTGAGGTTTAGTCTCAGCCAAAAATGCTCTTTCTTTGGCAATTTTGTTGCTATATTCCTGGAGAGATTCTCTAAAGATAGTCTCCCGAGTGATGTATTCAGCAGATAAAGCATCATTCTCGGTTTGAATGAGACTTTCAAGGGTTTTACTTGACAGCCTTAGATATTCTTTAACAGGCTGTTCAAGTCCCACTACTACCTTCTCTAGTGCTGCTGCTCTGTCGGCGTCATTGAACATAGCGACGTTCCCAATGGTGGGAGCAATCGCAGCCTTCAAGCTTTCATAATTTAGGCCCTTCTTCAGGACCATCTTGATCAGAGCCGCCACAGACTTGTAGAAAGCTTCTGTATGAATCTCAACTAAGAGATTCATTTCTGCGTTAGAGCTTGGTGTAGCAGCGAGCTCTACTAAATTTCTCTTCAGAAGACTAGGATCAGATATTGTTGCCTTGGTAGCAGGCTGAGATGAAGTCAAAGTTGTAGTTGCTACC
Source organism: Iris pallida (assembly GCA_029216955.1). Taxonomy (NCBI): domain Eukaryota; kingdom Viridiplantae; phylum Streptophyta; class Magnoliopsida; order Asparagales; family Iridaceae; genus Iris; species Iris pallida. The sequence goes on along the minus strand of JANAVB010023918.1, from coordinate 46,369 downwards.
AAGGCTAACTGATTCATAGGAGCTCCAGAGACGATGTCTTCAGCAGGTGTATAAATTATTACTCCAGTCGTTTCTGGAGCTGAAACTACTTGAGTTTCGGTGGCGGTGATTGTTGTGGGAGGAATAGTGATCGTTGTAACTGATACCGGTTCAGATACTATCTTCCCAGGAACTTGTACCAGATCAGTAGCAATAACGGAGGATGCTATTTCAACGTCTCCAGTTTCAGTTGATGAGTTGACCATATCTTCATCACCTTCATTGGCTACCGGCTCTTCAAACTCTGGGAGTACTTCAGTTGCAGTTGGTTCTTCTACAACTGTTTCTTCATTGAAGGCTGTTTCTTCTACAGCAGTTGCTTCTTCATCTGCAGTTGGTTCTTCTGCAGTTCGTTCTTTTTCTCCGTCCTCAGCAAGAGAAGGCAATTCTGACTGGGCCTCTACTACAGACTCTTCTAGTACCTCCAGGGATGGAGGGTCTTCTTTAGAAGCAGAATCTTCTTTTGAAGAAGAACTTTCTTCTTCAGACTCTAAGTTTTCTTCATAAATAGTTTCTTGGGGAGGAAGAGGAGCTACGGACTTTGCTGCAACGATGACACCTAAAAAGATTAAGCAAAATAAGTTAATATACAAAATCATAATACATAATTTTGTATAGATTTTGTGTAATTTGTATTTACCTGGAGTAGGTGCAGGATGTGCCAAGAGTTCGTCATAATCTTGATCCCAGTCATCATCTTCTAAATCGAAAGCCGGTTCATCCGAGGGGATGGGCTCTGGATTATTAGTTCGAGTCATAGCAGTGTCCTCAATAGCTTGCGCCTTCTGTGGAGGAGTCAGATGCACAGAGGTACTGAGACGTCCAGGAGATAGGAGCCCCATAGTTTATGCTGCTGCCGTTGACTGCAATGCTGAAGACCCTTCTCCAGGATGAGCTAAAGAAGATGCAATGTTCTGAGGCTCCTCAATTGGAATCTCGCTGTCCGGAGTAGCAGCCCTCTGCCTGGAAGGCCCTTTAACAGTGACCTTTTTCTTCTACTCTTTAGGAGCAACCGCTGTGTCGAATTTACGCTTCTTAGAGGTAGAGATTTTGATTGGTCCTGCTGGTGCCTCTCCAACTCCCGTGGGGATCGTCTTCAGATATTCATCTGGAACAGCAACATCATCAGGTATGTATAAAGGTATCATGACTGGCTCTTCGACATTTCCTTTCTTGACCCCTCGAAGACTCCCCTTCATGCTATAGTCATTTGGGAAGGAGCAAATAGAAGCATAGAAACGAGCATACGAATGAAGCATTCGTAGCTCAATTGTACTTGTAGCAGTTGATACACGAAAACTAGCACCGGTACGTCCAGCGCTGAAATATCTCCATGCCCGTGCTCCATCAACTAACTTTCTATAGTAATTGAAGAAGGTAGAGGGATTACCAACGTGGAGTTGGTCATACCCAAATTGGCAAGCAAATCGACTGGGCAAGTACGGTTCGAAGGCATAGTTATCATCAGTTCTATACATTAGATGTGATGGTCTAATGCATATTAGCCATTTAAAGACAGGTACAGGGAGCTCCGTCCTCTCTTCACCCACATCTTCGAATTGTATGCCGAAACAGTCAGCTGGAACTGGCGGCCGGGTGCAGAAGAAGTTCCACCAGTAGAAGAAGTTTAGGGTTGCCCGAGTATCTGCCACTGTAGTTGCAGTCCACGTGGCTTTATTAAACTTTTAGAGGAATACTTCTGTATTATTTCCAGGGCCTGGTTGTAATAAATTGCAGATATGATGCAATAACCAGCCCATTAAATATGTGTAGGGCATCTCCACCCTAGGGAAATCTTTTCGGTATGGAGCATTATTGATCAGTTCATCTCCAAATGCTCGTAAACTTGCATTTATGCGACATACCATCGCAGATAAGAGGTTGATTCTGGCCTTGAACACCAAACGTATTGCTGGACATAGCACGTTTTGGTGGATTCTGTCGACTGTACATGTCCCTGGTACGACCCATCTCCGTAGCCACAGAGAAAGAAAGCCCGCCAGCAAGGCTTCCTTCGAGAGTTTTTGACTGCCATGTCTTATAAAACTCAAAGCTTCAGTTCCTGCAGGGAATTCCCCAGCTTTGGTGGAAAAATATTTGTCCGGAAACTTGTAGGTGATCATCTAATTGTTTATTGAATCAGCAGGGATTGTTGAACAAGTGTTGATGGTTTGAGCCTTGTTCTCTTGAAATCTTTCTTTGTCATCCTTGGATATCCTATTCTTATGGTAGAATAGGTATGTTGTCCACTTATTGATGTACGCCAAATGCGATCCACATTCATATATAGTGGTGTAAATCATGTAATGGCACATCAACTCTTGATATACCTCAACTAATTGAGGATTTTTCTCCCTAATTTCTGATAGTTCCTGGTTGGAGGGAACGTACTCTTCATATGTAGCTTCCCCCATTGGCAGCTTGGAGATGAATTGCATCTCGTGGAGTGCAAGACCCATTTCACCTATTAGGGTTGCAAAAGTTCCAGTCGAACTAATATACAACTCCATCAAAGATAAGAACAAATTATTGTTCATTGGTATGCCCTGACTCGTGGAGGCCACTGCTTCAAACAGCCCAATAGCTCGCAGCTCTATTTCAAAGTGGTTCATGACCCAGGTACTGATTTGAATCCAATTTTTATTATGTGGGGTCATCCACCCTGGAAGCCTCGGGTTAATCGGAGGATATAATACTGAGACGTTCATAAGCTTGTTTATGAACATCGATATCTGCACTGGCTGGATCAAAGCTGAATCCTCATTTGGTGTGAATCCAGGCAGTAAACCGAAGAAAGGGACAACTCCACCACAGGGAGTACTGGTATGGTAGCCCATCTGGTTGGACTCATCTCTTTTAAAAATAATTCTGCCTGGTCTACCATAACTTTTGGGGGTCAGGTTCCAGATCATCTGTCTTGGGTGAGTGGAATGAATAAATGAAGACAGGGGATAATCCCTTGGCATGTCTGGAAGATACATCGCCCTCTCTCCAAACTTAAACACCCAAGCCTCCCTCTTGGGGTTCGTTTGTGATTGAATATCAATGGCATCCCCGAACATGAAAGCAGGCTTCAAAAAGTGCTGGTCATCTAGCGACACAAATAATTCTCCATTCATCAATGACAGCAGCATTCTGTCTCCCTAAGCAGCTATCAGTTGTTGTCGCTCTTGAGGATACTTCTCGTCTGACTGTGGGAACTCAACGTGAGACAGATCTCCAAGTAGTTGGAACCCAAAATGCCACTTGGAGAACCAAAGATTTCAGAAAGAGGGTGAATCGGCAAGTCCACTGCAAAAAGAAGACCAAACAAAAATCAAGTTAGTAGAACTCATAAATTGATCTTTATATACAACTTTACGCAAATGCTTCTATGAAAGTAAATGTTTGTGCATAAAGGTTTTTTATTCTTTATTTTAGAAAACATTGAAAAAATCCGAAGTTGGCCCATCTCTACGCAAGAGTTATGTTACGCAAGAGAAGATTTGTGCGTAAAGGATTGTTTATTAAGTTGATACAGTGTATGACTGAATGTTTCAACTTTACGCAAATCCCAAGTATTGTATCTATCACAGATACATAAATCATCCCACCAGGGCTTGTTATGTTCTAAAGAAGAAAATCCAAGAGCTGATCAATGCCAATGCCATTGCTTTAACTAACGATGAGCATACGGTCACAACCAATATGGTTTCTCTTTAATTCGGAGGTTTTTCTCCTCAACCAGTCCCAGATGGGATTGTCCCAATTCCGAAGGCGACGATGAAGATTGTGAATATCCCGCCTGCCAGAGAGAAAAATAAAGGATTGTTGCCTCTCACATTAAAGAATGGTGAAATTATGTGGGCACATCCTGACTTAGTACCTGAAATGGAAGATGAAGGAAAAACTTCAAAATCCAAGAAAGGTAAGAAAGTTAAAACCTGCAACATAATTTCTCATGTTATTCCAGATCCTGATGATTTGAATCATCTATGGGATGGCATTCCTTTGGAAGATAGACTGAGAGGTTTGAACATATGTCCTCCAAGTCTGGCTTCTCCTACCAAGATCAAGTTGACTCATCAGTAGTGGCTAGCTATGAACAGTGTTCCCTTATACAGGGCATAATAAGTTTTCGCTGCTTATAAAAAAGCTCCTATAGGGATTTTTCCTTGTATCCCGAATCCTTCGCCTCCCGTAGCTACAGAGGCTCCTATTCCTCATTCTCCTGTAGTTACAGAGATCTCTTCTCCTTCTTCTGTTGAACCACCTATTAAAAGTCCGCTGCCCATTCATTTATACAGTCAGCAATCAGTCCTTCTCTCAGAAGGCGGAAGGTTTGAACTATGATAAAGGAATACGACTTCCTTTACAGATTCAAAGCCAAAAATCCATTATTGGATTGGGTTCTGAGCTTCTTCGAAAGAAGAAGGCTAGGGGAAAGAAGACTAAATCTTGCAATATGGTACTTCCTTCTCCTGAGTCTGAGGAAGAAAGCTTTGCTGGTACAAGATCTGGAAAAGAGTACCATAAAGATTATGAGAGATCTTCCAAAGAAGCAGAAGACATAGTGGAAACACTACCAGCTCAACCTTCTCATGTTCCTGCTAAACCATCTGTGGTTGAGAAGGGGAAATAGAAAGCATTACGCTTTGACGTCCCGTTGAAGTCTGCTTCCAGTCAAGAGGTGATGATAAAACCCTACAAATTTGATATTCTAGCCCAGTTAGCTAATACTCCGGCTAGACTCTCTATCTTCGAGTTGCTTCGCCTTTCTAAAGAAAGTTGTGAAACTTTGAGTGAAGCTTTGTTGCAAGCTGACTCGTGCTTAGCTCAACTCAAGACTCCCGATAATATACCAGTGTCATGCTCACAATGCCATAGTGTGATGGAAGCAATTCCTAATATTACTTTCATACAAGAAGACATGATGTTGAAGCATAACAAGCATGACAGGCCTTTGTGCTACACTGGGTATATCGGATCCACTAAAATTGACAGGATTTACATTGATCCTGGGTCTTCTATTAGCATTATTATTCAGAGTATGCTAAGTCCTTTGAGGATTCCTACTAGTGATTTGACTTACACTAGTACCACAATAGTTGGTTTCAACTCTGGCAAGAGTAAACCACTGGGGAAGATTCGTCTGAAGATTCAGATTGGTGATCTTCGAACTATGGCAACCTTCTATGTTATCAACTCCGACGTATCCTACAACATCCTTCTCGGGTGACCGTGGATACATGAGCATAACATTGTGGCTTCAACTCTCTACCAATGCTTCAAGTACGTGGATTCCCAAGGGGTTGTGAAAACTGAATTTGCTGATATCAATCCTTTCAAGGGTGTTGAAGCCTATTTTTCTGACTCAATACTCTACAAATAAAAGCATGTGAAAGAGATATGAGATATGGCTGAAGAGCAATCACCTGTTGAAGATCAGTCTGTCAATAAAGATCCTCCAGAAGACCAACCTCTGATGATCAAGGTCAAAGGAAGAACTCTAGCTTCATCTGAGGAATCAATGAGTATTCCTGTCAAGAGCCAAGTTTAACCTCTTATGATCAAAGTCAAGGGACGTACTTCTTGTACGAATGATCCAGAACCACCATTGGTCATCAACCTTGACAAGTCTACGTAGAAGACGGATGATGGTCCTTTAATGATCAATCCGAAGTGTCATAGTTAAATTGTAAATGATGTAAATATTGATCATTCTGTACTTTCTGATATCAATAAAGATTTCCTTTTTGAGTATATGGCTGTCAAATTTGTTGAAAGAATGACTTTATCTCCTGATGATCAAGGTCATCAATATAAAGATGACATAGATACAGAGGAAACTTTATACATTGACCATAAAGAAAATTCTTTTCCTCCTCATGTCGATGTTGGACCTTTTGCTCAAAGGTTCTTAACATCTTCTCCCTATCTTCTTCCTGTAGCCACTTCATCACAAGCTTGTGTAACTTTTAGACGTCATGAAGAATCTTATTTCGTGATTCCGTCAGATAAGAAAAACAAGCACCAAATTATGTTTGGCCTGGCTAGAAACATCCCTGTTGTTCAGTCAAATGATCTTAGAGATAAAGATAAAGGAAAAATCCGAATTGACAAATATAGTCAACATTCCCTAAAGATTATCCAGAATATGGGATATGATTTGAGGACTATGCAAGGTCTCAATCAAGGCAAGGGTAGACGATTACCATTATGTGGTGATCCGTTTTACCAGAAAACTCGTCATGGGTTGGGATATGATCTGTCTCACATGTTTAATGATGATATACAAGAAGAATTCTCTTCTAGTTCTTCACAATCCTCAGAATCCGAAGAAATCCATTTCATCGAATCTGAATATGCTGGAGAGGACTATTACGATGAATCTGAATGTGTATTCTCAGTCAACATGGTTCAAACTGAAGAAGAATCTGAATCATTTGAAAATGACCCTTGGGCTCAACAGATGGATACCCAATGGGAACTTCGTTTTGAACAACGACAACCACCTATGGAGGATGAAATTCTCCAGATTGATGTTAGAGACGGGACTACGTCTAAGCCAATATTTATCAGTAAGAACCTTTTCGAAGATGAAAAGGAAGAGTTAATAAAGTTGATTAAAAATATATTGATATCTTTGCATGGAGTTATGATGATATGCCGGGTTTGGATCCTAAAGTTGCTACTCATAAACTCAATATTCTTCCTAATGCCAAGCCTGTAAAACAACAGCAGCGACATTTTCGACCAGATATGATGGATGCAATTGAAGCGGAAGTCAAAAAGTTGATTACATGTGGCTTTGTTCGTGAAGAACAACATCCAGACTGGGTTGCCAATATTGTTCCTGTTATGAAGAAGAACGGAAAAGTTTGAGTTTGCATAGATTTTCGAGATCTTAATGCAGCTTGTCCAAAGGACGAATTTCCACTTCCAATTACTGATGTCATGATAGATAATACATACGGTTTTAAACGCATGTCTTTCATGGACGGATTCTCAGGATACAATCAGATCAAGATGCATCCAGGAGATGAGAAGCATACTGCTTTTCGTACACCCCTTGGAGTATACTGCTATATAGTTATACCGTTTGGTCTTAAAAATGCCGGTGCCACGTATCAACGGGCCATGAGCAACATCTTTCAAGAACATCTACGGAAGACAGTTGAATGTTACATAGATGACATTGCTGTTAAAAGTCGATCAAAAGATGATCACATTCAAGACTTGAAGACAGTATTTAAATTGATGCGTCAGTATCAATTGAAAATGAACCCTACTAAGTCTTTCTTAGGAGTTTCCAGTGGCATGTTTTTGGGATTTGTCATCACTTCTCAGGGTATTCATGTTGATCCTGATAAAATCAAAGCAATTCTTGAAATGCGTCCTCCACGCAATTTAAAGGAACTCCGAGGATTCTAAGGTCGCATTGCTTATATCAGGAGATTTATATCCAATCTCTCTGGAAGATGTCAACCTTTCTCCCGTCTATTAAAGAAAGGTGTATCCTTTGTTTGGGATGAAACATGTCAGAAAGCCTTCAATGACATCAAACAATACCTTACAAATCCACCTGTTTTGGTACCACCAGTGGTAGGAAGACCATTTTTGCTATATGTTCGAGCCTTGGATCATTCACTTGGTACTCTTCTTACACAGAAAAGTGATATTGGTCATGAACAAGCCATTTATTATCTTAGCCGAATGATGGTTGAAGCTGAACACAGATATACTCCTGTAGAAAAAGAATGTCTGGCTTTGGTTTTTGTTGTTCAAAAGACACGTCATTATGTGACAGGACAGACTATTCATGTCATCTCCAGAATAAATCCTATTCGGGTATTGATGAGAAAACCAAGCATTCTTAACTCCAGGTTAGCTACCTGGGCGATGTTGCTCACTCCTTATGACATAGTCTATGTACCTCAAAAATCAGTGAAGGGTTAAGCATTAGCTGATTTCTTAGCAGCTCATCCTATACCTGAAACATCGAAGCTATATGAGGACATTCCAGATGAAGTTGTGGATTGCAACATGACTTTAAAAAAATGACATATGGCAATTATATTTTGATGGAGCATCACGAGTTGGACCTAAAGGCAATATTGTCTCTGGGGTAGGAATCGTCTTAGTTTCTTCTGACAAAATGGTCATATATCGTGCTTATTCTCTCAATAAGCCATGCTCCAACAATGTGGCAGAGTATAATGCTCTGCTAATTGGTCTCCAAGTAGCAAAATAGTTAGACATCGAGTTCCTAGAAGCTTATAGAAATTCTCAACTGATTGTTAATCAGGTTAGAGGGACATATGAAGTCAGAAATCCTGACCTCATCCCTTATCATCAAGTGGTAATCGAGTTGGTCCTTTCATTCAAAGGATTCTTCATCAAATTCGTACCACATTCTCAGAATATGGAAGCTGATGCTCTCGCCAGCTTAGCTGCAGATTTGGCTGTTCCAATTCGAAGACAAAATACCATTACTTTGTTGGACCGAGACTTATTCTGTGTAAAGAATAATCTGAATATTGAACAGAGTTATATCAGAATCAAGTACCCAACAGAGGGGTTGGAGAAGCCCATTTATTGATTATGCGGTTCATGGGATTTTGCCTGAAGATCCAAAAGAAGCTGCATTAATCAAGAGACGATCATTTCGATTTTATTATGATTTGTCTTTACATATGTTATATCGTCGTTCATATGATGGACTTTTGCTACGCTGTCTCTCAGAGAGTGAAGCTAAGAAAATACTTCGTGAAGCTCATGATGGTGTCTGTAGTGCCCATCAACCTAGTCCGAAATTACAAGACCGCATTCGAAGGATGGGGTATTATTGGCCATCTATGATAGCAGATGTTGTGGATTATGCCAGACGGTGTAAAGCATGTCAGATTCATGCTGATTTTATTCATCAACCATCTGAATTCCTCCATCCTACGACAGCTTCTTGGCCTTTCGAAGCCTGGGGCATGGACATTATTGGTCCGATTAACCCTTCTTCTATTAAAGGACATCGGTTTATATTGGCTATAACCGATTACTTTTCTAAATGGGCAAAAGCGGTTCCTCTTGCTGAAGTAAAAACATCTAATGTGATTAGCTTCATCAAATACCATGTTAGTTATCGCTTCGGGATTCCTCGACGGATAATACATGATAATGGACCACAATTTTCCAGTCAAGTATTTTATCGATTCTGTGATAAGAATCGAATCCAAAACTTGGCGTCTACGGCTTATAATCCAGCTGCTAATGGTTTAGCCGAAGCTTTCAACAAGACGATCATCAAACTTCTTAAAAAGTTCGTCTCTTCTAATAAACGTGATTGGAATGAGAAACTTGGAGAATGTTTATGGGCTTATCGAACGACAGTCCGAACTCCTATCGGTTTTATACCATTTTCATTGGTCTACGGATGTGAGGCTGTCCTTCCACTAGAAATCCAGATTCTATCTCTTCGAATAGCCATTGCTAATGAGCTAACCACAGAGAACAATGATCGCTTACGACTCCAAGAACTTGAAGGATTGAACGAGAAGCGTCTTCAAGCACAACAGCATATTAAGCTATATCAAGCCCGTATATCTCGAACTTTCAATCGTAAAGTTAAAGAGAGGGTATTCAAAGTCGGTGAACTAGTATTAGCTGTTCGAAGACCGATGGTGATGACTCATAAGAGTAAAGGAAAATTCCAAGCAAAATAGGAAGGCCCTTATGTCATCGAGACGGTTTTCTCCAATGGTGCCTATAGGTTGTCTAAACCTAATGGAGATTTACTCATGATGCCGATCAATGGCAAATTTTTTAATAAGTACTATGTATAAAAAAAACACAGAATGAAAATAAAATTTTTTTTATTTTTGTTCAGAACAAAGGATTAAGGACGAGGACCACTGCCTTCCTTATTGAATACATAGTCAGCCAATGCATCGAAGACATCATTGCCTGAGTTCACAAAAAACTTGCAGGCAGCCATCCTTAGCGCCTCTTCTTCAGGAGTTTTTCATGGCTCTACTAAGAAAGCGAGGATGTCTTGGGGTGGCTTGGGCGTAGAAGAGCCTTCTCCTATTCCGGTTGAGCCTGACACAATTGTCTCAATGGGGGCCCGTCTCGGTGACGTCCTCAACCTTCATGGTAACTTCAGTCTTTTGCAGCACGTCCTTGGAAGACATTTCCAATAGAGAAATGGAAACAAGGATGAAATGTTACAAAGAGTTCTCATCTATTTATAGGAGAGAGCTATTAATGAACCGGTCTTGGAAATTGAAACAACTTTTCATTCCCGAAAAGACCTATCCATTCATTATATCGAATTCATCCATTTAATTGTGGAATTGAAATGATCTTTCTTTTCCCAAAAGAAACGTTGGTTCATTCATTCTTTCATAATTTTGGTATATATCCTCAATGATATATGTCTTCTTATTTCCCCAGCTACCAATGTTTGGTTAAGCTGATTACTTGTCTCCTCAGAGAGAAATATTAATCTTTTATCTTACCAGTTGGTATAAAAAGTTGGATTTATTATCTATCATGTCCATTCGACCTCTGCCTAAATATTAAGTCTGCTTATTTTTCCTATCTATCATGTCCATTTGACCTCTGAATAGATATTAATCTATTTTTCTTTGAGTTGTTACAATCTGTCACGTCCATATTGTCACGCCCCGATCCCGCTAGGGTCGTCCGTCTTGCCTGGATCCCTGCGAGATCGATCGTCCTCGCTAAGGCGTGATGCCGTGCAAGCCTAAGTTGCGCTTGCACATGGCCATGTACCTGTACAAAACAACTAGTCAAGCAAAACACACACGCATGCACCCATTAGTTAGGCAAAACACACGCACGCACCCATTCATCGCAGAAAACCAAATATTGGACACAGAGATTTGAAATGGAAATACTCATTTTATTGATAGCTTGATTGGAATATAAGTACAAAGCTTTGTGAACTCAGATTTGCCTTATAATTTGGCTACATGATTCTCTTTGAAATGCTCTTTTAAAATTAGCCACAATGTCCATACATGATATCCCTTTATTACAAGCTGGAATTGAAAGATACCTTCAGAAGGAAAAGAAACTTGAACTTGACTTGAAATAAAAGAAAGCTTCGAGGCAGTCCGCAGCTCTACTGGGCTAGACGAGCTTTAGTGCCTCCTTGAAATCCTTCTGTCTCCTTTTGCTTTCTGAAAAGGATGCCCACAACGTGGGTCAGCACACATCATGTACTGGCGAGCGGCTTTTGGCCAAACTCGCAAATCTCTGCACTAAATTAATATGTTGAGCTAACATTTACTAGTGATCTTTCTACTTGTCTAGGTTTTTTTAACAATTCATAAGAACATGATAGTAGAATATAATTCATAGCCACTTACCCTCGCCGGCAGTCATCCCTGCACAAAACCACGTTAGCACAATTTGCATAATGAGTAATTCATGATTCATTCTTGCAGATATTGAAGTTGTCATTCGGGTCATGCAGGTGGACTATTCTATATGTTGGTCCATGGGTTATCCCCATGATTAGCCGCTGTGACTCTTTGGTTCAGTTCGTCGCTAAGGACTCAGACCGATTCCCATTTTCACATGGAGGCCCTAATCTCTCCTAGGCCGAGCGGTTCCAGGTGCCCCCAGATACCACCCGAGAGACAAATATTTCCTTGTATACAAGTTGTCCGAGACCAAATGCATGCTCTAGCCGTTCTGTCAGATGAGACACATTTGGACTTATGCACAGATATACGATACGTTTGTTTCGTGCCTTCAGGTTCATTTCAACACGTACAAGTTCGTCTGTACATGTCTACATTTTCAAGCATACTGGTGACAAGCAGATAATCATTCTTATCGAGCAGATAGAGTAGCAATACATATTCTTTCATTTGACAATTGAATTATCTTCTCTTATCTTTTGTTGGGGTATCGTTGATCATCGGGATAAGGCAACAGAGTGGACTAGAGATCATTTTTCTTAGGCGTACAGATCAATGTTTGTTCGGTTGAAGCAACTCATCGAGATGAATCTTAGTAGAGAGAAGGAGGGACTTCACGTACCGTTCATGAACAATTCACGCGCCCTACATTGGCACCAACAGTTGATTAGCATACTTCGTCTCTTTCTCTCAAGATTCGAAATGAATGCGAAATGCGATGAAAGCGAACAATAAAAACCAATCATCGAAAACCAACACAAAAATGCATTCATCAAAACCAAGCAGCGAGAGAAAACATTCAGCAAAACTCTTGGATTCATTTTAATAGAAGCCAATCCATCAATTGTAAAGGTTCATTGTATTTCATCCGTGATCAATCGATACCGGCAAAGGTTTCACCAAATACTCAGTTCATGACTGAGTCAACAAGCCGTAGGTATTACATAGTGGACCGCAAGGAGAGGGGCACTACATAATAACCCACCGAGAAAAAGTTTTGTCCTCAAAACTTAAGATACAAACTCACCTCCACTTGTGTTGCATTCTGGATCAAGCAACGTGGAGAGATTATAGACGCGCGCATTAGTCTGCTGTGGCTGGTTGTGCGGTTGGTCTCGAAGCGGCGGTGGGCCTGGCAGCTGCCCACGCTCTTCAGTATTATCTCTGTTCTGATCCGTTCTATTCTTTTTCGGGCAATATTTGACTGAGTGGCCCTGTTGGCCACAACGAAAACAAGCGTGGTTAGCAGCACGACAGTCCTCCTTGATGTGCCCACTCTTGCCACAGTGACTGCAACTTTGGCTATTCACATAGCAACAGTCTTCTTTGACATGCCCTCGTCGATCGCAGAAGCCGCATACAGGCTTGTTGTTTTGTTCCCCGTCAGTCTTTTTCTCTCTGTCATGATATCTCTTGGCGGGCTGATTCCGACTGTTCTGCGCTCTATTGGACGCCTTATTCTGTTGGAACTGTTCCACCTGTAGCGCCGCCTCAAAGGCTTAAGAATATGACCCGCATTCTCGATTCAGTACACTTAACTGGATGTCTTCATTCAGACCTCCAACGTGTAGTGCCCCGACCCGCAAGATGCCTTATGATGGATGGTTGGTTCGATGAAGCCTTGTTGGACTTGGGATTATATGAAGAATCGCTTGGAAGTCTATGCGATCGTGGCAGGAATCGTTCTATGAATGTGAGTAGTGTTGAACCCTTCAAAGATCCTTTAGCTTCACGCTTAAAATAAGGATAGTATGCTATGTTTCTTGTTGAATTGCTGAATAACACCTTGCATAGAATTTGGAAAGATAATGAAAGATAATAATCACATGAACGTAAACTGTTGTGGCTAAGTGAATTGTATGCTTGTACGCTGTTGCGATGAATTGTATGACAGGTGAAGGCAAAGTCCCAAATACTTGGGCAGGTGAGTATATCGAGCTTTGGCTCAATGAATAGATGACAAAACAGATGCTAAGACCCAAGAACTGGGCAGTGAGTATGCTTGAATTGCATTCAAATGAATGAATGCTAAACAGATGTTAAGTCCCAGGAATTGGGCGGTGAGTACATTGAGTTTGGTTGGAAAGATGTTTAGTATCAAAGATGTGGCAAGGCATTGGGTAACAACATTCTATTATCCTGTCGTCGATGTAGAATGTTGATTACGCCAAGACCCTGGATTGGGCAGATGATAATGTGAGCATTGGCTCAAGGCAAGATAGCTAGATGGCAAGATGGCAATACGAATGAGAATGATGGTTTTGCTTAGTTTTCCTTATCATGCATTATATGTTTTCTTCTTAGATAAGTTGCATATAGTTGCATGGTCATGGACAACTTGTCGATAAGGTGGTTTCTCGAACGGTATTCCTGGGCCATGGAACCCGGTTCGTCCTAGGGGAAACCAATGCCGAAGTAGTGGCAGTGCTGAAGTAGTAGCACGGTATACAGGACTTGCAGTGGGGCTAGCTACCTGCACTGGCAAGGGCGCTGTATACCTGTAAGACGGTCCAAGATGGCGTGTCGCCAGTGACCTTCATATAGATAGGTCAGGTGCTAATGATGTCTTATGCAGGCAGAGTAAGTTACTACTCAAATACAGGAAAGGATATCGGCTGTTGGTAAGAATCACCTGAACGGTGATATTCATATTGAATCATGATGTTGTTTCTAACAATGTCTTGTACAGGCAGAGTAAGTATTATAAATGTACAGGGATGGCTACATGACCGTGGGTAAGAAACACCAAAGGGTGATAACAGTATGCTTTAAATTATGTTGGCTATGAGATTTGCATGCTTTACTTCTTGTCGGCTATAACATGAAATTGACCCTAAGGCAACAAGAAAGACCACTGTTAATAATGTTCTGTAACATGATTACTTAGTGTTGTCTTCTTAGGTGAGTTGGGCCAGCACTGCTCGCCAGTACATTGATGATGTACTGACCCGCGTTGTGGGCAATATTACAGGTGTTTGCTTGGGGGAAATCCTGTGAATCAGTGCTTGGCATCGATGAATCGGATAGGTGTGCAGAAGCTCTTCTTGCATGACAATGTCTTCTGCTATACGGGACATAATGTATGGAACATGGGAACTCAGTTGTACCAGTGAGATTGTAGCCATATTGGCAAGTTCATTGTAAAGAAGTCAGTATATTCATTGTAGCCTAAAGGGCAAGTGTATACATTCAGTTGGCTATTCAAAAGTCTTATAAACAGTTGTAAACTCTGTATTCCGCTGCGAGTCTTGTAATCAGTTGTAAACTCTGTATTTCGCTGCAAGTCTTGTAATCCATTTTGATTATCAATAAAGAGATACATTTCTATATAAATTGTGTGACTTCAATTTATCTGCTTGGTTCCGCTGCCTTATCGATGCTTTCTGAGAATTACCAGGAACTGTAATGGTTTTGCCTTGTACAAGTACAATCTAGACTTGTACGGCATCACGCCCAGTGGCTAGTTTTCGATCCTCCGGGATCGGGGCGTGACATAATGGTATCAGAGCACGGCTTTACGTCCTTGGTGTCCTATTCGATTTGTTTCGAATCAATGTTGCTACTAAGATGATTCTAAGCTGCTTCCGCGATGATTCAAAGATTGCTTCCGCGATTATTCAAAGTTGCTTCCACGGTGAATCAAAGTTGCTTTCGCGAATACTCAAAGTTGCTTCCGCGATGAAATCAAAGTTGCCTCTATGATGACTCATAGTGCTTCTGCGATTATTCTGTGTTGCTTCCAAACTATTCTATGTTGTACCCTTGACTGAAAGTCCGTTGATCATTCTAACCTCTCACTGGGTGTTCCATACAATAAGTCTAAATATGTGGGCTGTGATATGTGTGCTTTGTTGAATTTCTAAAAGATACCAAAAAGAATAACAATGATGCGATGCGTAAGTTTGTGATATATGCTGGATGTCTTATGTGTGGGATTCTTTGAATCGATTGTTATGCAGCAATCGACAGTGGGTGACGGCATTGTATGTTGGAACAGTATGTGCATAAATTTTAGTGAATGGGAATCGACAGAATCTTGAGTCGATATTTGTGGTCAGCATAACCACAGCAGGATGGATTGTCCATATTGGATGTTGGTTTGATGCGAGGGAATATTGTGTTGGGAATGGCTTGAGCTCTGAGTGGTATATTGCATATACCCTTGTCGTTATAAGATGTTCCTTGACCCTTGATGTGTCTATGATTTTGTGATTGCTTTACCTATAAGGTAGTGGATGGTATCGAATCGTAGCTGAGCTTACGATTGATACATGTTGGCTAGGCGTGTTCCTTGATTGTTAAGTTGGATGACCGTTGTGAGATTTTGATGTGTTCAGATGAACCATCGCTAGACCTTGTCGGTTAGCATTAAGTTGGGTAATAAGAGAATTGAGAATATGAAATGATGTCTTGGTTGGGAAAGAAAAGAATTTCAGATTCAGGCGAGTACTTGAATCAGTGGGTAGAAGGATTGTAGACTTGGTAACGATAGTGTGGTGTTGCTATCGAAAGATTTTGTGGGAATAACTATGGACCGAATATTGAACGATGTTGGAATTGAGTGAGAGAAATTGCATGTTGGATATCGATAGAATTGATGGTAATGTTAGACGCTTATCGGGATATTGGAAATGATTTAGATGATGCAGAGAGAGTTGCATCAACGACCGAAAAGTTAGAGAATGGACTTGAAGAATGGATGATCTTAGCACGATGTGCAGTTGGGCTTAAGAGAAATTGATGTCCTGAATTAACAAGTTATGACCCTTGAATATTTTGAGGCACAGAGAATGAGTACTTGTCCCTTGATGCATGAAAGAATAGATGCTCCTTACGAGAGTCGAATGGCTGGAATACAAATAAGTATCGAGGTGCAGCGATATGTAAGAGACCCTGTCGGTAGATGATGTTGTCACATGAATAACAAGTTTGGTGGAATATAGAATTATGGGATTATGACTTAGCTAATGAGTTATGTTATATCCGCGATGACCGATACGCGTATGCTAGATGATTGGTGCCATAGAGATTGGATTGGTGCATGAATAGTAAATCTTCTTATGGAATTACAAGGGGATGATACAAAACTAATATTGATGGTTAACGTGAATTGCTAAGAGATGTCCGTGTTGGTGTTAGAAAATTTATAAATGATGCCTCGAAAGAAATATGATTATAGTTGCCTGATTTTTGTTGGTTAAAAGAGTACGGACCGTATCGATGATCTAAGAATGTGGAAAACGATTATGTCGCGAAGAGACCGTAGGAAGAGATCATAAGTGATAAAGTATTGAAATAACAATGTCCGATGATGATTCAGAATAGTTGACCCGATTGAATAGACATATGAGTACGATATGAGGATGCAAGTCGAATTGAACAAGTGATGCTATGTCTATGCAAATGGAAATTGAAAGTTGAATATTCTATTGAGGAGTTTTATATGATAGCTTCGAGATTGACCCATAGAATTGTGGGACAGAATTGTTGGATAGATTGTCGGATAGATTTGGTCGGTTGCGGGTAAGTCTAGAATGAGACTTCGTGGGTATGACTCGAGTATGAGTACGGGTAGAAAGACTTGACCCTAGATTGTCGGTTGGTTGCCTAGATTGTTGGCTAGTTGCCTAGATTGTCGGTTGGTTGCCTAGATTGTTGGCTGGTTGCCTAGAGTGTCGGTTTGTTGCCTAGATTGTTGGTTGCTTGCTTAAGTCTCAGATTGGTTGGCTATGTTCTTCAGTTGTCCGTGTTGGGTATAAGTTCATAAGATTGGGATGGCGTCCCATGTCCCTAAGTTGGTCAGACCATAGAGTTGCCCTATGTTGAGAATTGGTTGCCTCTAAGATAAGAGATAAGTATGTCCCTGATAGCTACTCAT
Organism: Iris pallida; assembly: GCA_029216955.1. Classification (NCBI taxonomy): domain Eukaryota; kingdom Viridiplantae; phylum Streptophyta; class Magnoliopsida; order Asparagales; family Iridaceae; genus Iris; species Iris pallida. The sequence goes on along the minus strand of JANAVB010023918.1, from coordinate 29,026 downwards.
CTCATATGGGTTAGCTGAATGTCTGGTTTAGCTTAGATTAGCTGACCGTAGAGACTTGATTGTATGCTAAGTTGACTATTGGAAAACCGTAGGATGTCCCTGTTGGTGTTGCGTGAGTATAGTTGGAATGAATAAGATGTGTTGGAAGGTAGGCTTTGGAATGGAATAGATATTTGGGAAATTTTGATGTTATAATGTTGGATGGGATGACGGATCATGTTGGTTTCGAAAATTGAGTTACCTTGGTTGAAATGTTGGGAATTGTTAGAACTGGTTGGATTGGTTGATTGATATTGAGCTGTAAAAATTGTTGGTAGTGCTTTGAGATAGTTGGAATAATTTCATTGACCGGATCAAGATTGAGGATAAGTGTAATGACGGAATTGGATAGTGCATGTAGCCGAGATCAGCAAATATGAATATGAATGACCCTCAGAATTAATGTTGCTGGAATATGATAGTTGCCTATACGAGAGGATAAATCTGTTGGCTTGATCAATACGAGAAAATGTTGGAGGACAGCAAGAAATGTTGCTAGAGTGAAATTGTGGTACAAATTGAAGGATGGTACGATTTGGAAGATAGATCATGATTGGAAAATTTACAAGTTGCAAACAAAGTATATGGATGCGAACGATGATGAGTACAAGATTTGACCGACGAGAATCGGGGTATCGAAATAAAATGTGGCAATAGGATTTATCAACTTTGGTGGCATGGAAGACAATGAACTTGAAAGGAACACTTGACATATCTAAGTCCGAATACTTTGGAAAATGTTGGATCGCTTGAGAAAAATGTCTTGATTTGAATTAGCAACATCTATTGTGTTATCAATTGGTTGGAGTATCGAATAAACAAAGTGGGATTATACGAGATGCTCAAAGAATTATTGATGTTCGAAAAGGAAGGTACACCGTAGCTCGTTCGCTTTCTCTATCACTGAACTTGGCTGAAGTGCATGTATTTCGGGGACGCCTAAAATATGTGTATGATTCCAACTAAGTGGTATGCTGAATTCAAACGAAGCCACGGGAAGGATTATCATGTGCTGAGGATTTGCATGAGTGTCGGAGGAAAGATCAAAGATAGTAAACTATGTTGAATCAATTGGGATGCTGTAACGAGATGGTACATTACTTGAAAATTATTCGAGAGATTGCGGAGAAATAGTAAATGGTGTAAGTTGATCGTTGAGAAGTTTCATGAAAAGTTGGTTGAAGTTTTGGGGATGACTTTTGTTTTAAGTTTCGAGGACGAAACTTTTTCTGGGTGGTATATATTGTAGTGCCCCGACCCGCAAGATGCCTTATGATGGATGGTTGGTTCGATGAAGCCTTGTTGGACTTGAGATTATATGAAGAATCGCTTGGAAGTCTATGCGATCGTGGCGGGAATCGTTCTATGAATGTGAGTAGTGTTGAACCCTTCAAAGATCCTTTAGCTTCACGCTTAAAATAAGGATAGTATGCTATGTTTCTTGTTGAATTGCTGAATAACACCTTGCATGGAATTTGGAAAGATAATGAAAGATAATAATCACATGAACGTAAACTGTTGTGGCTAAGTGAATTGTATGCTTGTACGCTGTTGCGATGAATTGTATGACAGGTGAAGGCAAAGTCCCAAATACTTGGGCAGGTGAGTATATCGAGCTTTGGCTCAATGAATAGATGACAAAACAGATGCTAAGACCCAAGAACTGGGCAGTGAGTATGCTTGAATTGCATTCAAATGAATGAATGCTAAACAGATGTTAAGTCCCAGGAATTGGGCGGTGAGTACATTGAGTTTGGTTGGAAAGATGTTTAGTATCAAAGATGTGGCAAGGCATTGGGTAACAACATTCTATTATCCTGTCGCCGATGTAGAATGTTTATTACGCCAAGACCCTGGATTGGGCAGATGATAATGTGAGCATTGGCTCAAGGCAAGATAGCTAGATGGCAAGATGGCAATACGAATGAGAATGATGGTTTTGCTTAGTTTTCCTTATCATGCATTATATGTTTTCTTCTTAGATAAGTTGCATATAGTTGCATGGTCATGGACAACTTGTCGATAAGGTGGTTTCTCGAACGGTATTCCTGGGCCATGGAACCCGGTTCGTCCTAGGGGAAACCAATGCCGAAGTAGTGGCAGTGCTGAAGTAGTAGCACGGTATACAGGACTTGCAGTGGGGCTAGCTACCTGCACTGGCAAGGGCGCTGTATACCTGTAAGACGGTCCAAGATGGCGTGTCGCCAGTGACCTTCATATAGATAGGTCAGGTGCTAATGATGTCTTATGCAGGCAGAGTAAGTTACTACTCAAATACAGGAAAGGATATCGGCTGTTGGTAAGAATCACCTGAACGGTGATATTCATATTGAATCATGATGTTGTTTCTAACAATGTCTTGTACAGGCAGAGTAAGTATTATAAATGTACAGGGACGGCTACATGACCGTGGGTAAGAAACACCAAAGGGTGATAACAGTATGCTTTAAATTATGTTGGCTATGAGATTTGCATGCTTTACTTCTTGTCGGCTATAACATAAAATTGACCCTAAGGCAACAAGAAAGACCACTGTTAATAATGTTCTGTAACATGATTACTTAGTGTTGTCTTCTTAGGTGAGTTGGGCCAGCACCGCTCGCCAGTACATTGATGATGTACTGACCCACGTTGTGGGCAATATTACAGGTGTTTGCTTGGGGGAAATCCTGTGAATCAGTGCTTGGCATCGATGAATCGGATAGGTGTGCAGAAGCTCTTCTTGCATGACAATGTCTTCTGCTATACGGGACATAATGTATGGAACATGGGAACTCAGTTGTACCAGTGAGATTGTAGCCATATTGGCAAGTTCATTGTAAAGAAGTCAGTATATTCATTGTAGCCTAAAGGGCAAGTGTATACATTCAGTTGGCTATTCAAAAGTCTTGTAAACAGTTGTAAACTCTGTATTCCGCTGCGAGTCTTGTAATCAGTTGTAAACTCTGTATTTCGCTGCAAGTCTTGTAATCCATTTTGATTATCAATAAAGAGATACATTTCTATATAAATTGTGTGACTTCAATTTATCTGCTTGGTTCCGCTGCCTTATCGATGCTTTCTGAGAATTACCAGGAACTGTAATGGTTTTGCCTTGTACAAGTGCAATCTAGACTTGTACGGTATCACGCCCAGTGGCTAGTTTTCGATCCTCCGGGATCGGGACGTGACATAATGGTATCAGAGCACGGCTTTACGTCCTTGGAGTCCTATTCGATTTGTTTCGAATCAATGTTGCTACTAAGATGATTCTAAGCTGCTTCCGCGATGATTCAAAGATTGCTTCCGCGATTATTCAAAGTTGCTTCCACGGTGAATCAAAGTTGCTTCCGCGAATACTCAAAGTTGCTTCCGCGATGAAATCAAAGTTGCCTCTATGATGACTCATAGTGCTTCTGCGATTATTCTGTGTTGCTTCCAAACTATTCTATGTTGTACCCTTGACTGAAAGTCTGTTGATCATTCTAACCTCTCACTGGGTGTTCCATACAATAAGTCTAAATATGTGGGCTGTGATATGTGTGCTTTGTTGAATTTCTAAAAGATACCAAAAAGAATAACAATGATGCGATGCGTAAGTTTGTGATGTATGCTGGATGTCTTATGTGTGGGATTCTTTGAATCGATTGTTATGCAGCAATCGACAGTGGGTGACGGCATTGTATGTTGGAACAGTATGTGCATAAATTTCAGTGAATGGGAATCGACAGAATCTTGAGTCGATATTTGTGGTCAGCATAACCACAGCAGGATGGATTGTCCATATTGGATGTTGGTTTGATGCGAGGGAATATTGTGTTGGGAATGGCTTGAGCTCTGAGTGGTATATTGCATATACCCTTGTCGTGATAAGATGTTCCTTGACCCTTGATGTGTCTATGATTTTGTGATTGCTTTACCTATAAGGTAGTGGATGGTATCGAATCGTAGCTGAGCTTACGATTGATACATGTTGGCTAGGCGTGTTCCTTGATTGTTAAGTTGGATGACCGTTGTGAGATTTTGATGTGTTCAGATGAACCATCGCTAGACCTTGTCGGTTAGCATTAAGTTGGGTAATAAGAGAATTGAGAATATGAAATGATGTCTTGGTTGGGAAAGAAAAGAATTTTAGATTCAGACGAGTACTTGAATCAGTGGGTAGAAGGATTGTAGACTTGGTAACGATAGTATGGTGTTGCTATCGAAAGATTTTGTGGGAATAACTATGGACCGAATATTGAACGATGTTGGAATTGAGTGAGAGAAATTGCATGTTGGATATCGATAGAATTGATGGTAATGTTAGACGCTTATCGGGATATTGGAAATGATTTAGATGATGCAGAGAGAGTTGCATCAACGACCGAAAAGTTAGAGAATGGACTTGAAGAATGGATGATCTTAGCACGATGTGCAGTTGGGCTTAAGAGAAATTGATGTCCTGAATTAACAAGTTATGACCCTTGAATATTTTAAGGCACAGAGAATGAGTACTTGTCCCTTGATGCATGAAAGAATAGATGCTCCTTACGAGAGTCGAATGGCTGGAATACAAATAAGTATCGAGGTGCAGCGATATGTAATAGACCCTGTCGGTAGATGATGTTGTCACATGAATAACAAGTTTGGTGGAATATAGAATTATGGGATTATGACTTAGCTAATGAGTTATGTTATATCCGCTAAGATGACCGATACGCGTATGCTAGATGATTGGTGCCATAGAGATTGGATCGGTACATGAATAGTAAATCTTCTTATGGAATTACAAGGGGATGATACAAAACTAATATTGATGGTTAACGTGAATTGCTAAGAGATGTCCGTGTTGGTGTTAGAAAATTTATAAATGATGCCTCGGAAGAAATATGATTATAGTTGCCTGATTTTTGTTGGTTAAAAGAGTACGGACCGTATCGATGATCTAAGAATGTGGAAAACGATTATGTCGCGAAGAGACCGTAGGAAGAGATCATAAGTGATAAAGTATTGAAATAACAATGTCCGATGATGATTCAGAATAGTTGACCCGATTGAATAGACATATGAGTACGATATGAGGATGCAAGTCGAATTGAACAAGTGATGCTATGTCTATGCAAATGGAAATTGAAAGTTGAATATTCTATTGAGGAGTTTTATATGATAGCTTCAAGATTGACCCATAGAATTGTGGGATAGAATTGTTGGATAGATTGTCGGATAGATTTGGTCGGTTGCGGGTAGGTCTAGAATGAGACTTCGTGGGTATGACTCGAGTATGAGTACGGGTAGAAAGACTTGACCCTAGATTGTCGGTTGGTTGCCTAGATTGTTGGCTAGTTGCCTAGATTATCGGTTGGTTGCCTAGATTGTTGGCTGGTTGCCTAGAGTGTCGGTTTGTTGCCTAGATTGTTGGTTGCTTGCTTAAGTCTCAGATTGGTTGGCTATGTTCTTCAGTTGTCCGTGTTGGGTATAAGTTCATAAGATTGGGATGGCGTCCCATGTCCCTAAGTTGGTCAGACCATAGAGTTGCCCTATGTTGAGAATTGGTTGCCTCTAAGATAAGAGATAAGTATGTCCCTGATAGCTACTCATCTCATATGGGTTAGCTGAATGTCTGGTTTAGCTTAGATTAGCTGACCGTAGAGACTTGATTGTATGCTAAGTTGACTATTGGAAAACCGTAGGATGTCCCTATTGGTGTTGCGTGAGTATAGTTGGAATGAATAAGATGTGTTGGAAGGTAGGCTTTGGAATGGAATAGATATTTGGGAAATTTTGATGTTATAATGTTGGATGGGATGACGGATCATGTTGGTTTCGAAAATTGAGTTGCCTTGGTTGAAATGTTGGGAATTGTTAGAACTGGTTGGATTGGTTGATTGATATTGAGCTGCAAAAATTGTTGGTAGTGCTTTGAGATAGTTGGAATAATTTCATTGACCGGATCAAGATTGAGGATAAGTGTAATGACGGAATTGGATAGTGCATGTAGCCGAGATCAGCAAATGTGAATATGAATGACCCTCAGAATTAATGTTCCTGGAATATGATAGTTGCCTATACGAGAGGATAAATCTGTTGGCTTGATCAATACGAGAAAATGTTGGAGGACAGCAAGAAATGTTGCTAGAGTGAAATTGTGGTACAAATTGAAGGATGGTACGATTTGGAAGATAGATCATGATTGGAAAATTTACAAGTTGCAAACAAAGTATATGGATGCGAACGATGATGAGTACAAGATTTGACCGACGAGAATCGGGGTATCGAAATAAAATGTGGCAATAGGATTTATCAACTTTGGTGGCATGGAAGACAATGAACTTGAAAGGAACACTTGACATATCTAAGTCCGAATACTTTGGAAAATGTTGGATCGCTTGAGGAAAATGTCTTGATTTGAATTAGCAACATCTATTGTGTTATCAATTGGTTGGAGTATCGAATAAACAAAGTGGGATTATACGAGATGCTTAAAGAATTATTGATGTTCGAAAAGGAAGGTACACCGTAGCTCGTTCGCTTTCTCTATCACTGAACTTGGCTGAAGTGCATGTATTTCGGGGACGCCTAAAATATGTGTATGATTCCAACTAAGTGGTATGCTGAATTCAAACGAAGCCACGGGAAGGATTATCATGTGCTGAGGATTTGCATGAGTGTCGGAGGAAAGATCAAAGATAGTAAACTATGTTGAATCAATTGGGATGCTGTAACGAGATGGTACATTACTTGAAAATCATTCGAGAGATTGCGGAGAAATAGTAAATGGTGTAAGTTGATCGTTGAGAAGTTTCATGAAAAGTTGGTTGAAGTTTTGGGGATAACTTTTGTTTTAAGTTTCGAGGACGAAACTTTTTCTGGGTGGTATATATTATAGTGCCCCGACCCGCAAGATGCCTTATGATGGATGGTTGGTTCGATGAAGCCTTGTTGGACTTGGGATTATATGAAGAATCGTTTGGAAGTCTATGCGATCGTGGCGGAAATCGTTCTATGAATGTGAGTAGTGTTGAACCCTTCAAAGATCCTTTAGCTTCACGCTTCAAATAAGGATAGTATGCTATGTTTCTTTTTGAATTGCTGAATAACACCTTGCATGGAATTTGGAAAGATAATGAAAGATAATAATCACATGAACGTAAACTGTTGTGGCTAAGTGAATTGTATGCTTGTACGCTGTTACGATGAATTGTATGACAGGTGAAGGCAAAGTCCCAAATACTTGGGCAGGTGAGTATATCGAGCTTTGGCTCAATGAATAGATGACAAAACAGATGCTAAGACCCAAGAACTGGGCAGTGAGTATGCTTGAATTGCATTCAAATGAATGAATGCTAAACAGATGTTAAGTCCCAGGAATTGGGCGGTGAGTACATTGAGTTTGGTTGGAAAGATGTTTAGTATCAAAGATGTGGCAAGGCATTGGATAACAACATTCTATTATCCTGTCGCCGATGTAGAATGTTGATTACGCCAAGACCCTGGATTGGGCAGATGATAATGTGAGCATTGGCTCAAGGCAAGATGGCTAGATGGCAAGATGGCAATACGAATGAGAATGATGGTTTTGCTTAGTTTTCCTTATCATACATTATATGTTTTCTTCTTAGATAAGTTGCATATAGTTGCATGGTCATGGACAACTTGTCGACAAGGTGGTTTCTCGAACGGTATTCCTGGGCCATGGAACCCGGTTCGTCCTAGGGGAAACCAATGCCGAAGTAGTGGCAGTGCTGAAGTAGTAGCACGGTATACAGGACTTGCAGTGGGGCTAGCTACCTGCACTGGCAAGGGCGCTGTATACCTATAAGACGGTCCAAGATGGCGTGTCGCCAGTGACCTTCATATAGATAGGTCAGGTGCTAATGATGTCTTATACAGGCAGAGTAAGTTACTACTCAAATACAGGAAAGGATGTCGGCTGTTGGTAAGAATCACCTGAACAGTGATATTCATATTGAATCATGATGTTGTTTCTAACAATGTCTTGTGTAGGCAGAGTAAGTATTATAAATGTACAGGGATGGCTACATAACCGTGGGTAAGAATCACCAAAGGGTGATAACAGTATGCTTTAAATTATGTTGGCTATGAGATTTGCATGCTTTACTTCTTGTCGGCTATAACATGAAATTGACCCTAAGGCAATAAGAAAGACCACTGTTAATAATGTTCTGTAACATGATTACTTAGTGTTGTCTTCTTAGGTGAGTTGGGCCAGCACCGCTCGCCAGTACATTGATGATGTACTGACCCACGTTGTGGGCAATATTACAGGTGTTTGCTTGGGGGAAATCCTGTGAATCAGTGCTTGGCAGCGATGAATCGGATAGGTGTACAGAAGCTCTTCTTGTATGACAATGTCTTCTGCTATACGGGACATAATGTATGGAACATGGGAACTCAGTTGTACCAGTGAGACTGTAGCCATATTGGCAAGTTCATTGTAAAGAAGTCAGTATATTCATTGTAGCCTAAAGGGCAAGTGTATACATTCAGTTGGCTATTCAAAAGTCTTGTAAATAGTTGTAAACTCTGTATTCCGCTGCGAGTCTTGTAATCAGTTGTAAACTCTGTATTTCGCTGCAAGTCTTGTAATCCATTTTGATTATCAATAAAGAGATACATTTCTATATAAATTGTGTGACTTCAATTTATCTGCTTGGTTCCGCTGCCTTATCGATGCTTTCTGAGAATTACCAGGAACTGTAATGGTTTTGCCTTGTACAAGTGCAATCTAGACTTGTACGACATCACGCCCAGTGGCTAGTTTTCGATCCTCCGGGATCGGGGCGTGACAAAACGAATCGATTTATGCGAGACTGTTCCGTGGGGAGCATAGCAGCGGCAGAATTTGCCAGTTTAGCAAATTCAGACTCATGGTCCTCCACGGACATATTTTCATGTTCCAGTGTGATGAAGTCATCCTCCATCTTCTTGCTCATGGCTGGAGGCAGATATTGATCCAGAAATGCCTTCTTGAACAAGGCCCATGAGATCTTCCCATTCCTAGCCGTTGCGAGAAGCGCCGGCTTCTTCGCTTTCCACCAATCCTTCACCCGCAGCCGTAGAAGCATAACGGCACAAACTACCTTTTTGTTACTCGGAACTCCTATGAACGCGAACAGACTCTCCATTTTATCAATCCAGTCCATCAACTTGTCGGGTGATGTCCTGCCTTCAAATTTCGGAGGTTTCGCGTCTAAGAAGTCCTTTGGCCTAAAGGAAGTATGCCTTTGCACTGGCTGGGGCTCATCACCCTCTACGGGCTCGATCTCGGGCGTTCCCGTTGGTTTCGTCGCTGCGGTGGTATCTCGATTTGCCGCAAGCGCCGTGATAAGCTGGGTCAAGGCATCCAACTGTTTTTGTTGGGCCTCTATTCGGGCCTGATGTATCTGATTACGTTCCTCATTGTCCTGCCTCTGCAGTTCCAACAATGTCATGATCCGTTCTACAGGATCCATTGAGGAAGATGGGCAAGGAGGGGCCATTTCTCTATAAAAAAAGTATAACTTCTGTCAGTCGCATAAAATATTATGGACTTATTGTATGGGGCATTGGTTTTCATAACTCAAAATTGGGACACTTTTGAAAGCCATCAAAGTACTTTATATACTTTTTCAAAATCGATATTTGTAAGAGGCCAAGGACGTAAAACTGTGCTCTGATACCACTTTGTCACGCCCCGATCCCGCTAGGGTCGTCCGTCTTGCCTGGATCCCTGCGGGATCGATCGTCCTCACTAAGGCGTGATACCGTACAAGCCTAAGTTGCGCTTGCACAAGGCCATGTACCTGCACAAAACAACTAGTCAAGCAAAACATGCACGCACCCATTAGTTAGGCAAAACACACGCACGCACCCATTCATTGCAGAAAACCAAATATTGGACACAGAGATTTGAAATGGAAATACTTATTTTATTGATAGCTTGATTGGAATACAAGTACAAAGCTTTGTGAACTCAGATTTGCCTTATAATTTGGTTACATGATTCTCTTTGAAATTCTCTTTTGAAATTAGCCACAATGCCCATACATGATATCCCTTTATTACAAGCTGGAATTGAAAGACACCTTCAGAAGGAAAAGAAACTTGAACTTGACTTGAAATAAAAGAAAGCTTCGAGGCAGTCCGCAGCTCTACTGGGCTAGACGAGCTTTAGTGCCTCCTTGAAATCCTCCTGTCTTCTTTTGCTTTCTGAAAAGGATGTCCACAACGTGGGTCAGCACACATCATGTACTGGCGAGCGGCTTTTGGCCGAACTCGGAAATCTCTGCACTAAATCAATATGTTGAGCTAACATTTACTAATGATCTTTCTACTTGCCTAGGTTCTTTTTAACAATTCATAAGAACATGAAAGTAGAATATAATTTATAGCCACTTACCCTCACCGGCAGTCATCCCTGCACAAAACCACGTTAGCAAATTTGCATAATGAGTAATTTATGATTCATTCTTGCGGATATTAAAGTTGTCATTCGGGTCATGCAGGTGGACTATTCTATATGTTGGTCCATGGGTTATCCCCATGATTAGCCGCTGTGACTCTTTGATTCAGCTCGTCGCTAAGGACTCAGATCGACTCATATTTTCACATGGAGGCCCTAATCTCTCCTAGGCCGAGCGGTTCCAGGTGCCCCTAGATACCACCCGAGAGACAAATGTTTCCTTGTATACAAGTTATCCGAGACCAAATGCATGCTCTAGCCGTTCTATCAGATGAGACACATTTGGACTTATGCACAGATATACGACACGTTTGTTTCGTGCCTTCAGGTTCATCACAACATGTACAAATTCGTCTGTACATGTCTATATTTTCAAGCATACTGGTGACAAACAGATGATCATTCTTATCGAGCAGATAGAGTAGCAACACATATTCTTTCATTTGAATCAATTGAATTATCTTCTCTTATCTTTTGTTGGGGTATCGTTGATCATCGGGACAAGGCAACAGAGTGGACTAGAGATCATTTTTCTTAGGCGTACAGATCAATGTTTGTTCGGTTGAAGCAACTCACCGAGATAAATCTTAGTAGAGAGAAGGAGGGACTTCACGCGCCGTTCACGAACAATTCACGCGCCCTACATTGGCACTAACAGTTGATTAGCATACTTCGTCTCTTTCTCTCAAGATTCGGAATGAATGCAAAATGCGATGAAAGCGAACAATGAAAACCAATCATCGAAAACCAACACGAAAACGCATTCATCAAAACCAAGCAGCGAGAGAAAACATTCAGCAAAACTCTTGGATTCATTTCAATAGAAGCCAATCCATCAATTGGAAAGGTTTATTGCATTTCATCCGTGATCAATCGATACCAGCAAAGTTTCACCAAATACTCAGTTCATGACTGAGTCAATAAACCGTAGGTATTACATAGTGGACCGCAAGGAGCGGGGCACTACACATATTACCTCTGATAGTATTGTATACTCTAAAATAGAAAACCAGATTTCATTATCTATCATGTCCATATTACCTCTGGATTGATACAATTTCTTGAGTTTAGAAGACTTGTCACGTCCATATTACCTCTGATAAGTGTTTTCTATCTCATACCTATTATTTAATTTCAAAATAAATGATAGGATCACAAAACAAATATTTTATTCATTTCTTGAATAAGATAAAAGATTACAAAAGCTCCTTATTTGCCTAAGATGGAGCAGATATATCTTTCAACAATTTTTGGAGCTCTGCTAAACGCTTCTCACGAGAGCCCATTACATTTTCAGTAGCTATCTTTCTTCAGGTCTCTGGAGTGCAAAGGGGAGAAAATTTAGCGAAAGTAGCTATCAAGTTATCCCTGGCATCATCAAGATGCTTGATAGTAGATTCAGCTCCAAAAACTTGTTCCTCCAGAATTGAACTCTGTGTCAAATATTGGTCACGAGCTGCTATTAATTGCTCCTTCTCAGCTTTAAGACGAGCTAGTTCGGCCTCCACTTCACGAATTTTATCATTTTGTTCCTAAATTTTTGTATTTGAAGTGTCATAAGCTTCTCTACAAATCTTCAGCTTAGGCTTTGCGTCAGCCAAGAAAGCTTTCTCTTTGGCGACTTTGCTGCTATATTCTCTGAGAGAGTCGTTAAAAGTGGTCTTTCGAGCAGTGTATTCAGTTGATAAAGCGTCATACTCAGCTTGAATGAGACTTTCAGTAGTTTCACTTGTCAACCGCAAATATTCTTTGATAGGTTGCTCAAGTTCTTCTACCACCTTTTCCAGTGCAGTTGCTCTCTCAACATCATTAAACATGGCGACGTTCTTGATAGTGGAAACAATCGCGCCTTTCAAGCTTTCATAACTGAGGCCCCTATTCAGGACCATGTCAATCAAAGCTGCCAGTGTCTTGTAGAAAGTTTCAGTATGAATCTCAACTAAGAGATTCATTTCTGTATTTGAGCTTGGCGTTGCAGCAATCTCTACCAAGTCTCTTTTTCGAAGACTAGGGGTAGATGTGGTGGCTCCGGTAGCAGATTGAGAGATAGACGATGTTGTCATAGCCAACTGATTTCTAGGAGCTTCAGGGATCAAGTCTTCAGTACTTGTTACTCCAGCCATTTTTGGAGTTCCGGTAGCGGTAGTTGTGGAAGATGGAATGATAGTGGGAACAGCTGATACAGGTTCAGGCATTGTCTCCTCATGAACTTCTGCTAGATTAGTAGTAATAGCAGAAGGTTCTATCATGACATTTCCAGTTTCAGTAGATGATTTGATTACGCCTTCATCACCTTCTTGGACTTTTGGCTGTTCAGACTCGGGAAACACTTCAATCTCTTCATTGAGATCAGTTCCTTCTTCAGCAGCTGTTTCTTGATATGCAGTTGATTTTTCTGCAGTTTGTTCTTCTTTTCTGTTGTCAATATGAGAAGACAATCCTGGTTGAACCTCTGTTTCAAGCTCTTGTTGTAGTTCCTCTTCTGGTTGAATTTTCTCTACTCCATCTGAAGAAGAACTCTATTCCTCAGACTCTGGGTTCTCTTCATAAATATTTTCTTGAGGAGAAGGAGGAGCTATAGGCTTTGGTGCAATAATAACACCTGTAAAATGAACAAAACAAATTAAAATACAAAATCATAATGTATAATCTTGTATAGATTTTGTATATATACCTGGAGTAGGTGTAGAACGTGCCAAATATGCATCATAATCTCCATTCCAATCTTCATCATCAAAATCGAGAGCTGGTTCATCTAGTGGGATAGGCTCTGGAGCGACACCTTCAACCGTTTGTGCTTTTTTTCGTAAAGATAAATGAAGTGAAGTGCTAAGGCGTCCTGGAGATAGGATCCCTACAGCTTCAGTTGAGGTGGCTGCTTGGGAGGCTGAGGATCCTTCTTCAAGATGAGTTGAAGAGAACCCGACATGTGGTGATTCTTCAACAGAAATGTCATCCTCTGGAGTAGCAGCTCTTGGTTTGGAAGGCATCTTGACGGTGACCTTCTTCTTCTTTTCAGGAGTCCTCACTGGAAGAGTAGCTGTATTCTGCTTCCGTTTGCGAGTTTTCCCAATAACTATTGGTCCCGCTGCTATTTCTCCAGCTCCTGAAGGGATTACTGCCAGAAATTCATCTGTAATAGTGGTATTGTCAGGTATATCAGGAGTTATTCTGATCGGCTCCTCGATGTTCCCCTCTTTGGGCCATCGAAGACTTCCTTGCATACTATAACCATCTGCGAAAGAACGGATGGAAGCATAAAAACGAGCATACGGGTGAAGTATATGTAGCTCGGTTGTACTGGTGGCAGTAGATATTTTGAATCTAGCACCAATACATGCGGTGCTGAAGTATCTCCATGCTCTCGCACCGTCAATCAGTTTTCCATAATAATAGAAGCTAGTGGAAGGATTGCCAACATGAAGCTGGTCATATCCAAATTGACGGGCGAACCTACTCGGCAGATAAGGCTCAAATGTACAGTTATCTTCATTCCTGTACATCAGATGAGAGGGTCTGATGCATATTAACCATTGGAAAACTGATTTTAGCAATGACATTGTCCTCTCTCCTCTGTCTTCGAATTGTACGCCGAGGCAATCAGCTGGAACTGGCAGCCTTGTATAGAAGAAATTTCAACCATGGGAATAATTCAACGCTGCTCGGGTGTCTGCCACTGTCGTGGCAGTCCATGTGGCCTTGCTGAATTTTTGGAGGAAGATATTTGCTTCATCTTCAGGGCCTGGTGGCAGCAAATTGCAATTGTGATGTAATAACCATCCCATCAAATAAGTATATGGCAGCTCCACCCTTGGAAAATTGTCTCGGTGAGGAGCATTATTAATCAATTCTTCACCAAAAGTCCGTAGGCCTGTATTTATTCGGCATACCATTGCCGACAACAGATTGATTTTTGCTTTGAATACCAAACATACTGCTGGCCACAATACGTTTCGGTGGATCCTGTCTATGGTACTGATCCCCGGCACGACCCATCTTCGTAGCCACAGGGATAGGAAGCCTGCCAGCAGAGCCTTCCTTGACATCTTCTGACTACCATGTCTTAGGTAGCTTAAAGCCTCAGTTCCTGCAGGAATATCTCCAGTCTTGGTGGATAAATATTGGTCTCGAGCTTTCTGTGAGACCATCAGTTCCTGGATCATATCTGCTGGAATTATAGAGCAAGGGTTGATGGTTTGAGTCTTGTTTTCTCGAAACCTACCCTTCTCAGTCTTGGATATCCTATTTTTATGGTAAAATAAATAGGTAGTCCATTTGGTTACATATGCCAAATGTGATCCAATTTCATACAAACTGGTGCAAATCAGATAATAGCACATGAGTTCTTCATAGACCTGCACCAATTCAGGGTTATTCTCTCTTATTTCTGCTAGTTCCCGATTGGAGGGAACGTATTCTTCATAAGGGGCCTCGCCCATCGGCAGCTTCGAGATAAATTGCATCTCATGCAAAGCAAGACCTATTTCACCAAGTGGAGTTACAAAAGTTCCTGTTGAACTCATATACAATTCCAATAAAGCCAAGAACAAGTTACTGTTTGGTGGTATGCCGTAACTTGTAGAGGCCACTGCTTCATATAGACCGATAGTTTCCAGGTCTATTTTAAAGTGCTTCATGATCCAAGCACTGATTTGAATCCAGTTAGTACTATAAGGAGTCAACCACCCTGTCAACCTAGGGTTGGTCTGAGGATATAGCACAGCTTCTTTCAGGAACTTATTTATAAACATGGGTACTTGTACTGGCTGGATCAGAAATGAGTCTTCACTTGGTGTGAACCCGGGCAATAAACCATAAAATGGGACAACACCACCACTGGGAGTACTAATGTGGTAGCCCGTATCACTAGCTCTCTCCCTCTTGAAAATAATCTTGCCTGGCCTGCCATAGCTACTGGGAGTCAAATTCCATAGCATCTGACGAGGGTGAGTAGCACGGAAAAAAGCAGATAGAGGGTAATCCCTGTCCATGTCAGGGAGATACATCACCCTTTCTCCAAACTTAAACACCCAGGCTTCTTTCTTGGGGTGAGTCTGCGATTTAAAGTCTATCGCATCCCCAAATAGAAAAGCTGGCTTCAAAAATTGTTGGTCTTCTAGTGATACCAACACTTCTCCATTCATCATGGACAACAACATCCTGTCCCCTTGAGCAGCTATCAGTTGCGCTCTTCCTTCAGGGTATTCAGGGTTGGATTGAGGAAACTGTACATGTGATAAATTCTCCAGATAGTTTGAGCCCACCATACCAGCCGGCGAGCCAAATATTTCTGAGAGAGGGTGAATTTGCAAGTCTACTGTCAAAAGAAAAAAAGAAAAAGAAATCAAGTTAGTGAAAATCTAATTTGAAGTTTTGCAAAGTTTTATGCTAATACAAACAAATGTTAGCGTATTTCCAATTTTACGCTGACACATGTATATGTGTGCGTATTTTGAGTTTTATGCTGACACATTAAATGTGGGCGTAATTCGAATTTTACGCTTCTACATATAAATGTAGGCGTATTTCGATTTTTATGCTGACACATTAAATGTGGGCGTATTTCAAGTTTTATGCTGACACAATAAATGTAGGCGTATTTAAAGTTTTTGCGCTAGCACGAACAACGTGAGCGTAGTTTTCGGTTTTTGTTGGGGTCTCTTCTCCGATGAACTCATGACCAAAAGTTCAATATTTTACCCCTCATTGTCGGAGCCACGGCAGGGTTGTTTTGCTGAGATGCTGTAGATGGCCGGACAGGGTTTTGTGCGCGGTCGACCGATGAAGAATCAACGGCGGGTTTCTTGCCTTTGCTGCCGGCGGTGGATTTCTTGGGAGCCATCGAATTGAATGAAAGGGGAAGAAGAAGATTTGAGGAAGATCGGGATTATGAAAGTAGAGAAGACGAGTAAAGCTTTCTCTCTCTCTCCGAAGAGATCTATTTATAGGGAATTTTTGAATCGGTTCAAATTCTCTATTTTTACGCCGACTGTTGGATATCCCAATTTTTATGCATATGACTGTTGCGTATCCCGAATTTTACGCTGACTGGTGAAATCCTGATTTTACGCTTCTATTCAAAGTATTTCAAATTTTGAAAAATATTTGAAAACTTTGAAGGGGGTCTTGTAGGAGCGTAAAAAGTGCTTTATTTTGACTAAATCAAAGGAATTGAAGACTTTACGCAAGCAACACTTTATGAGCTATTTTACGCCAAGGCCATTTGTACTAGACTTTACACGAGCTACTTTACGCCAAGACAGTTCATTGAGTTTTACGCCTAGAGACAAACTGTCAGACCGTATTTAATGCAGAAGATTTGATTTGACAGAATGATTATGCTGACAGCATGCAACATAGAAGTCGAATAGATCGGATTTTCACCAAACTCGATACTTGTCGTATGGTGTGCAGAGAAGGCTATTTTACGCTCAATAAAATCACTTCTTTTTACGCACGATAGTTATGTGAGCTTTAACGCTCAAGGCTATTATGAGTGTAAAGTCTATTTGGGCTAAGTTTTACGCTCAAGGCTATTTTATCCACTTTATGCTGGAAAGTTTTATTTGGGTTGTTTTTACGCCAGTTTGCTACTTTACGCTCGGAGTATATTTTGGGTCGTTTTTACGCCCGATCCTTCCTGACTACTTTGGAACGTGGTTTATCCACGTGGCTTTCATGCCACATTTATTGAGGAACGTGTGTACGTGCTCCCAATTTTTGTTGAAATAATGGGACACGTGTCAACATACGTAGAGGGTGACTTCCATCATGGGTGACAGTTACCAGCGTAAAAACCCAATTTTGTTGCTTTTTACGCACAATGGGTCAAGTCTATAAATAGACTTATTTTCCACATCAAAAGGAGGGGATCAGAGGGACAGGAGAGAATACATAGATCAGAGCCCAGAGACTTTGATTTTCCAGGGCATTCTTCTTCAACTTTTCTTCCAGAACAGAGTGAAGCAAAGCAGGAAAGCATTCGACCTCGCCATCAGTGCCCAAGTGCGTCGATACCTTTCTGGTGACTTAGTTGTTCCAGCTGTTCATCTTCTAGCAGTGATCTTCATCATCATCGTATGGTCCAAGGAACAAAGTGATCGCATTCAGATCAGACTTCCATAGCAATACTTCCCAGAATAATTTGTATTTTTTTGTACTCTTTCTCGTTTTATTTTCAAAGGCCAATTTTAGGCATTTTGTTATGTGAAATACCCCACAAACAAAATCTCAAAATTATGCAGTTCGATAGTCTGTCCAAAATCATGATACTCAAAATCTTTGTCATGCTAGTGAGCAAGGCTACGATAATCACAGAGTCCTCGACTAAGGTACATATCTCTAGAATCATAGTATTTAAAATTTTTGTATTGTCGTATACTTGGCAGCGAAAACCTTAAATTCCCACACCCGAGAAATACGTCCATAATCCGACTATATGTCCTCACTATGCCTACTAGCATGATCCTAGAGGATTCTAAAATCTCATAATCAAGGCAACCTAGCCCATATGACTTATTTCAGAAGAAAATCACATCACAAGAACAAATTTTCATCAAACGATCAAGGAACAGATGGAATCGAATTTCAAGACAGTTTATAAGAAGGCAAATACGGAAATGAGATCGAAAGATTGGAACCTGCAATCTGCCCTACTACTGTCTGCGTGTCCTCGACTGCCATGGCAAAAACTCGTCCCTGCTGGCCTCCTCTAGCCTGCTATACTCTGTCCTGGCCTGCCTGTCTGGCTGCACGAGCAGCACAGTTCTTCATCTGGTGATCTGGAGCTCCACAGAATAAACAAACTCCCAGCCTCATCCTGCAAACCTCCCGGGTGTGCCCCATCTTCTTGCAGAAGGCACACTGGATGGCTTGCCTCTGGCCCTGTCCCTGGTGCTGTTGGGCACGCGCTGGTGCCTGCTAAAACTATAACTGAGGCTGCTGCTGAAACTGTCTCTGCTGGAAATGAGGGCGCTTCGCCGGCCTCGCACTAGAGTTCGCTCCAAGAACATTGCTGCCCCTCATCGGCTTGAGGCCGAAGTCCTCCTCTGCTATCTGCGCCTCCATCAGTATATGCTCGAAGGTCGTATCGCGTCGCCCGAAAGTACGAGTGTGAACTGCATGAATAAGACCCCTCCGGAACTTTCGGGCCTTATACCCCTTATCCTGGATCAGATCTGGTGCAAACCTACTCAGATAGAAAAACTCCGCTGCATACTCGTCCACCGACGAGTTTCCCTGCACCAATCCGACGAACTGGGCCTCCAGAGCTGTCAGAGCCACATCGAGGTAGAACTTCTCCTTGAAGAGCTGCCTGAAGTTCTCCCATGTCAAACCTCTCACTGACGCACGAGGATCCGTGCGAAACCACGTCAAGGCAATGTCGAAGAACTGACTCGTAGCAGCTGTGACCCATAGTCCCCTCGGAACCTCTACTAACTCCAGGCTCCTCTGGACGTCCTCCAACCAGTCATCTGCATACAGGATACCCTCGGTACCCTTGAAGTCGCTCGGATTCATCTTCTTGAAATCTAGGCATATGTCAGGCCTCCCTTGACCCTGCTGCTGAACTGGGGCACCCTGAACTGTACCCGGTACAACCCTCTCTACTGTTGCCATCGCCAGCTGGTGGGAGTTCTCCATGCTCTGCCGTAACACCTCTGTCTGGCGGTGCTGTGCCTCGGTCTGGGCCCTCTAGGTCTGCAACATCTGCTGTAGAAGGGACATCATCTGCTGTGTATCAGTCGGTAGCGGAGGCGGCGGTGAAAGAGTCTCAGGAATGACTATGGACGGTCCCGCTGCTGGAGGTGGAAGACCTCCTGGAACCGTTGCTGCTACTCCTGCATGAAGGACAGGAACTGAGGTGGCAGCTTCCTCATTTGCAGCTTCCTCTCCGGAACAGCACTAGATCCTACTGCCTGAGAGCGAGTAATCGTCATCCTGAGGATAGATTGAAACAAGGAATCAATATGGCACATGATAGGGAATATCAAAGAAGGATAATTGAATTCAATGCAAGAAGAGTTGTCATGGTAATCAAAAGATCAAAATTTTCCTAAAATGTGATTGAGTAAGTCCTATCATATTCTAGGTCATATGTCCTAGTCGCAGGCTCGTAATTAGTACTCTAAGTCGAGCACCATTACGAGATCGCACTAATTGCGACACTGACCTGCGTGGGCCACCACAAAAATGTGTCACGACCCGTACCCTGATTAGGGGTACGAGCACGTGGTTACGTCCAGCCTACGCCACAGAATCGGCGGTAGAACGCTGTATAGGTCGTCTACAGAAACTACACTAAACAGTATAAGGGTACCTGTACAGTATATACACTCCGAATGGAGGTGACATAGCAAATACAGTCTCAATCACAAGATAAAACTAAGGTAGATAGCACAAAAAGAAAATATGATAGATGTGAAACCAGGAAATGAGTTCAACATCCAACACAGCCGAAGAGAAAGAGAAACAAACAACATCACAGAGTCACAATATATAAATATAAGCAACTACAGTCTAAAACAAAAGCTGGATCGCAGTCCAGGCAAACCTAACTAAGCTAACTACTCTGGGAGTGTAAAATCTAGTAGCTCAACTAACAGGCCACAGTCCTGGCCTAAGTCTCCATCTGTCTCGACCCGATAGTAGGTCGAGCCGCCTGTCTCAGAAACATCTGTAATATATCAACGGTATCTTGTCAGGAAAATGAGCAAGTACAAACACTAACAGCAGTTCTATATGAATTGACAAAATCTATAAGAGACAGTATAATGAAATACAAGACAAAGATATGGGATGACTTGGGTGCCATTCGAAAGCCGAGCTACAACCGGTAAAATAAACAAGGACCGGGATTGTAACCCTTCTCCCGAACAGAACATAGACTCCAATCAAAGTATAGCATAAGAGCATATAGAATATGTGAAATACGAGACAAAATCAACAGGAAATATATATCAAGATGTTAGTACTGAATAGGACGACAATATATATATATATATTTTTTTTTAGGACGACAATATATATATATATATATATATATATATATATATATATATATATATATATATATATGATGACATGGGAACTATTCGGAAGCTGAGTTACAACTCTTAAACCAAACAAGGACCGGGGTTGTAACCCTTCTCCCGAACAGAACTTAGCCTCCTATGATAAATAAATATAAAAATGTGACTTGAATTATTAGTGCGTTATGTGATCGGCTTGGGAAAATATGATCAGGCTTTCCATCTGACCGGCTATGAACAAGTGTACAACGGTAAGGCCGGCCACCATGGAAAGTTATGAACAAGTGGGGTCAGGCTTTACCCGTCGTGAGCGAGGGTATAGCTATACACAATAATAAGTACAAGTGTGAAGAACAAGTAGGGATTTTGATCACCCAACCACTAATAACTCCCCATCCCCGAATAGTATAAAGGATCTAGACATGACACGTCATGACACGGGACTCAAAAGTAGGAGGCCAACCCACTCCCAAGTCAATGTCTATACAAGTAGAGGTAACAAGTCGAGCAATGTACCAATATACCAAGTAATCCAGGAACAACATCTCATGACAGGATTTGACATATACTAGTCCGTGAACTATCGTGTCTGGAAATCAAGTAAGATACTACAACTGAATCGGATATAGCAGATATCAAGACAAAGAACTACTATCAGAGAATGTACTCGCCTGTGGTCCTAAGCTGATAAGGTGAACAGACGCTCAGAGTAATCACAGACATAAAGATGAGATACTATAAGTCAAACAGGGTTTAACAATGAAAGAAAAGCTAATCTAGTCATGATATGCAAGTCTAAGTCAAAACTAGGTCAAACTAAGTCACACCAAGCTAAACTAGGTCATACTGAGCCAAACTAGATCACACTAGGACAACCAAGGTCAAACAAGGTCACAGGAAGTCAATCCAAGTCAAACTAGGTCAAACGGGGTCAAAGGTTGACTTACAGTTGACTTTTGGTCAACTGGTAAACTCTGGTCAACTCTAGTCAACTCTAGGTCAACCCTATGTCAATGTTGACCAACTGTTGACTTTCAGTCAACTGGTCAACTCTGGTTTGATTTTGGTCAATTCTAGGTCAAGCGTTGACTTGAAGTTGACTTTCGGTCAAAAAGTCAACTCTTGGTCAACGTGGGTCAAGACTAGCCTAAACTACCCCCATCTAGTCATTACCTACCAAGACAACCTATTTCTAAGCCCATCTTAGAAGTCAAACTCAATACCTTAACTATACCCCATTACCTACATTTATCCTTCACAAGGTAAATACCAATACCTTGCACATACCAAGGTAAACCACTCTAACCTTGGAATACTAACCTAGGCTTCCTAGGATAGCTAGACACTAACCTACCTAAACATTACCAACCATAAAATCCTAGTACCTAGCTCATCTAACCCATCTTATGACACATGTTGGTTATCCTCACACTACCTTATCCTTTAATATTCTATCATGATAATTTCCTATTACCCCTCATAGACTCTCACATACACACACACAACCAGCTAAGGGTTTTGGGACTAATTTGATAATTGGGTTGTATGCATAAGTGAATGGAGTGAATGAATGAAGATATGGATGTGTATGGAAGAGTGAAATGAAAAGGGAATTTGAATGAATGAATGAGTGAATGAATGGAATAGGTGAATGAATAAATTGAGTGGATGAATGGAATAGGTGAATGAATGAAATGAGTGGATGAGTGTCATGACACGCACCCGCTTTTCGGACGCGAGCTCGTGAGCAAGCCAGCTACGTATCGAGCGAACTCCAACCCAACTCGAATACGTAAACACTGTCAAGGCCTAATCATGGTGAAGTAAATCTCTATCTCAATCCACAATGAGTATATAAACATGAATGGACAATATGGGTCGTGGTCTGCAGTCCACTAGCATATATGTCCGATAAGACTCCAAGAGTATAACAAGAGTCGCTAAACTGAATCAATAAGCAGAATATCTCATGATAAAGAATGAATAGCATGAAAGGATAATATTGTACTATCACTAACAAATACCTGAGACATATATCACAATCATCCACCATCCCGCTCTGCCACTAACTCCATGCAATCACTAAACCTGAAGAGATCATCAGGTCCTCAGAGGACATAGCAAGATACATAATATACATGCCTATCTAACAGTTTTATCATGCGCAAGGAAATAAACAAGAAAAATAGGAACACGACAAATAACTACGAACACGAACACTAGAACAACTATGCGTAAATGAACTGTCGAGTAAACAATGAACACGACATCAATGGAAGAACCAAACCCTCATCCCGAGTGTGGACTCACGGGTTTGAACTAAGCACTAACCCTCGTCCCGAGTGTGGACTCTCTCGTTAGTACTAACCCTCGTCCCGAGTGTGGACTCTCTGGTGCAAGTCAAGTCAACACCCTCGTCCGAGTGTGGACTCTCTGGTGCAAATAATCGACATCCTCATCCCGAGTGTGGACTCACGGATGTAAACAGATCAAGAAAAACACCCTCGTCCCGAATATGGACTCTCTGGTGCCAAAGAAACAAAATCAAGGATTTAGCAGTTCAATTACACGTACTCCTTCTATGACACGACTCAAGCAAGGTACTGACGAGAAACTCCAAGTGTGAACCACAAGACCAAACATGAACACGGCTATATGTAATAAAAACAACTCCACAGAAATAACACGAAAAGAACATGTCCATAACAATCAATAGACTGAATAACGAAATGAAATACAATGCATGTAAATAAAAATATAGAGGAAGGCAAGGTATACTTGCCTGGAGGTTGCACGCAGATCCAACAAAATATAGTCAACTGGTAAGCCGATAAGTCCAAATCATCATATCTGTCTCCGAAAGCTGAAACAGACATTGCCAACATTCTCAGAATAGTTAAATTAGCTAGGATTGCCTGTCCTTACGTCCAATTCTGGATATAGGGACAAAACGATAATTTCGGGCAAAAACGGTGTCCGCCGTTGGACCCGCTTTGCACCGAAAAACGTGCCAGAGTCAATGGTCTTTAAAGTCGTCAAACTACATGTCTACGGACTCAGTTTGATAATACGAACCCAACTGTATGTCCAATTTTTTTATTTCGGTGGGCCGTGCACAAAATCGTCCGTTGAATCGGATCGTGGGGCCCGCAAAACGACGATCCGATCAACTGTCTCAGAATCGGAACAAACTTGGCATACAGGATCAGAAAAATGATACGGTCCTGTTGGCACAAGTTTTGTCTCGATCTGACCAACGTGCACAAAGTAATTGGAAAATTTGTATAGAAGCCGATACGGTGAATTTCGACGGATACGCATCAAATTCGTCGCGCACACGCGACCAATTTGAATTCCGTCAAAGCCCACACGTCCAAGAAGCCGATATGCACCTTTCGATACTTTCGGTTCGCGACCACGTCGCCCGGATTGGCAGGACGCACGTCGTATCGGACAAGTTTTCTAAGTTTTCAGTTTTAGAAATCAGCTTTTCCTGAGTTTTCAATGGCAAATAACTTCCCGAGTAATGGATGAAAAGTAATTCTATAAGAAGACACTACAACAAAAAACCCTTTTAAATATGGCTAAAAAGCGTCATTAATGACGAACCATGACGCTTTTTTTTTCACAGCAACCGTTATGAAAACGGATGTTATAAATGTTTTTTAAAAGCGTCATAAAATAACCGTCATGAATAGTTTCTATAAAAGCGTTATGAATAGTTAATATATAGTGCACAATTCAGAACAATTTTAAAATGTCATGAATAGATATCATGTATAGGCTCAATGCAGCACATTTATAACACTTTATACTATTCAAATTAGCATATCCAAATCAGTCCATATAATTGTCAGGCCTAAAAATCAAATTAACATTATATATCACCATCTTTATTACATTTCTCAAAATAGAGTACATATCAACATCTTCATTACATTCTCAAAATAGAATATCCAAATACATATATACATTTACAAATACATATATACATTTACAACTACCAAAAAACCTACACCCAGAGCTCTGTTGGACTACCAGGGACTAAAGGTCCTCCAACTGCTAAAATCTTTATGGAAAAAAGCAGTATCCTCGTTTGTTTGAATTTAATGTCTCTTACAATTGATTGGTCCACATATGAAAGAAGGAAAGCTGAAAAAAAACAAAAAAAAGATTACATTGGAAGCATGAATAAACTTGACAGTACATTCTCTTAAATCAACAGGACAATATACTACATAAGTACCCGACTCAACTACTTCACTTGGCCAGAGTAAAATTACCTTGAAACTTTACTTGGCCTTCCAAACAGATCAAGCAATCAAACTCTACAAGAGAAAAAAAGAAGCTGAGCAGCCAACATCAAACTTCTAAAGCAGCACCAACATGTAACTTATAGTTAGGGATAACAGTACCTAGGAAACTCCCCAACCAATGAGCCATCTAGACCGGTCAAGAACACAAAAATATCACCTCACAATTGGATAAAGGAGAGTTACTCCAGAGCAGGCAACTAAAGATTACTACAAAATGTACTCGTATTCTTATTTTGAATATCATATTTTACCTTACAAAGTTGAGCCTCATTTCTCCAATCTTTCTAAAATATGTTGAGCAAAAAATTATAGTTTATTGTCAAACACATAAATTGCATCATAATTCTCAAAAGAAAAATAACAAACTGATACAATATAGGTCATAAAGAATTAAAGATGCACAAAGAATCAAGTCAAAATTGAAGAAAGACTAGTCTACCTATATAAGATTGAAATATGCAAGTGCAGATTTGCCTATCTAGGACATGTCGAAATTGAAGAAAAACAACAAATTGAAGAAAGACTAGTCTACCTATATAACATGGGCACGCCTTCTGGACTGTCCTTAATGAGTGTCACAATAATTGTGAGCCATGTAAACAGTAGACTCATACCATTGATAACAATCTGCATTTCTTGAACACATAAATCCAAAGTTTAGAAGATTTGAACCCTACCCAATCAAAATATCACAGAAATGCCTACTAGTTATCCAGAACTTGTCAGTTTCAGTTCAACACAATTGGTGTTTCTATTTCTATACATTTAGTAACACTGCTCACAATCTAAATTCTTTAAAAAGAAAAAAATAGAACAACAACAAAGCCTGTATTCCAAATCATTTCAGAGAACATGTGAATCTAAAATCATCAGGTAAGGATACTTCTGGGTCATAAATGTGAAATATTTATTAGCTGTCATAAACAGTTTTACTTCAAAAGATATATGCACAGATAGACACAAGACCAAAACATTTATGATTTGTGTTTTTCCAGGCATTACACGCCTACATCAGAAAAAATGTGTATATTTATGAAATCAACATAATTGTTTCACTGAAATAATTTACTCCCTCTACGCCTGGATTGTTCAGGTGTATAGCCACTAGTATAGCTACAGCTTAACAAGCACACTCAGTTAATCCGACACTAATAGATCTATAAATCCAATAACAAATTTGTCAAATAATTTGCACAGAACCATAAAATATTAAGGGACAACAAAGTCTAATGGTATTAAGATGTAGTAATATACTCAATAAACAATCTTCAGATATTCAGTCCTAGATTAAACTCATTATCAGACATCTCCAATAAATCAGTAGTTTTTACCTCGAAAGAGACAAAGATAAGCTTCCTCACAGGACACATCCTTAAATGAAATATTTTGTACCTGATGATTGTGATACTACTGGAAGAGGGTAGGGCAGAATCAAGCTTTCAGTAAAATATAACCGTCAATAATTTCTTGTAAATTAAACATAAAAGGAACTTCCTTATCCACCAGCCAGCAAACTTAATTCAGTTCAATACGAGTAACAAAATATGGTGGCAAAATCCATCCACCATGGATGAAACAAACTTTTATATTGGGGCACATAATGCTTAAGAAGGCCACTCACTAATCAACAGCATTAATATTAAGAAGTGGTTTAAACTTTAAACAACTACATGTCCGACATAACTTACGATCAGGAAGACTGAACCTGGATAAAAGAACTGATTGTAGAAATAGTGTTATACCTCTATCGACGTCAAAGGACTCGCCCCCGTCGAGCTCCATGATACGGTGGACGGTGCACATGTACTTGGAGTCGGGCTGGTCGGAGGAGTCGCGGAAGTGGCGGAGGATTGCGGCGTTGACGTCCTGGACGCTGATATTGGTGCCCCAGACGAAGACAGGGACAGAGTCGTCGGCGGAGGGGTCGGTGGCGGGGTCGGGACCGTCGGCATCAGAGGAGAAGGACATGGGGGTGGCGGGAGTGGCGGGGGGTTGTAAGGGTCTGGGGTGTGGCGGGAAGGGGTCCGGTGGACGGAGAATGGGGAGGGGGTCAGCTGGTGGGAGTGGCGGCGGTGGCCGAACATCGCTTCGCCTGCCCTGTGCCCGAGGTTCAGCAGATCGGGTTGGGGGAGAATCTAGGGTTTGGTGGGGATGGGGGGAAATTTAGGGTTCCAGATCGAGAAGCGGAGGAGGAAACTAAGCGGAGGACGACGATGTGGAGGATTGAAAGAAGGAGGAGGAGAAGCTTAGGGTTTGGTGAGAGGAGGGAAGAGGATGAGAAGGGGAGTGGAGCTGAGAGGGAAAGAGAAGGGATTTGGAGAGGGGATGAGAAGGGGGCAGAGGCTTGAGC
The DNA here is from genome assembly GCA_029216955.1 of Iris pallida. Lineage (NCBI taxonomy): Eukaryota > Viridiplantae > Streptophyta > Magnoliopsida > Asparagales > Iridaceae > Iris > Iris pallida. The sequence continues at coordinate 1,867 of JANAVB010023918.1, read as the reverse complement.
CTCCAATATCGGGTTGGTGGAAAGAATTTTACAGAAAACTTAATTACAAGTTTGCCACAGCTCTAAATATTAATAACGCTTTGTTTTATAAACGTTATAAAAAGCCCAAAATTAGCCAAAACTGTCATAGAAAAAAGGTATTTCGAACTTTGATGACGTTTTTTTATCAGCCGTCATGAAATCCACTTATCAAGCGTCATTAAAGGGTCTTTTTCTTGTAGTGAGGGTATTACTCCCCCATATGTTGTCTGGGAGATTGTTAAATTAGATCTACATAGTTATTAACAGGTTAACATGGATTGCTCTTCAAACAGGGCTTCCTAGGCTGCATTGGTGTTCTGTCTACATGTAGTTTTCCTTCGACTTTGTATCGAATTCTTGGACAGCATGGTGCGTCTAGACACGAAGCATTTGAAGAGAATTAAAGACGTATAAGTGAACTTCATACCAGAGAAAAAGATCGTAAGACGATCGAGTGATAGTCGAGAAGCATTGCCTTGAAGTCGGCCTCTTTGACCGCTGTTGCTGCTGTCATCCGCTATGCAGCACCGCGCGCGCAGGGCCCTGGTCGGCGCTGCCACAGCCGGCCGACGACGGCGATGTGCAGGCGTACGCTGCGCCTGGGACAGCGCTGTGGTGGCGCCAGGATGGGGAAAGGGTTCGTCTAGGGTTGTTGTATGTTCCGCTTCCTCTCTCTGATATATACAGATGTATATATATCTGCCTTTGGTCGAAACAGGGGATTAGGGTCGGATTCTAAACTATTGAGAGGGATCAGCTGTTGCTGGGTCGGGTTCCTCTTATTGTGCTGGGCTATTGGGCCTGGGCTGGGGGCGTCCGGTGCGGGCCTAGCTGCTGGCTACTTCGGTTGGGTTGTATTTACTTACTCCATTTATTTCCTATTTATACATATACATATATACGAATATTTATTATATGATATATATATATTCACACCCATACAACCAAACATATATAATATTTTTATATTTATATATATATATATATATATATATATAATATATAATATAATATTATATATAATATGCATTGGGTGCATATATAGATATGATTATGATGTATATATAATATATATATTATATATATATAATATATATTAATATACATCAAAAAATATACATCAAAAATATATATATATATATATATATATATATATATATATATATATATATAATATATATATATATAATATATATATATATATATTACATCAATAATCATATCTATATATGCACCCAATATATATATATATATATATATATATATATATAATATATATATATATATATATATATATATATTTTATATATAATATATAATATATTTTATATATATCTATATAATATATATATATATATATATAAAATATATATATATTTTTTTTATATAATATAAATATATATATATATATATATATATATATATATATAGATATATATTATAATATATATATATGCATATATGTATATACTTTAATAAATTATAAAATACATTTACATGCCAATAATATCTAATATTATTTTTTTTTTTTTTGGGGGGGGCCCGGGGGGGGGGGGGGTGGGGGGTGGGGGGTAACCCGGGGGGGGGGGGGGGGGGCCAGGGGGGGGTGGGGTGTCCGGCAAGGGGCGCCAACCGAGGCCGCGGCCAAAGCCGCCCAGCCACCTCGGGTGGGCAAGGGAGGGCTCGAACCTAGCCCACCGCTAGGGGAGCCAACCCTCCTAACCACAAGAGCTAGGCCCGCCGGACATATCTAATATATATATATATATATCCTGGTTTATACATATATATATATACCACAAATTTCATGCAGACAAAAATATTTTAAATATAACCAATATTAATA